>JALMGJ010000010.1:38928652-39266152 GCA_023362775.1 Charina bottae | reverse complement strand
TGAATGAATGATTCAACCTGGACTTGGAACATTATCAAACTTATAGTTGGCTTTTAATCTCACCCTCTTGCATAATGATTTTAAGAAGCATTTGTAAGTCAGAGAGAAATGGGGGACAGTTTTAATTCACTTTCTGTTGCTTAGAGCAGACCTGAAAAGTAGCTTCAAAATAATCTTGGAAATGGGAGTAAAATCCAAAGCTAATTTACTGGGACTACATAACAGGCTGCAAAAACTTCCATTTAGTAACTTCAGAGAAATAAAGACTCTCCAGATGGACCTTTTAATATATAATGCAGATCATTAATTGTGGAAATTTTGCAGAGCTTCCAAATAATTCCATTCTCCAATAATAAACAGTACATATTTAAGCTTCAGTCCATCCAGGTTTTATCTGAGCAGAGATCTTCCTCTGAAACAGAAGCATCATTCATGATAGTTATAGGTGATCTACGAGCCTTCGTCACATCAGGTTTCGTAGGGGCACTTCTGCATCAACAGAGATTGACATTCCTGACTTCCAGTGGGGACATGGTGGACTGAACAGCTGTGCCGGTGGGCCCAGCGGGCAGAACTGACAACGTGGCAGTTTTTTTGGGCTCAGGCAGGTTTTTCCTGAAGCCCAGGAGTGTTTTTCTGGATAAGGAAAACACCTGGAATCACCCCATCTGCCCTCCGGATGGCTGCTTGCAGCCAGAAGATCGCAAACAGCGTTTGCGCTCGACTGGTAAGAGCAGCCGGGAGGCTGGGGCGTCACCATTTCCAAGCCGCGCTGTAGCCTTAAAGGGACACTAAGACCGGCCACCCCATTTCTAAACCACTCAATTTATATCTCTTTTAAGTACGCGTACCCTAAGAGTCCCTTGGACTGCAAGGAGGTCAAATCAGTCAATCCTAAAGGAAATCAACCCTGACTGCTCATTGGAAGGACAGATGCTGAAGCTGAAGCTCAAATACTTTGGCCACCTAATGCGAAGAGAGGACTCACTGGAAAAGACCCTGATGCTGGGAAAGACTGAAGGCAAAAGGAGAAGGGGACGGCAGAGGATGAGATGGTTAGATAGCATCACCGATGCAATGAACATGAACTTGAGCAAACTCCGGGACACAGTGGAGGACAGGAAGGCCTGGCGTGCTATGGTCCATGGAGTCACGAAGAGTCGGACACGACTAAACGACTGAACAACAACAACAACAACAACAACAACAACAACAACAATTTTTTATGCTCCAAGAAGTTCCACTGAAAAAAGTGACTGAGGTTTGGTGATGCAAACTTTCCCAAAACCCAGCATCGCTGCGGATTTCTTTAAATAAAATTGCATCCTCAAAACATTTTGTCTTTTCTTAAAAAGCAGCTGCAGCTTTCAGCTTGTTAATTTCAAGCCTTTAAATTCCCAAGAACTTTTTGTCAGCCAAGATGGTTAAAATCCAAGAAAAGGAAAAACCTGGTAATGAAGAAGAAAACAATGTGGTTGATCTTAGGGCCATGTTTATACTGGATATTGTCTTAAATACAGTAACATCTGGAATGTGTATTTCCTAAACTTGGGAGGGGGGCATATCTATGTTTGCATGCTCCTTCTTCCCAGCAGGCTTGGGAAGAGTTCCTGGTGCAACATGACACCACTCTGTATCTAATAAGACACAATTTGCTTGACAGCAGAGACCCCCACCTTCCAACTAGGAATGTAACTTGGAACTCCCAGTCCAGCCATCACCCACCACCCTCCCTTTACTAGAAAGCATACTAGAGTCTGGGGCTGTTTAGCTGAGATTGAAGGTGGGAAGGGAGGCATGATAAGGGTGCATACAATCATGCACAGAATGATATAAAATAATGGACAGGGGAGAGACACACAGAATATGGACATAAAGACATTTGTCCTCCTTTCTTACAGAGTTAGGGTTAGGAATTGAATTAGCCATTAAATCAGAACTGAATTAGAATTAGCCATTAAAACTAAATGCAAGGAGATTCAGGATCAGTAGCAAGAGGAATCTTTTCCAGACAATTAGGGAGGTTGCTGCCATCAGCAACAGTGTTGGCTATCAGTTTAAGCAGCTTGAAATGGAGAGCGGAAAAAGTCTTGTAGAAGAGGGCAGTAGTTAGTGGCCCAAAGTCATTGGGAGTGTACATATTTAATAAATCATCATCATCATCATCATCATCATCATCATCATCATCATCATCAAATTGGCTAGATATTACTGGGCTGTGTAGTGTTTGAGAAGAATTAAAGAGTGAGGGAGCACCTCATTGCAATAGTGTAAAGCTGCCATGCCTTTTCTGGCTGCCTGCCATGTGATCCCATGAAGAGTTGAAGCGGCTTGAAGGTGTTGAGACAGGTGATGCTACGTTTGCACTCCCGAACCCTCCAAACCCCTTTGACCCCAGGCAGCCTGTTTGCGGTGCTTCCTGGCTGCATCTTGTTGCTCACTGTCTGATCCAGCAGCAGCAAAGGTGTCCTCATGGGGTGCCACAAGGTCAAGATGGCGGGCTTTGATCCCTTAGTTGCGTTTGCCAACTTGATCTTTTTGATCCCTCATGGCTGCCCCTGTCCGGTAGGGCTCTTCTTGGGTGTTTATGTTCCCTGCGTTTTGGGATTTTCCTGATAAAGGTGTCTTGGAAATGGGAAAGCTTCAACTCATTGATGAAACTTTTGTTTGCTGAATCAAGGTGTGGCCTTGCTTCAAGTTTGTCTGTGATAATCCGGTCTTCCAATACAGAGCATGAGGAACCAGGTAAGCCAGGTTGTTTCTGTTAATTTCAAAAGGAATGATAAATTACTTACAAGCCATTAGGTTTATTTGCCAAAATCTTGATTTAAACCGCCTGGTTTTCCCATATTTCCCCAACAACTCAGCACTTTTTATTGATTTGCCTTAGAAAGTGATTTTGGCTTACTTGATCATCCAGTTCATTAATTGCCAGGAAAGGAGACAGAAATGGGGGGAGGGATGCAAGACCCTGGGCTTATGAAATCTAAACGGTGGCTCTGACTCTGACAATTTTACACACACACACACACACACACACACACACACACACACACGTACAGAAACACACACATATGGCAGGTTCAAAAAGTATCCCTCAAAATCATATGTGGAAAGAAAACTATAGAGTTCAAAACATTTCTGGTGCCAGCGTGAAGGCACTATTCCAGATGTCAGTTTATTATTGATTTGCCAGGCCATTCGCAAGGAAAAAAGGGGAGGAATAACCACAGTCTCTATATTAACACTGGCAGACTCATTTGCCACTTTGTCCTGCTACAAGAACCTCAGCTCTACAGCCACTTAGTGCTTTACTGAAATCCCCTGTCCGAAGTCTTTCCCTTTCCTTTCAGTTGGATCAACACTTGGGGCTAGAATCCAGGAGGCTATGAGTTCTAGTCCCACCTTAGGCATGAAAGCTGGCTGGGTGACCTTGGGCCAGTCCCTGTCTCTCAGCCCTAGGAAGGAGCCAATGGCAAACCAGGAGACTGAGAGTTCTAGTCCCGCCTTAGGCACGAAAGCCGGCTGGGTGACCTTGGGCCAGTCACTCTCTCAGCCCAACTCACCTCACAGGGTTGTTGTTGTGGGAAAATAGGAGGAGGAAGGAGTATTAGGTATGTTCCCCACCTTGAGTTATTTATAAAAATAATAAGTAAAGGTAAAGGTTTCCCCTGCACAGTCATGTCCAACTCTAGGGGCCGGTGCTCATCTCCGTTTCTTAGCCGAAGAGCCAGCGCTGTCCGAAGACGCTTCCGTGGTCATGTGGCCAGCATGACATGCACGGAACGCTGTTACCTACTCACCAAAGTGGTACCTATTCATCTACTTGCATTTGCATGCTTTCGAATTGCTAGGTTGGCAAGAGCTGGGGTGAGTGCGGGAGCTCACTCCATCACGCAGGGCTAGGGTCTCAAGCCGCCGAACTTGCAACCTTCCGATCAACAAGCCTGGCGTCTTCCCCGCTGAGCCGTCGCGCCCCTCATATAATAAATAATAAAGGTGGGATAAGAAACCTAAAAACCTCCCACAGGAATGGATCAATTCCATTATATTTGGGAGGGGGGGCTTCAATGGATACAGTGAAAGCTGCAGGAGGGGGTCAGAAAAGATGGTTGCTCCTGTACAATTGAAGCCCCATCTATTTTTTATGTGCATCGTATGCGACACATGTGAAAAAGGGGAAGGGGTTGACTGCACAGGGACAGCCTCCCTCTTCACTTGGTTGCTACCTCTGCAGACGCCCCTGACGGAAGGGCATAAAGATGTCCTGCGGGCTGGAGCCCAAGTCTTAAGCAGGGAGGTTAGGAGACAGGGCATGTCTGCTCCTGAGAAGACTGAGCAAGGATACGGTAACGTGCTTCAAATACTTGAAGAGGTATCACTCAAGAGAATATTAAGAGCTGTTCTCTATCATCTCTGAGGATGGGGCTGAGAAGTATGGATTTAAATTGCAGGATGGTGGACTCTAGAAGTTAGTTTCTGTCCTCATGAAACTGTTCCAAAATGTGAGAAGAGCGGGCTGCAAACATGGTTATAATATAAATATGGATACATGGGAGAAAATGTGGAAAACTGGTGTTAAATTTACAGTGTCATAACTTAAGAGAAAATTTTTATAAAATGATGTATCATTGGTATATGACACTGGTTAAACTGTCAAAAATGTATAAAGAAACATCAAACCAGTGTTGGAAGTGTGAAAAGGAAGAGGGGACCTTCTGTCATGCATGGCGGACCTGTGAAAGAGCAAAAGAAAATTGGGTGCAAGTCCATACAATGATGCAACGGGCTAGAAACCAGGAGACTGTGAGTTTCATGCCTTAGGCCTTAGGCATGAAAGCCGGCTGGGTGACCTTGGGCCAATCCCTGTCTCTCAGCCCTAGGAAGGAGCCAATGACAAACCAGGAGACTGAGAGTTCTAGTCCCGCCTTAGGCATGAAAGCCGGCTGGGTGACCTTGGGCCAATCCCTGTCTCTCAGCCCTAGGAAGGAGCCAATGACAAACCAGGAGACTGAGAGTTCTAGTCCCGCCTTAGGCATGAAAGCTGGCTGGGTGACCCTGAGCCAATCACATTCTCTCAGCCCTAGGAAGGAGCCAATGGGAAACCAGGAGACTGAGAGTTCTAGTCCTGCCTTAGGCCTGAAAGCCGGCTGGGTGACCTTGGGCCAGTCCCTCTCTCTCAGCCCAACTCACCTCACAGGGTTGTTGTTGTGGGGAAAATAGGAGGCAGAAGATTTAGGTATGTTTACCCCCTTGAGTTATTTATAAAAATAATAAAGGCGGGATAGAAAATAAATAAATAAATATTGTGGATTAACATTGTGATCAAACCAGAATCGGGTTTTATGGATGTTGAACTAGAAAAGAAATATAGGAAATTAATACTTTATATGGTAACTGCGTGTTGGAGGAAAATTCTGAGAGTGCCTTGGACTGCAAGAAGATCAAACCAGTCCATACTCCAGGAAATAAAGCCAGACTGAAGTACTTTGGCCACATAATGAGAAGACAGGATACCCTGGAGAAGAAGCTGATGCTAGGGAAAGTGGAAGGCAAAAGGAAGAGGGGCCGACCAAGGGCAAGATGGATGGATGGTATTCTGGAGGTGACGGACTCAACCATTGGGGAGCTGGGGATGGTGACGGCCGACAGAGGGCTCTGGCGTGGACTGGTCCATGAAGTCACGAAGAGTCGGAAACGACTGAACAAATAAACAACAACAATGGTAACTGCGGCAAGATTACTGTTTGCACAGAGATGAAAGAATAATGAAATACCGACAGTAAAAGTTTGGATTATAAAATTGACAGAATTTGTGGAAATGACAAAAGTGACCAGTTTGGTCAGGGAAAAAATGATAAAGAGCTTTTTGAAAGACTGGAAACCTTATATGGACTTTTTGTTGAAAGAAGAACAGACTGAATTGATGATTTATGGATTTGGGGACTAAAAAGGGTTAAAAGGAAAGGGGAATTACAAAGTAAGAGGGGAAAAAGAGGGAGGGGAAAGGGTAAGATGGCAAATACTTGAGAGAAAGAAGGGCGGAAGTCAGAATTCTATATTATCTTCCTTTTTCTTCTCTTTTTCTTCTCTTTCCGTTAACTTTTTATACTTTTATTGTATTCAAGAATACTAATAAAAAATAAATAAATAACCCCCCTCCCGAACTTGAGAAGAGCATAGAGTTTGAGAAGGGGATGTGGAAGCTGATAACTCTTGGCTCCATCCAAATCCAAATCCAGATTTGGATCTCTATAAGGATGGGGGCGGGGGGCAAAAGATGGCGACTGCCACTGTGTTATCAAAGTCCCATCCTCTTTTTTACGAGGCTCTCTGATTCTCTACATTTCTCAAATACTGTCTTCAGAAAGATCGGGACAAATCAGAACAGGTTTGTGAGGATAGAAACTAATTCCTGCAAAAAAAAAAGAGAGAGAGAGATTGAGGGAAAGGGGTATGCTTCGTCTTGGGAAATGAAGGCTGAGTGGGTAGTAATATGAAACCCTTTCTTAGGCCCCTGAAAGGGGGCCAGGAAGAAAAAGGTGTGGCCTGTTTTCCACCATTCAGAATAATTCAGAATAAAGACCTCGAATTACAGGAAAGCAGATTACAACTGAGGGCTAGAAAGCATTGCAAGCAACTTGATAATAAAGATAGTGAAGCAAAGGAAGTGATAAGCTTCAGGGTGTGTTCAATCCGTTCATAGGGGATGCTTTAATTTGCATCACTACATTGGGGGGTGGAGTTGGACTTGATGGTCTCAAGGATCCCTTCCACTCTGGGATTCTATGGAAGAGTTCCACCTCAAAGTCCCTTCCCCAGCATATCCATGAAGAGTCATTCTGTGTGCCTCTAACATCCCATCTTTCCAGTATTGTCCCCCAATTTTCAGGAATTAGTCCACTTTATCCTCCTGGTCGCTGCACTGTAAGAAGACCTCAAACCAGGGACTGTGGTCAGAGGCCAGAAATGTTAACCTGCTTTGTTCACAGTTTGGAGGCCACACTCCAGATGGGCAGGCGATGGGACTGCAGTTTCTATTCTGCAGTTTCTTATGTCCCGTGACAGAAGAGTCACTTGGATTCCATTTCTTAAAAAGTGACCTAGCTCTGGTTCTACAATTGGAGCAATAGCCGAGCTGCTTCTCCTCTGGAGCAAAAGAGCACATTTGGAATTGTGAGTGCTCTCACAAAATGGTGGTCATGGAGGATTTCCCATTGCAAAATGGTTGCATGGTAGGCGGGACCCATCATAAAACACCCACTGTCTGCAAAAGCCCCCAAGATTCTTCATGATTTATTTTGCCCTATTTTCTAGGCTCATGGGGAGAAGACAGATACTAATTTGGCAATTTAAAACCTGAAGTTTTATTTTTAATCAGAAATTCATATTTTATCTAGAGATTGTTTGTTCAAATACTGTATATATTTGTGGAAATTCAAAATCTCTGAGGCACATAATTGATAAGTGTTATGGAACAAGAACTAAGGATCCAGTAGGATACTTTTTAATATTTGTGATTGAGAGTTTGAATAAATGTACTGCATTAATTATTATGTTCCTATTAAGGGTTATCCAGATATATTATATAGGTGTTTTGGACATCTTGTCAGTCTAGCAGTAGATTAGATAATTATAGCTGGAGATTTTAATCAATTTTTAGATCCCTTATTAGACTGCAACACTAACCCATCTAAATTTAATCCTTGTACATGGAAAGCATTGCAAGCTTATCTTAGTTTAATTTGGTGGATATATGGGGACTATTAAATCACAATAAGAATATACTTTTTTCACTGCTGCATCAGACTTATTCCTGACTTGATTATTTTTTAATATCTTGATCTTTAGCTGAATAGACAAATGTAATATAGGTTCCTGTAAAAATTTAATCATTTTTTAAATAATATAGCTCATCCAATTTTGGGGGCGCGATGGCTCAGTGGTTAAGACGCCAGGCTTGTCGATCGGAAGGTCGGCAGTTCGAGACCCAAACACTGCATGACGGAGTGAGCTCCCGCACTCGCCCCAGCTCTTGCCAACCTAGCAATTTGAAAGCATGCAAATGCAAGTAGATAAATAGGTACCACTTCCATGGGATGGTAACAGCATTCCGCTCACGTCATGCCGGCCACATGACCGCGGAAGCGTCTTCGGACAGCGCTGGCTCTTCGGCTAAGAAACGGAGATGAGAACTGCCCCCTAGAGTCGGACACGACTGTGCAGGGGAAAAACTTTACCTTTTTTTTAGCTCATCCAAGGACTGTGCATGATCAGGCTACTTATTTAACAGCACCTTTATGTTTCCTAGAAAGAATAGAAGACAGAAAAATTTTCTGATCCTAATGGCTGACCACTAATCACTGAGTGATATGAGAGATACACTGATTTCTTTGTTCTAGCACTAATTGGAGGTTTATAATCATGCCTTGTGGAACAATGTTCTCTAACCTCCTTTAGCTGTTGCCTGCTCTCCTTGTTAAATCTTGCTGCCAAAACCCTGGCATGAGGATTCCAGATGACATAACCTTCAGTTATTCATACTGCACAATCTGGTTTTATAGAAGGTTACCAAGCACCTGACAATATTACAGTACTAACTGATATTTCAAATATACATTATGAAAAGTTGAAATTAGCAGTGGTGGTTTTGTAAGAGGTGGAAAAGGTTTTTGATGTGGTGCAATGGAAAATTTAGAAACAAATTTTAGCCAAACTGGAATTTCTTCTTTTTATTAATTGAATCAATGAGTGGTACTTAAAAAACAAAATTATTATTGTATTGTTGAAGGCTTTCACGGCCGGAGTTTGATGGTTGTTGTGGGTCTTCCGGGCTGTGTGGCCGTGTTCTGGAAGTTGTGGTTCCTAACGTTTCGCCAGCATCTGTGGCCAGCATCTTCAGAGGAGCACAGACAGAAGGCTCATTCTACCTGAGCACAGAAAGAGCCTTCTGTCTGTGCTCCTGCCCTCTGAAGATGCCGGCCACAGATGCTGGCGAAACGTTAGGAACCACAACTTCCAGAACTCGGCCACACAGCCCGGAAGACCCACAACAACCATAAAATTATTATTATTATTTTAAAACATTATAATTAAATTTTATTAATTTACATTATATATTACTAACAGTTAATACCAAATATATATCTAAACTATTAAACAATTATGAAATAAACTATAAAACCCAAACTAAACAAATTTAAGAGAATTAAGAAAAACAAATATAAAAAACAAACAAGTACATAAAAAGAAGAAAAAAAGAAGAAAAAGAAGAAAAACAAAAAAAAACAATAGGAAAAAATAATGAAAATAACAAACTATTCAAATTTTAAAATTGCTCTATCTTTCTACAGTGTTAGACTCTTAATTTTATAGTAATACAAGTTGTTACCATTTCATTTTTAAATAGAAAATTGAACCCAGATTATACTGGATTTGTCCTATTATAGAAATTTGACAATGAACTCACTGGTCTTGTCTTATTAGATAATTGAAGATATTCTAGACATAAAACATTTACTGTTTTAATTCCTTTACATCCTGGGAATAATTAATTAATTAATCAATTAAGTAGGACAAACTTCTAGAATTTCTCTATTAATTATGCCTATCATGTGATAATAGATTTTTTAATTGTCCCGATTTTCAGTTTTATCATTGAGCAAATGCTTTGACTTCCGTTTTCTTATAGAATACAAATGGATAATTTTTTAATATATATATATATTGTTATAATATTCACTAATTCAACAAAATATTTTTTACTTTTATAGGACACCTGAGAGGATGTTTAAAAAGGGCTAGTTTTTAATGTCATTCTGGAAGCATAAAATGGGTGCATCCACATGAGGCTGTTTGGTCAACAAACTATAATAAAGCAAAACATGGCTTAATGCAATATGTGATCCACGTCAGAAATAAAGAGAGCAACCCTTTAAAAATGTAATGTCTCCCTTGAGTTGAGGTGGACTCCCGTTGACTTCATGGAGAGCCTACGCTGCTCTCTTCTGGAATAATTGTTTGCTTTTAAGTTTAACTCCAGCCCTGAGATCCCCTGTGAGTCACCCATCAAAGGGCATATGACCCAGCCCTGACACTCTGGGTTCACCCAAGGCCCCTGGCGCTGCCATCTCTTCTTCTGGGCTGTTGGTCAGGCCCTCCTTTGGCCTTTTCTGTGGGAGAGGGGGCCCCTAAGTTATTTAGGGGACTTTCAATGTTGTTTTTAAGGGCATTGCAAAGAAATGTATTAAATAAAACAAAGACTAATTGGTTGAAGTTGAAGTTGAAGTTTAGATAACCCAGAATAAAAGTAATAAATCTATGCTTTGTAAAAGAGAAAAGGGGGAATGGAAATGTGTTTATCAAATCTTTAAGGTTGAGAAAACAAGAGCCCTGATTGTGGAAGGTTTTGCTTTGTTGCCAAAACTTGGACTCAATTCGTTCCTGACTGACCATTTTAAGAGCAGATTAAATGAATGTTCCTATTTATTAGTCTCTGAATTTGGGAGAGAGACAGAGAGAGAGGGAGAGAGGGAGAGAGGGAGAGAGAGAGAGAGAGAGAGAGAGAAGGAGTGTGCGTCCTGCGTCCTTGCAGAACAGGGCAAGACTAAACCCTGAACCATTAAGCAGAGGTAATGAACATACAGTATACTGTAATGAAGCAGGTAATGAATGTAATTAGAGCAGATCCTAATTCTCCTGAATCATCAAATACTTTATGGCCAGCCCTTAAATCAGAGCAGTTGGAATTATTGGCAAAATGATTAATGAGGAGCCTGGAATTAGCTTTTCAAGATTTCTGGGATGCCATGAGCTACCAATGTGATAGAAAAGCATCTTTCTAGGCACTCTGGTTCATCCTGGGGCTTGTAATGGCTTGGTTCATACCGAGGCATGGTTTGTTTAAAGTGTGTTAAATAAGCCACAATGGCAGAGTACACACAACATGCTAATCCATAAAGCATGGTTTATAAGCCCTCTTGCTACAAACAACAAACCAAGCAAGCAATTATGGCTTAGTGTGAGGTGCGAAGGCAAACTTCATTCCTCTCCTTGCTTTAAACAGCAGCAACTAAAACCTAAAGCAATGACAAGAGGGAATTCAATTACTGTTATTCACTCTCTAAGCGGCATTAGATGTGTGGTGTCTACAGGCGGGTAAAAAAAGTCAAGATAGCGGATGCGATTTTCATTCCACAAAGATGACAAAGCCACTGAGGAGGATATAAAGGTTGTCCAATGAGGAAAGGAAGAGATGCTCGCTGGCAGAATGAACAAGTGGCACCCAGCCTTTTTTTCCCATTTTCATCTCACTCATTTGGAATGCTCCTCAACAAGGCTGGAAAGTTTAGGAATCAGATAATCAACCCTTCATGCTTGTCTCACTCACTACATATATCTCCGAGCTCAGCTATCAAAACCATACACCCAGCTTGCTACTTAATTAATCCTTTCCATAGATGGAGATAGCTGCTTTTGGACTGGCAGACTTGGCACAGTAGATGTAGGGAATTTAAATTAACAGCTAAGAAGGGAAGCTGAAGATGTGTATGGCCTGCTGTGAAGGAGCAGCTTCTTTTTCACATCCACTTAGATCCCTGGATCTTTCAGAACTGAAAGCTGGCAGGAAGAAGACACCTCTTTTGCATTGACCACGTCTTCATATTCAGGTGTTACACAGAGCAAGCACTAAGCTATACAGTGGCTGGTTTGGGCATTATGAGCTGTGTGAAGTTCACCACTGGGATTGGAAACCATAGTTTTGAGTTAAACACAATTGTAAACTCAGCCAGTTGTGCCTGGACCATCACATTGGAAGATCAGAACTCACCAATTTATAGAGTGCACCACTGCTCCACCTAGAGCAGCATTATCTAGACCAGTGTCTCCAATGCAGTAGTAGCCTGAAGGTACATTAAACTAAAATTCCATCAGTCCCAAATGGTTGGGGGTCTATACTGCCTAACAGGAAGTCCCTAGGTCCTCAGACAGAGATACTGAGGACTAGCACACTTTGGATTTGCTTTATAATTTACTCTTGGCCTTTTTACAATGCAGACCACAAATCAGCATTAATACACTGCAACCAGCACAAAACTTTGCCTGCTCTGTATCCGTGGAAAGCACTGTAGCCTTTTAAGCTCTCTTTAGTACTATTCCAGTGCATTTCGTTTATGCTTTTTTCCCCATTAGAGACTAAGGGGTGTCTGCTTCGATTTCCACACTCACTCAACCAGTAGTCTGTGTAGGAATTCTGGGATGCTAATACCAGAATGCCATGCAGCTTCTAATGAGTTTTTATAGCAGAGCAGAAGCGTTCCCATAAACTTGCACAAGGCTTAATCAGTTAAAAACACACAAAATAAACACACTTCACACGTTAATGTAAAGTAACATAAAAAAGAGCTTACAGCTTTATTGTAACTCACAGTTTCTTAGTAGAAACGGTCCATGCGTGCGAGCAATAGGTTCTGACGAGACCCACATGCTTCTTAATGTGGCCCACCTGAATGGAAGTGTGAGCAACGTGGATAGCCATAGCTGACCATCCTCCTTGGTAGGAGATTCAAACAGGAAAGAGGAGAAGGGAAGGGAACAGGAACAGGAAATTGGGATTCAGCCCCTCCCACACAAAGCAAGTTAGATTAGGTTACAGCAGAGGCTGCCTCCTCCTTCAAGCTTGTGTGAGACGTGCTTGGTTGAAACGCAATATCTCTAACAGTCTGTACTTGATGGCAACTTCAGCAAGGAGTGCTTACACATCTCAAGTCGACAATGCTTTGGAAACTGCTTGCAAACTGCGGGTATGAGATGTGTAGGCACTCCTTGCTGAAGCCTGAGCTTCTCACAGGGAAGGTGTGTGTCCCACCTTGAAGCTTCCATCCTTTGCTACAATCCTGCCTTGTGATGCAGTTGCCACGGGGAACTAAATTCAGTCCAACTAGGCAGCCATTCCCCACACTGGGCTTCTCAGAAGCAATCATGCTGGCTGGAGGAGTCTGGGAGGTTGTCCACCTCTCTGGGGGGGGAGGGGGGCACAGGGGGCAAGTGGGAAAAGGCTGAAATAAGGCAAACATTATTACAATTAAACTGGAGTGTAATCTGCATTTAGGCCAGAGCAGGGTTCAGCAACTAGCAGCTCCAGGACTACATATCGCCCTTGGTTCCCAATTTTGCAGCCCAGACACCCACTCTGACTGCATCATAATTTTTGAGGTGGAAAGCATGTGTTTCACATTTTGACCTGTAGGGCCAGCCCTAAAACCGATACAGAAAAAACCAAAAGCTGTTTGAAAAAAAAATAGTCATGGAGGAAAAGAGCGTGTACGAGGCACCCAACAATATTTCTGTTATTTCTTTTTGAAACTGTATTAAGACAGTTTTAGGACTTATGTGGGTGTTGAGTATATGTATATGTATGATTTCTTCATTTGTTAGATTTCTGTCCCATCTTTCCTCCAGTAGCTCAAGGGGATGTATGCAACCTTTCTCCTCCAACAATGTTGCGAGATTGGCACATCACTGGAGTAGCCTCTGTGGAGCTCCTAGAGATGGTCACGTCTGACTTTTTGACATGGAACCACATAGGGGATAAATGAAGTCCCGCATTAGCTCTGCGCTGCGTATTTGGGAGATGAAATCAAGACGTTGGAGCTGTACTGATTTCATCTCCAGGCAGGCGGTGGCTGCTGCTGGGCCTTCCCCAGGCGCAAAGTTCCTTTTGCCTTTTCATTTGCCTTCTTCTAACCCAACCGGCTCCAGCCTGCCATGTGAATCTGCCGAGGAGAAAGAATTCTAAAATGGAGCTTCTCTAATTTGCTGACCTTCAGTCCCATCATACACTTGTTTTGTAGAAGGAAGTGGAACCTTAAGTTGATGAAGCACCAGATGTGCTTGGCTGTCTGCTTCCTGGCACAAGTAAACAGGTGAGTAAACATCTACTAAGGTTGGTGTAAAGGAATTTAGAGATGACCTTGGAATGAAAGAACTGTCAAGGAGTGAGAGAAATGTGATACCAGTTATTATTAACAAGGAATTAATAATTAAAAATAAATAAATAAACTCATAAAACTAAATAAGGCTCTTAAGGAACTTTTCTAATGCTAGCTAGCAAAACTCATAAGCAAGCTGAATAGATCAAATTAAAGAGCAAAGCTTCTACTAAAAACCACATACAGGAAATGTTAAGCAGGCTGAATGTGACACCTCCGCTTTGAGGTTAGAGAGCAGAGCTTCTAGCAAGACCTATGCTACAGGAAGCTTCTTGTGGGTAGAAATGAAATTAATGAACAATGCTTAAGGTAGGACAACTTCCATACAAGGAAAGAATAAATAAAATGGGAAGGGGAGATAAAAGTGGGTACTGGGAGATGTAAACAGAGGCGGGACAATTGAGGCGGATGGTATAGGCTGTTCACTCCTGATTACCCAGCCTATGGGTAAAAGGAGGAGGGCTAAAGCATCCGGGCAAAGGGGTATAAAAGATGAGCTCTAATTGTGGCTAGTGTGACTCCTCCCTGGTGCGATTTGTTTTCTAGCACGGTGGAGTCTACCAGCTCTTTGCAAACAGCTTCAAAAATAAAAACCTTTTGACTTGACTCATATCTGACAGGAGGGACTTGGAGAAGCCATTACATACCGTAGTCCAGAAGTTGAAGCAACATGAGAAAGAAAGAACCCTGCCTTGGGGTTTCTCTTTTTCTTTTTTAGTGTCAGAAGGGGACAGAGAGAAACTCTGGCAGGCTTTCAAGATTCTGTTATTATACCTCACAACAATAAAGCAGAGTTCCAGTAGTTTGATCTGGCCCGCCTCAAAGTGTGGACAGTTGGTGACTAACCATCCAAACAGTTTGTTGTTGTTGTTCAGTCGTTTAATCGTGTCCGACTCTTCGTGACCTCATGGACCATAGCACGCCAGGCCTTCCTGTCCTCCACTGTCTCCCGGAGTTTACTCAAATTCATGTTCATTACATCGGTGATGCTATCTAACCATCTCATCCTCTGCCGTCCCCTTCTCCTTTTGCCCTCAGTCTTTCCCAGCATCAGGGTCTTTTCCAGTGAGTCCTCTCTTCGCATTAGGTGGCCAAAGTATTTGAGCTTCAGCTTCAGCATCTGTCCTTCCAATGAGCAGTCAGGGTTGATTTCCTTTAGGATTGACTGGTTTGACCTCCTTGCAGTCCAAGGGACTCTCAAGAGTCTTCTCCAGAACCACAGCTCGAAAGCACCAATTCTTCGGCGCTCAGCCTTCCTTATGGTCCAACTCTCACAACCATAATTACTACTGGGAAAACCATAGCTTTAACTATACGGACCTTTGTCGGCAAGGTGATGTCTCTGCTTTTTAATATGCTGTCTAGGTTTGCCATAGCTTTCCTCCCAAGGAGCAAGCGTCTTTTAATTTAATGGCTGCAGTCACCGTCTGCGGTGATCTTGGAGCCCAAGAAAATAAAATCTGTCACTGCTTCCATTTCTTCCCCTTCTATTTGCCAGGAAGTGATGGGACCAGATGCCATGATCTGAGTTTTTTTAATGTTGAGTTTCAAGCCAGCTTTTGCACTCTCCTCTTTCACCCTCATCAAGAGGCTCTTTAGTTCCTCTTCACTTTCTGCCATTAGGGTGGTATCGTCTGCATATCTGAGGTTGTTGATATTTCTCCCGGCAATCTTAACTCCGGCTTGTGATTCATCCAGCCCGGCATTTCTCATGATGTACTCTGCATATAAGTTAAATAAGCAGGGTGATAATATACAGCCTTGTCGTACTCCTTGCCCGATTTTGAACCAGTTGGTTGTTCCATGTCCGGTTCTAACTGTTGCTTCTTGACCCACATACAGGTTTCTCAGGAGACAGGTAAGGTGGTCTGGTACTCCCATCTCTTTAAGACTTTGCCACAGTTTGTTGTGATCCACACAATCAAAGGCTTTAGCGTAGTCAATGAAGCAGAAGTAGATGTTTTTCTGGAACTCTCTTGCTCTTGTAAAGCCTCATCAGTCAGCCACTTTGCTTTCTTGCATTTCTTTTTCTTTGGGATGGTTTTAGTTGCTGCCTCCTGTACAATGTTACGAACCTCCATCCATAGTTCTTCAGGCACTCTGTCTACCAGATCTAATCCTTTAAATCTATTCCTCACCTCCACTGTATATTCATAAGGGATATGATTTAGGTCATACCTGAGTGGTCTAGTGGTTTTCTCTACGTTCTTCAATTTAAGCCTAAATTTTGCGATAAGAAGCTCATGATCTGAGCCACAGTCAGCTCCACGTCTTGTTTTTGCTGATTGTATAGAGCTTCTCCATCTTTGGCTGCAAAGTATATAATCAATCTGATTTTGGTATTGACCATCTGGTGATGTCCATGTGTAGAGTCGTCTCTTGTGTTGTTGGAAAAGAGTGTTTGCTATGACCAGCGTGTTCTCTTGACAAAACTCTATTAGCCTTTGCCCCGCTTCATTTTGTACTCCGAGGCCGAACTTGTCTGTTATTCCGGTTATTTTTTGACTTCCTACTTTAGCATTCCAGTCCCCTATGATGAAAAGGACATCTTTTTTTGGTGTTAGTTCTAGAAGGTGTTGTAGGTCTTCATAGAACCGGTCAACTTCAGCTTCTTCGGCATCAGTGGTTGGGGCATAGACTTGGATCACTGTGATGTTGAATGGTTTGCCTTGGATTCGAACTGAAAGCATTCTGTCGTTTTTGAGGTTGTACCCTAGTACTGCCTTTCCCACTCTTTTATTGACTATGAGAGCTACTCCATTTCTTCTAAGGGATTCTTGCCCACAGTAGTATATATAATGGTCTCCTGAATTAAATTCGCCCATTCCTGTCCATTTTAGTTCGCTGATTCCCAAGATGTCGATGTTCAATCTTGTCATCTCATGTTTGACCACATCCAGCTTACCTTGATTCATAGATCTTACATTCCAGGTTCCTATGCAATATTGTTCTTTACAGCATCGGACTTTCCTTCCACTTCCAGACACATCCACAGCTGAGCATCCTTTCGGCTTTGGCCCAGCCGCTTCACTCTTTCTGGAGCTACTCGGAATTGCCCTCCGCTCTTCCCCAGTAGCATTTTGGACACCTTCCGACCTGAGGGGCTCATCTTCCGGCGTCATATCTTTTAGCCTTTTGATACTGTCCATGGGTTTTCTTGGCAAGGATACTGGAGTGGTTTGCCATTCCCTCCTCCAGTTTTGGACCACGTTTTGTCAGAACTCTCCATCATGACCTGTTGTTCTTGACATGACTTCATTGAGTTACGCAAGCCCCTTCGCCACGACAAGGCAGTGATCCATGAAGGGGATTTACAGTTTAGCCTGGCCATTTTTCATTCTTTGGGGCAGGCAAGCAAACAGTGGAACAACACATGCCTGGTAGGTGTTTTCACTGAAGCTTGGGTAAAAAGGATGCCTACAGGTGTGTGTGTGTGTGTCAAAAAAATCCAGGTGGCAAGCTGCAACTGCACAATGGAAGCCCCAGCCCTTTTATATGTGGGTTGTGCAGGTGACACATATAAACAAGGATGAGGCTTTGATCACCTGATTATGGCTGCCATTTCAAAGTTTTTGACCTCCCTGTAGATGCCTCTGATGGATAAGCATCTTGCAGCCCCTTGAGTTCCCTTTTTGGGATTGTTGGGCCCTCTCGGACCAAGACTACTGAAAACTGACAGCACAGTTTCCTGCTGGTCAGGTGGGAAATTGATGTAGGGGAAGCCATACAACAGGCATATGATAGATATGTTCCACTGTTCCACTTGCTGACAACTTGTACAGTCAGTGAATTCCTCCTAATGCCTAAGTTGAACCTACTTTCTTGTAGTTTTAGGATCTGGTCCTGCTCTCTGGGGCAATAGAGAATAGCTGCACTCACTCACTCACTCCTTTGGATATTGGGAGATTGCTATTGTATTGTCCTTTAGTCTTTTCTGTAGGTTAGAACATACCCAGATCCTTTAACTCAGAGCTTTCCAAACTGTGTGTCGCGACACAAAAGTGTGTCGCCACACACAGCGTGGTGTGTCGCCACACCACCCGGAAGCGGCGGTGCGCGCGTGCATGGCAGCAGCGGCAGCAGCGTGGCATCAGTGCTTCCGCGTTTTAGCAGAGGCTGCCACCGCTGCCGCCACCGCCATGCACGCGCACGCCGCCGCACGCCCCCCCGCGCCGCCACCGTGCATGTGCACCCGCCCGTGCTGCCGCCGTGCGCGCGCCGCCGCCACGCCGCCGCCGCTGCCACCACTGGTGTGTCACCAGCGGCAGCACTTTGGAAAGCCCTGCTTTAACTGTTCCTTATGCTGGCCTATGACTGTAATAAAGATTTGATTTGATTTGATTTAACTGTTCCCCATTGGTCTTGGTTTCTGGCCCTTCACCATCTTGATAACCCTCCTCTGCAGTGCCGAGAACTAGACAGGGTACTTCAGATGAGGTCTGACCAGGGCAGAATAGACGGGACAGTTACTTCCTGTGACCTGGACTCTATGCTCTTGTTAATGTACCAACAAATAGTATTGGCCTTTTGAGCAATTGCATCACATTGCTGGCTCACGTTTAGTTTGTGGTCAACTAAAACACCCGGAACCTTTTCACACGTACTACTGCCAAGCCAGGTACCTAGATGGGAGACTACAAGGGCACACCATGGCTATGTAGTCTTGATTGGGAAGTAAACACACACACACGCACACTAAACAAATTCACCATGGCAAACCACTTTCCTATTGTGGCCAAAGAAGCTGCACAGCCATATCTGTGAGCTCAGCCTGAAGGAGACTTTACTTCTTACCTCCACCTAAAGCCACTGAGTCCTGCATCCCTTGGTCTTGCTTTGGGCCCACCAAGAACAGGCACGATCCCCTTTTCCTGCTTAGTTCTTTGCTACTGGACACCGAATGAGAAGGTTCAGTCAGTGCCCAAAGCAACTGGATCTGCTTAGATGTTCTTTTTCTCTTCTAAGATCACTTTTCTACAGTTCCCACACAAAGGCCCCAGTGAACGAAGGTGGAGAATCAAAAACAGGTGCTTTATAGTAAATCACATACATTAATACCAGATACTTTTTTGGTGGAAAGGCAGAAGAACACAGATCCACTAAATAAACATCTCCTCCACGGAGTCTGTGGTGGAGGCAAAATGTATTTTCAAATATTAGCAGTTAAGATTACCCAAAGAAGATAAATTGGGCTAAAAAAGGATGACTGGCCGGAAGTAACCAAGTGAGTTCCCACAGCTGAGAATGGACTTGAACCCAGGTCCCCCTGGTCCTGGTTCAACAGACTAGCTGCTGAACTTTTGGAAGAGTGGAAACATTTTAAATAACTATTACAATAGATCAGAATCAGTCTTGGTATGGGGCAGGGAGGGAGACATTGTGATCCTCCAGAAGTTGCGGAACTACAATTCCCAGCATCCTCTGCCCCTGGTCATTCTGGTTGGTGCTGTTGGAAGGTACTTGTGGAGGAGGGTTACAGGTTCCCCATGTCTGACACTGAGATGTCTGTGGAGCATGGAATAAGGAATGAAACCAGGCATCACCAAATTGATTCATATAAAATTCAGCTGGGTGAAGTACAGAATTTTTTGAAGCAGACTTCAAGACTTTCAATGTTAATAGCATCTTTTCATGAACTTGGTGTGGTCCTGAATGATGTGCATGCCAGACTCTGTTTATTGTCAGTTAGACACTAATTTGATTAGCTCTCAGGAAAATTAGTCCAGAATCACAAATACTTTCATGTGGTTGATATTCAATGCTGAGATGATGTGCTGCACCAGATAAAAAGAAAACCCTATAAAGCTTTTATTGTGTTGTGCAAAGGTGGTGTGGAGACTTAGATTTATACAGCCTGGAAGCAGAGCCGTGTTTTTAACAACTTTTGAAACAGCCGCAGGGTGGGAGCCCTACAAGTCTCTGGGGGATGCTCTTCCAGGTGGCCAGCACCGCAACAGAGAAGGCGTGCTGCCTAGGTCCCGATAGATGACATTGCTTGATTGAGGGGAGCTCCATTTCCCTGGGCAGCAGAAACAATTGGATATCAGCGGTCCCCCAGACAAGCAGGCCCCATGCCATTTAGGGGCCCGCCTGTTCAAAATAGGAACTTTTGCACCCCTTCATCCTTTGGCTTGGCCCCTTGAATTATGACTGACAGCTTCCAGTCTCCCTGGTGTCAGGCAATCCATGAAAAATGAAAATCCTGTGGCTTCTCATGGGCAGCCATTACCTTGATGGGCTATGAATGTGCATTAGCCAATCTTAAACAATGCGCCATCGACTTAGAGCTACAATCAGATTTGTCAGTCTTGCCCAGAAACATCCTCCTGAGCCACTCCGCACATTTACTTCACCCAAGCTCAGTTGCATAACAACCCCTAAATTTAGAAGGGCTTTGACTTTGGCTAGATTCAATGCCCTTCCGACAGCAGTTACTGAGGGGAGATACCAGAACATCCCTTCTGAGCGGAGATTGTGCCCATGCGGTGGAAGAGCAATTGAAATGCTAGAACGGGTTATATTGTCCTGCTCCCTTGCCAGGAATTACTATCCCCACCCATCACCAAGCACCCTGGTTGCCCCAATTCCTTCTATCTCAAATTGCTACTATCAGATCAATCTGATTCTACTTCAATGATTGTAGCCAAATACTGGTTCAGCATTTGTACAATACGCAATAATTTTTCTTCAAACACCTCCGAGATATTTTCCATTTGGAAACTTTTCAAATGCAGCTGTCCATTTAGACACTATTTTATAACAATATACTATGTCCTTACTGTCAACTGATTCTCTACTGTCAACTGATTCGTGTTGTGCGCCAGTTACACCCTTTCCTGGATTGGGAAGCCCTTCAAACAGCCCTTGTTATCTCCCATATAGTCTATTGCAATGTGCTCTACATGGGGCTACCCTTGAAGAGTATCCAGAAGCTACAGCTAGTCCAGAATGCAGCTGTGCAGGCTATCGTTGGTGTCCCTAGGTCAGCACACATAACACCCCCATTGCGTGAGCTGCATTGGGTACCGGTTTGCTTCTGGGTCCAATTCAAGGTGTTGGTTATTACCTTTAAAGCCCTAACTGGCATGGGGCTAGGTTACCTGCCTCGTCCCCAGTACATCAACCCGTCCCACCTGATCATGCAGAGAGGGCATGTTGCGGACCCCGTCTGCAAGAGAATTTCATTTGGTGGGGTCCAGGAAGCGGGCCTTCTCTTTAGAACATCCTGCCCCTGGAGGTGAGGATAGCCCCATCACTCCTGACCTTCCAGAGGAACCTGAAGACTTGGCTCTGCCACCTTGCTTGGGGCAGGGAAGGGAATAGTTACTCTTGGGGATAGCTAGTGCCTTAGAGTGCTCCTCTCACACATGGACTGAATTAGACCTTTCTGCCACTTGGATTTTATTCTTATTTTTATAAATATTTAATAATTGTATTTACATTTTATATATTGTATTTATATTCTATGCTTATTGTTTTAATTGATCATTTTACTGTAAACTGCCCAGAGTCCCTCTTGAGGGGGGAGATGGGCAGTGCCAAAATCTGATATATAGATATATAGAGATAGATAGATAGATAGATAGATAGATAGATAGATAGATAGATGATAGATAGATGATAGATAGATAGATAGATAGATAGATAGATATAGATAGATAGATGATAGATAGATAGATAGATAGATAGATAGATAGATGATAGATAGATAGATAGATAGATAGATAGATAGATAGATAGATAGATAGATAGATAAAATAAATTAAATCGGAAACTCTCAACACAAGCTGTTAAGGATATGAAGAGTTCTTTATTAAAGCTAGCGATCCATTACACTTTAAAGACTCGAATGAAGGGAGTCGCACAAACCAACAGTTAAAAATCTTCAGGGTTCCCCCACCCCATCAGGGATCTGCAGTTTGACAGCCCCTCCCATCGTCTCACAATTTCTAGGTCTTCCCAATCTCGAATCAACCAACATGATGATAGTGTTCTTTGATCTGTCTTTGGTGCTGGACTCTTTGATACCATACTTGAATCAGCATAACTTGCGGTCTTGCAAATATACCAAGACCCCATCACAAGCATTCTCACAGGTCTGGCAAGTTTCCACTACAAAGCACTCCCCTCCACCACCCTGCAGGTATGCCCATCGATAGACTGGCAGGATGTCCCCTCCTGTCTCCATGGCAGGATATCACATCCTGACAGCTTCCCACTCTCAAACCCTGTAGCTCGTCCAGAAGGAGACCATGGTTGATGGCATCAAAAGCCATTGAGAGATCAGGGATCATGATGGATGGATGCACTGCCACCACCCCAGCTTCACCAAAGGTCATCAGCAAGCATGACCAATGTTGTTTCTGTACTGTACCCCAACCAGAAATCTGACTGAAACAGCTCCAGATAATCAGCTTCCTCCAAGATCCTCTGCAACTGCTATCCAAACACCTTCTCAATAATCTTCCCTAAAAGGGGAAAGTTGGATGGCTGTTCGGCATTGTTGGGTCCAGTAAGGGCTTTTTGAGGTAGGGGTGCATCACTCTCTTTCAAAGAGGGGACAACCACCCCTCCCTCAATGAAGCTGACACTGTCACATGGACCCAACTACAGATCACTTCCTGGGCAGTCTTAATAACCAGGAAGGCCCTGGATCTAATAAACAGGTGGCTGAACTAACAGATTGGAGGTCCTTGTCCACATCATTAGGAATCATAGATTCAAACTCAGTCCAGAGAATCCCACAAGACTATGCCCAGGTATCTTAGTTGAAGCAGCTTACTCAGAGTCCAACTCTGAGTAGATCTGAGCAACTTTATCTGCTAGATAGCTTAAATATTCTTCACAGCAGTCCTGTAGGCGTTCCTGTGGCCCTTTCCTCTCCAGAAAGGAATGGGTTACCTTAAACAGGCCACTGGACATTTATCAGGGGATGCAATAAGGGTGGAGAAATAATGTTTCATCATTCTTATCAGCACAGTGTAATATCAGCACAATGTAATTCTGAATGTAGGTCCTTACTGGTTTTCGGTTAGATTCACTCCTCGTCTTCCTCCAGTGGCACTCCAGACATCTCTTCCATTGCTTTATCTCCCAGAGCTCCTTGGAAAAGAAAGGTGAACCCCGGGATCAGCACACAGGGAGAGGCCGCACAGGAGCAATGTGGTTCAAGGCCTCTTCACACGCCTGTTCCAGGTTGCAACCAAAGCCTCAGCCGAACTGCCCACCAGATCCTCAGGGAAAAACCAGAGCTTCTTCTGGAACTCAAGGGGTCCATCTGTCACCTACGGCAGGTCAGTCTAATAGATCCCATATCCCTGCAGGGAGGGGTGAACAAGAGCCCCTGCCAGACCTTGAACCTGTTCTCCCTCTAACTGATTTAACTGCCAATTTCACTCCTGTGCCGCAAAACCTAACCATAGCGGTAGCAAATGCTTCAGAGCTGCCTCCCAACGAGTGCACAGATGAAGTATTATCTCAATACTATTCTACACGTACACAGGCATTTGATGAGGTAGAGCCAGATCAACTCCCTGCCCGTTGCAAGACTGACTATGCTATTGAACTTGATCCGGCAGCTCCACTTCCTAAGCCAAAATGTTAAACACTGAGGGTTATCACACAGGGTCACCCAAGGCATGGAGGTCATCCCAGCTGCCCAGCTAAAGCCAGCAGGCACCTCTATTGGGCAGCAGTAATACAGGAAGAGGATCACTTTAGTGACAATGGCAAAGGCACCAGTTCATCCTGGAGAAGGCAATAGTAAACCAAATCCTGGAGCTCCCCAGCCATGGCTAGTGGCCGGCGGACTGGCTAAATATGTTGGGAGCTACCACCCCAAAGCTTTTGGTGGAAACCCAGCTAGGGAAGGCTGCCTGATGGGTTGGTCTGGGGATGATGATTTCTCGTGCTCTTTTCAACAAGGCACATAAACATTGTGTTTAAAGGACAATCAAAACATCAGGATGTGAACCACTCTGTTACAAATCTTTACATAATAAAATTACAAAACACAACTAACTTATAAATACTAAAATGGTAAAAGCAATTAAGAAGCATCCAGTCCCAAAGTCTAGCCAACTAACCAATAGAACTGTCCAAAGAAATAAAAATCCATAAATGTAATGATTTTAAAAATTGAGTCTACATGTTACTTCTCTGGCTAAAGATCCAGTATACAGGCCAATTCCTGGAAGGCTCTTAGCCATGAAAGAGCTGAGGGAAGTTGAGGCAGAGTCAAAAGGGTCTGTGAGGATAAAGAAGGCAGTGCTGTGAAATCTAACCCTGCAGCAAGGCGAAGAACCCCTTTAGGGCCGTGAGCAAAACAATAGGGCCGTGTGCAGAGTCATGTATGCAGTAGAATGGAATATTGGTGGACAGCAAAAGAGATTCAAAGATACTCTCAAAGCTAATTTAAAAAAAAATGTAATATCAGCATTGAGAACTGGGAAGCCCTAACACATGAGCGTTTCAATTGGAGGTCAGCCTTTATTAATGGTGCTATGGACTTTGAAGAAGCACGAGTACAGGGCGAAAGGGAGAAAAGAGCTAAAAGGAAGGCACGTCAGGCAAACCCTCATCGTGACCGTCTCCCACCCGGAAACCTATGCCCTCATTGTGGGAGGTTGTGCGGATCCAGAATTGGCCTTTATAGCCACTTAACGGATCCACTGTTAAAATTTTACCTTTGGAAGACAATCTTACTCGGCTACGAGTGATCGCCAATGAATGAAGACATCTACTTTGTTTCTATGTTATAACTGCCGTTGTATGTTGTATAAATACTGGGGTTTTTAAACCCCTCGGGGTTCAGACTTTTGAATGCAGTTTGCATGCTGAACCTTGCGCAAATAAACCTTTCCTTCCCTGGAGAACTTGTGTGTGTCCCGTTCTTTCCTGCAACAAGGATGCAGGACACACCTGACAGATCCAGGAAATAAAAGAAATGAGGGGAACCCTAAGACCCAATGCAAGTTTGTATTGAGTACTTGTTCTTCTAGAGCAGAGCTTTCCAAACTTTTCATGTTGGTGACACACACCAATGGTGGTGGCGGCGGCGGCAGCAGCATGGTGGCGGCGGCACGGCCTGCGGTGTCCTGGTGTGTTGCGCGAAAACCCGGAAGCGCTGATGGGGGGAACCGGAAGAAGTGGCAGCGCTGATTGGCGGGGGTGCCACTTCTTCTGGTTCCCCCCATCAGCGCTTCCGGGTTTTCGCGCGACACAACAGGACATTGCAGGCAACACAGTAGTGTGTCGCAACACACACTTTGGAAAGCTATGTTCTAGAGTGCCAGCCCTGAAGCACATAGAAGTGTGGGGAAATCAGGAAGATGCAGGGACAGGGCAAACAGCACGATTTACAACCTAGAGAAACAAACTGAGCAGGGAAGACCTCACAATATAATGTCAAAAGTAATTACGGTGTGTGTAAAGGAATTTAGAGATGATTTTTAAAAAAGAGCAGAGGGTGTGGATTTATTCGTCATAGCACCTGAGGGTAAGACAAGAACCAATGTGTGGAAGGAATTCCCAATGGAGGAATTTAATGACTATGAGAAGCAGTGGAACAGCCTGCCTCCTGGAGTTCTGGGGGCTCCATTACTGGAGGTTTTCAAGAAAAATTGGACATTAGTAAAGTTGAAATATTACCCAAGACTTTCTCAGATCATAATCCAGTAATATTGACTGTTAAAGGAAAACAGAATGTATTTAGATGGAGACTAAATTAGTCAATACTCCGGAAAAGTGATATAGTTGATGCATGCAAAAAAAAGTTAAAGGAATATTTTCAACTGAATTTAAACAAAGGTACCAATATTCAGACTGTATGGGATGCCAGCAAAGCATATATGAGGGGTTACTTTAACCAGGGGTCGGCAAACTTTTTTTGCCGGGAGCCATTTTGACATGCTCGTGCACATTTTGAAGTGCTCGAGAGCCAGGGGGCGGGGTTTGCGGGGGCGGGCCAATCGCGTGGAAGGGGGCGGGGTTTGCGGGCGGGAGCCAATCGCGTGGAAGGGGGCGGGTTTTGCGGGCGGGAGCCAATCGCGTGGAAGGGGGCGGGGGAGGTTTGGAAGAAGAAGGGAAAGAGAGGCTCGACTGCTTCGGCGGCGGCGCTTCCAGGTTGTCGCTGCGGCGGCAACGGCTGCCCCTTCGAAAGGGCAGGCTCCGGGGACCCCGAAAATGCCCTCAGTTTAGGCAGGGAGGCTGCGCCAAGCTGCCTCAGCTGTTCTGCGGGGAGAATTTCCACCCCAGGGCAGCGTGTGCATGTGGGGAGGGGAGGTTTCTGCCTCCCTGCCGGAACCGAGGGCATTTTCGGGGTCCCCGGAGCCTGCCCTTTCGAAGGGGCAGCGGCAGCAGCAGCTGCAGTGCTGCCCCTTCGAAAGGGCAGGCTCCGGGGACCCAGAAAATGCCCTCGGTTTAGGCAGGGAGGCTGCGCGCAAGCTGCCTCAGCTGTTCTGCGGGGAGAATTGCCACCCCAGGGCAGCGTGTGCATGTGGAGAGGGGAGGTTTCTGCCTCCTGCCGGAACCGAGGGCATTTTCGGGGTCCCCGGAGCCTGCCCTTTCGAAGGGGCAGCGGCAGCAGCAGCTGCAGTGCTGCCCCTTCGAAAGGGCAGGCTCCGGGGACCCCAAAAATGCCCTCAGTTTAGGCAGGGAGGCTGCGCGCAAGCTGCCTCAGCTGTTCTGCGGGGAGAATTGCCACCCCAGGGCAGCGTGTGCATGTGGAGAGGGGAGGTTTCTGCCTCCTGCCGGAACCGAGGGCATTTTCGGGGTCCCCGGAGCCTGCCCTTTCGAAGGGGCAGCGGCAGCAGCAGCTGCAGTGCTGCCCCTTCGAAAGGGCAGGCTCCGGGGACCCCAAAAATGCCCTCAGTTTAGGCAGGGAGGCTGCGCGCAAGCTGCCTCAGCTGTTCTGCGGGGAGAATTGCCACCCCAGGGCAGCGTGTGCATGTGGAGAGGGGAGGTTTCTGCCTCCCTGCCGGAACCGAGGGCATTTTCGGGGTCCCCGGAGCCTGCCCTTTCGAAGGGGCAGCGGCAGCAGCAGCTGCAGTGCTGCCCCTTCGAAAGGGCAGGCTCCGGGGACCCCGAAAATGCCCTCAGTTTAGGCAGGGAGGCTGCGCGCAAGCTGCCTCAGCTGTTCTGCGGGGAGAATTGCCACCCCAGGGCAGCGTGTGCATGTGGAGAGGGGAGGTTTCTGCCTCCCTGCCGGAACCGAGGGCATTTTCGGGGTCCCCGGAGCCTGCCCTTTCGGCAGGGAGGCAGAAACCTCCCCTCTCCACATACCCTGGGGTGGCAATTCTCCCCGCAGAACAGCTGAGGCAGCTTGGGCGCAGCCTCCCTGCCTAAACTGAGGGCATTTTCGGGGTCCCCGGAGCCTGCCCTTTCGAAGGGGCAGCACTGCAGCTGCTGCTGCCGCTGCCCCTTCGAAAGGGCAGGCTCCGGGGACCCCGAAAATGCCCTCGGTTCCGGCAGGGAGGCAGAAACCTCCCCTCTCCACATGCACACGCTGCCCTGGGGTGGCAATTCTCCCCGCAGAACAGCTGAGGCAGCTTGCGCGCAGCCTCCCTGCCTAAACTGAGGGCATTTTCGGGGTCCCCGGAGCCTGCCCTTTCGAAGAGGCAGCACTGCAGCTGCTGCTGCCGCTGCCCCTTCGAAAGGGCAGGCTCCGGGGACCCCGAAAATGCCCTCGGTTCCGGCAGGGAGGCAAAAATCGCGCGTGCAGGCTGCCGGGCTTCCTGACGCACAGCTGATTGGCGCGGAGAATTTCCACTCCCTTCAGCGCTTCCGGCTTGTCACGCAACACACAGTTTGGAAAGCCCTGCCCGTCGTCAAGATGGCTGCCGGAGACGGCTGCCAGGTTGCCAGGGGTATGCCCACAGCAACGCACACCATGCCCGCTGCCGCGCCTGCCCCGCCACACTCGCTGCCGCGCCACGCCCGCCGCGCCACACCCGCCACGCCTGCCTGCGGAAGAGCCACACTCAAGGGACCAAAGAGCCGCATTTGGCTCGCGAGCCGCCATTTCCGACCCTTGCTTTATTCAATATAATGCTCAAATGAGGAGAAGGAAACAAGAGAGAATTCAACTGATTTTAGATGAAATAAAAAGTAAAGAGATATGTTTAAGAGATAAGCCAATGGATGATACTTTGTTTACTCAAATTAAATTCTTACAAAAACAGATATCGATGATATTGACACAAGAGATAGAGACTCAAATGAAATTTACAAAGCAAAAATATTTTGAACATGCTAATAAACCAGGTAGATGGTTGGCTTATAAATTACGGAAACAAAGACAAAAAAAATTAATTACTAAAATACAACATGAAGGAAAAATTATGGTGAATAATATAGTTATACAAGAAGCTTTTTATGATTATTATTCAAAATTATATAAAAAACAAGAAGTTAACTTGATGGACATTGATGAATATTTGAGTAAACAGAAATTAACTGTTCTTGATGACCAACAAAGATTAATGCTTAATAATCCTATAACAACAGAGGAAATGGTAAAGGCTTTCAAGAAAATTAGTAGTGGAAAAGCACCAGGACCAGATGGCCTGTCAGCAGCTTATTATAAATGTTTCGAAGATGAATTATGCTTACCTTTACAGAAGACCATGAATTCGATTTTGGAAACAGGAACAATGCTAGAGACTTGGAAAGAAGCACATATAACATTGATTCCTAAAGAACAACAAGATTTGACTTTAACTAAGAATTATAGACCAATATCTTTGTTGAATAATGACTATAAGATTTTTACAACTATATTGGCAGAAAAAATGAAAAACATTCTTAAAAACTTTATCCATCAAGATCAAGCAGGATTTCTGCCTAAGAGACAGATCCGGGACAATGTTCGAAATATATTAGATATATTGGAATATCTGGAACAACACTATGAAAAACAAGCTGCCTTGATATTTATAGATGCTGAAAAAGCTTTTGATAATTTAAATTGGCCTTTTATGTTTAAAGTATTAGAAAATATGAATTTTGGAGGGAATTTTATTAAATGGATTAGATCAATATATACTCCACAATATGCAAAAATAATTGTTAACGGAGAATTTAGTAAACCATGTGAAATTCAAAAAGGTACAAGACAAGGTTGTCCATTATCTCCACTTTTGTTTATATTGGTATTAGAAGTTTTATTGAGAGATGTTAGACAAGATGAAGGTATCCATGGTATTAAGGTTAAAAAAGAAATTTATAAATTAAGAGCCTTTGCTGACGACTTAGTCTTTACTTTGGAGAACCCACTAGATGGAATTGAATTATTGATTCAGAAATTGAAAGACTTTGGATTGTTAGCAGGGTTTAAAGTGAATTTACAAAAAACAAAAGCTTTGACTAAAAACATGGACTATCATCAACAAGAGAAATTGAAAGAAATAACTGGATATTCAATGGAAGAAAAAGTAAAATATTTGGGAGCATATTTAACAACTAAAAATGTTAAGTTGTTTAAGAATAATCATATCCCGCTTTGGACAGATGTTAAAAAAAAACTTGGATCAATGGGAAAAATTACAACTATCACTATTAGGTAGAATTTCAGCAATTAAAATGAATATTTTGCCAAGAATTTTATATCTTTTTCAAACATTACCTATATTGGCATCAGAAGAACCTTTCAAACAATGGCAGCATGATATTTCTAAGTTTATTTGGCAAGGGAAAAAACCAAGAATAAGATATAAAGTCTTACAAGATTCAAAGGAAAGAGGCGGACTGGGTTTACCGGATCTGAAATTATATTATGCTGCTTGTTGTTTGGTATGGATTAAAGAGTGGATAGTTTTGAAAAATGAAAAACTATTGAATTTAGAGGGTCATAAATTAAGATACGGATGGCATGGATATTTGTGGTATGACAAAGTGAAAGTTAATGTGGACTTTAAAAATCATTATATCAGAAGATCTTTGTTAAGAATTTGGAATAAATATAAACTAACTTTATGTTATAAAAGACCTTTATGGATTTCTACACAAGAAGCATTTCATAGAACAGAAGTAAGAGTTAAAGATAAATGGCTGACTTACAAAGACTTTTTAAAAAAAGAACAAGGACAATATAAAACTAAATCAAAATAAGAACTGGCCTCAGAAGGATATACTTTTCAATGGCTTTCATATATGCAACTTGTAGAAAAATTTAAATCAGACAAAAAAGAACTTGAATTTGAACAAACTAAATCGGAATTTGAAATACAATTATGTGAGACAGATGATCATTTAATTGCTAAAATGTATAAATTATTGTTAAAAGGAGAAATGGTAGAGGAGCAAGTTAAAGACTGTATGATCAAATGGGCAAAAAATATTGGTCATAATATTCAAATGCAACAATGGGAAGATATGTGGATTAAAGGATTAAAATTTACTTTGTGTTATAATTTGAAGGAAAATTTCTATAAGACGATGTATAGATGGTATATGACTCTGCAAAAACTAGCTAAAATGTATGGGAATGTTTCCAACTTGTGTTGGAAATGTAAAAAAAAAGAAGGGTCATTTTACCATATGTGGTGGACATGTGAGATTGCAAAGAAGTTTTGGACTCAAATACACTCATTGATGCAAAATATTTTACAAATCCGAGTTCCATTTAAACCAGAATTATTTCTATTGGGAATATTAGAAGAACAAACAGGAAAGAAATTTACAAGAATTATGCAATATATGGTTACAGCAGCAAGACTTGTATATGCACAAAATTGGAAAAATCAGACTATACCTACAATACAGGACTGGATGCTAAAAGTAATGGACATGGCAGAAAATGATAAATTGACATGTTTATTAAAAGAAAAATACAAATTATTACTTTCTTAAAGAGTGGAAACCACTAATGGACTATTTGCAAAATGCAGGAGGGGCAAAGCTTAAATGGGGTTTTGAAGATTAAAATATATATAAATTGATATATTAGACAAGAAATGTTTTACTGTGTTATATATAAACCTAGCATGTAAGAGATTAATTTTTAAATTACTATGACCAGAGATAAATCGGAAATTGACTAATTTCTATGTTTCATCTTTCTCTTTTTCTATTTGCTTTACTACACTTTTTCTTTTCTTTCTTTGATTTGTATTTGTATTTCTTTTTCCTTTTCAAACTTTTATCTATGTATACTTAAACTTCAATAAAATATATATATAAAAAAAGAAAAATTGGACAGGTGGAATAAATGACCTTTAAGGTCCCTTCCAACCCTAGGATTCTATATTCTAAGTGGTGAAAGAACCATTAAAGAGGGACTTGTAGAAAAGTTTACACAGTCCAGAGATTTAAACAAGCGTGAGAAAGAGACTCAAAATAATCCTGCTTTGATTTTGTTTAGCATAAGAGAAGACAGAGAAAAACTTGGACAGGCTTTCAAGATTCTGCTACTATTGTATACTGTGCAACAATAATATAGCAATTCTGTGATCCCAGTGGTGTCTGTTTCTTGACCTGGCCTATTGATCAATAGAAGCCAAGCCACTCACACACAGCCGCTAGCCATCATTTCTAAGAAGTACAAAAGCAAGTTCTTGTTCATCAGATTGAAGGAAAATTGGCAGGAAGAAAATGCAGGAGAAATTTTATGCACAACACTAATTTGTCCTACTTCTGTCTCCTGGTTCTCCTGCTACCCAAACAGTCTCTTTGGTTTCCTGTATCTGGGATGCTTTCACGGAATGTCTTGGTTCTTTATATTTTTCCCTGGTGTAGAGCACACTTGCTGCCACTTGCAGGCTCTTGCCTGCAAATAGCTATTGTTCAAACTTTCCTCCACTTCCCTGCTTTCCAGGGTTCCCTTAAATGCCAGGGTAAGACGTCAGGAGAGAACTTTGCCCATGTTTTCTCCCCCCCATGTTAGGAAGCATGAGCAGTCTGGGACGCTGCGGAATGACAGAAAGACGGGCAGCAGAAAATAGCAACCCCATAATAGCCCCACTGTCACCTCCAACAAGAAGGTAAGCTCAAAAGCACCCCCTGAAAAATTGGAAAGAAATTGTCAAGCATCCCGACACTCAGCTAGTAAAACAGGTGCCTCTTTCATAGGAGAAGAAAAGGGTAGAGAAACTGCCAGGCAGATTTTAGTCAGCACTAGAACAAACAAACGTGGGTTTAAAGTGGCAGAGATACCCTTCCACGGGCTCCTTCAGCACGCTCAGAACCCAGCTGTCCCAGCCCTCTAAAATGCTGAGATGGGAGGAATGGCCAGGGCTTGATAAAGCACAGGGGGATGGGGAAGGATGTGTCCCATTGATGGATGGCCTCCTTGCTGCGCTCAGGAATGGGCTCAGGAACAGAGAGTCTGGCTTTGGAAGAAATTGTTGTGTACTTTTCTTTATATCAGGAACCAAGCTAAAGATCTTACATACTGGAGGTGTGAAAAAAACAATGTGCAAATGTTCTGCTTGCAGAGAGATACCCTGGGTTTATTTTCAGGGTTCAGTTCCAGTTCCTTGGGCAGCCTGTACAAAACAGATGCTGCACATACTGTTGGAAATTCAGCAAATCAACATGCCTCATTTGCATGTAGATGAGTTCATCCCAGGATGCAATTCTCCGTGTCTTAGAGGAAGTTGTTTTGTTGCCACTCCCACTTCCTCCTTCTCCCCTCATAGTCAGCACTCTCTTTTTCTTCCACCAGAGAAGAAGGATGCACATGGTATACTGCTCCTATCCATGGAGAGGCCATGTGCTAGGCCTCAACTCAGGAGGCTTCCCCCCCCCCCTTTCTCCATGCAGCCTTCACCAGCAATGAGGGGTGAGGGTGAAAAAAGTTTAGGGAACCAAAGGAGAATCATTTCTCAACAAAATGGATGCAACTGGACCAATAAATGTAAGAACTCTTTTGTACTTACTTTTTGAACCTACTATGTCTAAGTGTGTGTTTCTTTATGCTTGGGTGGGCTAAAAGTGTAAGATTGAGAACCTGGATCTCTCTAATGTGCTCTCTGGCTCTGTTTTTAAACAATATTCTTTTCCTGTGCACAAGCTTATACTATGTTAAGCTCTGCTCCATTCACTGGTTCTAACAGGCCACTGAATGATCTTCACATACTTCCCGTCACCTTCAGAGCCTTTAACACTCCGAAACATCCAGGTTGGAGCATCTGGGTCCTCTGAAGACAACGGCAGCCAAAACTTCAGTATTATCAGGACATGTGTTCGCTTACTTAATTTTTTATGATTTTATTAATGAAGCTGGCATAAAACCTTTGATTCATTGCCTTTCTATTAAAATGGGAAAGATGAAGTAGGAACCTGGCATGCTGAAAAACTCTGATCTCTGGCATTATCTTTACAGAGAGGATGAGATGCATCTTTTACTCTCTCACAAATGGCCCGTTGGTCTTCTTCCAGCCTGAAACAGATGACTGGCTGCAGAGCAATAGTCTGATTAAATGGACCTATCTGGCCATTTAAAAAGACAAAGGTAAACTGGGCTACTTGAGAGAATTTTGGAGAGGATTAAAAGAGGTAGGAGGGACAATTTCATCCATTTGCCTTCTGGAAGGAGGGATCAAAAAATCAAGATGGCATCTTTGGTTGCATAGTCATGGCCACCATCTTGACACTTTTGACCTCCCATTCAGACACCACTGCATGTGGATATCTATGGCTGGCTATGTCTCCTGTGGTGGACATTTGGGACTATGCAAACCCTCCCACAGGAAAGCCATTTTGTGAGAGTGCCCGTATGTTTGCAAAATCCCCAGTGAACCTACCATCTCCAAAACACACTGCCTGCCTTGCCCAAACAGAAGATTAAATGAAAGCCACTAAGTCTCCCAGGAGTAACAAAGCACTTCTGTGAAGGACTGAGAGCAAAACAATGAAAAATACTTGCCTTTTTCTCTCCCGTAGGAAATGGCAGCATGCAGATTTCAAATGTTCCTTCTTACTTCGGGAAGGCAAAGAAAGTTTTGCTATCAAGAAAAAAATGAGGAGAGATATGACCACAGTAGGCAAAATCGTGTTGGCTGACAATAGGAACGCTTTTGCAAAAAGCCAAATTCAACTCCAGACAATTTACTAGAATATCCATAAAAGGATAAAAGGGGCAGAAGCGATCTCTAGTCGGGTAGAACCATCAACAACCATTAAGGTGGAATTCGTCTCAAGAATTTAGGGCCCAAGAAGAGGGATTTAGTTGAGTTGCTCTGCAGACCTTCCCAGACATGGTAGCGTTAAATGCTTTTACACAATGGCACATGCACGCACACATGGAAAGCACACCCTGTTCCCGAGTCTGGAATCATCTGGTCGGTGCTGTCTGGTGAGTATTGCCATTGCTCTGCTTTGTGTGAAGATGAAGGACGAGGTTTGCTCTCCTCTCTTCTGCTTTTAATTGCTGTCAGTTCAAGAGGGATATTTTTTAATTAAACACAATCCCCAAACTTACAGTCATGTCATCCACTATGATCAAAAACATTCCACTTTGTTTAATAGACATAGCAGAGGACATGGTATTATTTCATAACTTTGCTGCCACGGAACTGTCTCCAAGCCAGAATAATAGTTTCATCATCCGTTGTAGAAAGGGGGCAGGGGAAGAAGATACCCCCTGTGATCAACTGAAAATACTTTTCAGCAGAGACTTTGGACAAAGAACAGTTTGCAATTTTGAGACAGTGGTTGGGTTCACACATTGCTCTAAGCAACTATGCTTTTTTAACAATGGACAGGATTTTTTTCACCATAATGGCTGCTTGTTCCATCCCAAACACACTTCAATGTGCACAGTGGGAGCTGAAAAGACGGTCAAGATCTTCAACTCCCTTATTTCTACAGAACAGAGGAAGGCAACGTTTTGAGCCAAAGGCACACTGGGAATTTTGAGAGCACTAGCAACTGCTCATTCCTAAATGGCTACTATGAACAGATACCGTGGGTGTCCATTAGAAGCTACTGTGATGTCAAAATGAAGCCACAGGTGTCATGACTTCATGACGCAGGCAATGTCGGCCACTTCACCATTCCCCAAGTGCTGCCAGAATGCTCAGGGTCATGTATGGAATATCAATGAAGCAAAAAGCAAACTAGTTTTGCTGGGATTTCTATGGGACTAAAAGACTCTCTCGCAAGTACAGATGATTCTGCAGGCCAGTGCTTTCCTTTGCTATAGTCCAACTTCCTATTTTTAAAATTGAAATAATGCTGTAAAAAGCCAGGTGGTAGGTACCAAGAGAAGTGTCTGTAGGTACCTGGTGCCCTCAGACAGAGAGTTGCCTATACCCGAAGTAGAATGCATGGTGTAGCCCCCTAAATAGGCATTAGGCTGTATTAGCATTGCTACTGTCCTTGCTGGCACTGAGCAGTCAGTGGTATCTGTAACAAACCACAATGATATCTAAATGTCAACGTGTGTGTAATGCATCATATAAAGACTGCAATTAAGTATGTGCATCACAATGTCTGATGCAAGTCCATAATTCATGAGATTTGCATGATGATGTCATCGCAAACATGTTGTCATTTGCTTCCTGTGGATACCCAGGAGAACAGTGCATACCCAGACCTACTTGGAGATGCAGGGTTGGACCCTTGGTCCTTCTGTCTGCAGAGCAGGGGCTCTATAACTGAGTTATCAAATTTAGGAAACAAGGAATTGCTATATGCAGAGCCAAACCTTTGCTGCTTTTAACTCTATATTGACTAACTGCCCTTCCCCTTCTTCTCAGTCTGTTGACTGTGATCTCCATCATTCCTCAGCCAGCATGACCACTAGGAGATTATGGTCTAAGAGATCTGGAGTCACTAGATTGGGAAAGGTCAACCTTCTTGGGGTGTTAGGATGGAGGTGCACCAGAAGATGCCAGTGACTGAAGTGGAACCTCTGATAGGCAAATCAAGTGCTGAAATTGTAACCTTTTTGCCTCTTTCCCCTCCTGTGACTGTAGCTTGCTGCTCTCAAGATTTCTCCTGCTCTTTCTTGCACTGAATGCTTGGAAAGGGCAGCAGAAGAGCCGTGGTGGGCTAGGATTCCATGATTACCCTTTGAAGAATTATCTGGCTTCTTGTAGTTGATCTCCTGAAGAAGACTTGCCACTAAGGTTGCATGCAGAATGTCGATGAAGGTTCTCAATCATCCAGGTGGAACAGTCTGTAGCTTGAATCATGTCAACTGGATTTCTATTTTCTCAGTGGAAACGTTTCGCTCCTTATCCAAGAAGCTTCTTCAGTCTGAGCAAAGTTAGTAAGGGAATCGAACCATTCCCTTACTAACTTTGCTCAGACTGAAGAAGCTTCTTGGATAAGGAGCGAAACGTTTCCACTGAGAAAATAGAAATCCAGTTGACATGATTCAAGCTACAGTTGCATGCAGAAGTTTCAGCACCTCTGAGTAGGACTGGAGAAGAGGTCCTACTTGAGTAGACCAGGGACAGAAAATAATTTGAGACCAAGGACCCATTTGGAGTTCTGTGGGCACCCACAAAATGGCAGCCATGAGGAGACTTGCCTCTTCACAGATGCTGCTGCTGTATGTAGGTGTAGTGGAGATGGCCAGTCACAGAATTTCTGGAGCTGAAGGCAAATGAATGAAGTTGCTCTGTGCCATCCTGCTGAGCCCTTCAGGATAATTCTTACAACCAGCCTCTGCTAAGCTTTCCCTTTTTTTCTGGGCAGGTGGGCACATCTCCAAACAGAGCACTGTGTTGCAAACCTCCTTATTTTTATTTTCAGAGAATACCTATGGAGCCCAGATGTGACTCAGAGGCATTCTCAGAAACAAAGATTATTTGGGAAGTGGGTTCTTTGCTTTGCAACAGACCTGCTGCTCATTGTTTAAATTAAATCCCTGAGCCTCGTGCAAAACTGCCCCCACATTTCAGCCAATGGCTTTGCTCATAGGGAGCACTTTAGACTTGGGGCAATTTCTGCACGAGGCTCAGGAAACAAATTCAGCCAAGTCCCTTTCCAGTTAATTCTGCCTATTCTCTTTTCTGAAGTTCAAACAGAGCATCAACAAAACATTGCAAATGGGGAAAAAAGGACGTAAAAAGACAAAGCAAAGAAACAAAAAACAAAATCAACACCGGAGCAATTGGAAAAAAAAAACCTGCTTCCGATCAAGCCAGCTCCCCTCTTTGTGGCTTGACTCAGCCTGGTGGTTAACCCAGACCTGGGCTCTAAATGCTTTCAAGAGGAACGTGGTTTTAAAAATGCAAAAGAGCCGTTCAGATTCACTCAGATCTCAGCGGCTTTCCTAAATTCTTACCATCAACATTCAGATACACAGAAGCCAGATTTTTAAGCGCTAGAGCCCTGCAGAAGACACTCCAGTACCAACTATCAAATTGATAACAGGGATCATGTGAAAGATTGATCTCTGATATATGAAAGAAAAAAAGGGGTGGTGAAAAGGACCCTTCTGGAGAAGACTATCACTTCTGCCCAGAAGTCTCCATCAAGTGAAATTAATGCCATACAGACTGCCTTAAATATCTGCCCTATGTTCGTGCTGCTCGCATGCAAGAGCTGTTGGCTTTGAAGTTATTTTTAAAAGAAGAAGAAGAAGCTAGATGTTCTTTTGTTGTCAGATGAAACATGATAAGACATGAAACCAACAGGCTGAACTGCAATTAATCACTGGTTTTACAAGCCACAAATCATGGTTTTCAACAGGGAAGTGGCAACTTAAAAGAGTATTTTGATAAAGCAAAAACAGGGTCTTTCCCCATCTTCGTGCAGCATCCCCAAAAGTGTGTGTGTGTTTGGGGGGGGGGGGTTACATAAGAAAGCACAAGGAAAGACTGGGATACTCGTGCAATCCTGTCTCTTGTGAACTGGTGCTGCATTAATATATTTGCCTGAGCACTGAAGAAAAAAAAGATGTTTCCAGCACGAATCCAATCTAAGTGCCAGGTTCAACTCCATCCTCCCCAGCTGCCTGCATAATTCCAGGGATGGGGCTTTCTGGAAGGAAGCCCCACCTCTGGCATCGTCTGTCTTCTGCACCTCATTTTATTCTGGGTTCAAGATCTCATGGACAAGAAGGGTGGGCTTAGCAGGTCCAATTCATGCAGGTTTCCCATGCTTTCCCAAAAGGTCTATTCCCCTTCTTTGGGTTCTCAGTTCCTTGTGAATAAAAAGGAAACATGGAAGACAGTCCAGCTAATCAAATAATTTTCATCCCAATTGATTTTTAAGATGGGAACAAGGGTCAACCAAAGAAGAAGCTCAAGCTATGAATCAGAAGAACCGCTTGGTTCTGGGTGTGAATAATATTGACCAAATGCTTCTCAGTGTTATACTCCCAAAGTGGCTTAGTATCACAGGTAGGAAAAGCATATTACAAAGCAAAAAGAAAGTATTAAAGAGACAGGAATTATAGAGAGTTAATGTCTGGAGAAGGACAATGTGCTTTTTAAAAAAATCAGAAATGGGGCATTACTGGGGCCTGGGATGCTACTAAGGGGAGGTCATTCCACCGGAAGGTGTAACATGATAACAGGTATGAACTACGTATAGCTGACAGAATTGTCCCATGAAAAACAACCAATGTGACAGATTGTGAAGAAGCTGAGGAAGAAATGGGAGGAACTCTAGACGCAAATAAGAGGAGAGAGAGAGTTTGTAAGTTTGTGGGAAAGGAGTTTGTAAGTAGCTTCTCTCATAAACAGCAGTTCAATCCAGTTTGCAAAAAGCCTGGGAAGAAGAGATTGGAAAAGTTCGAAGAGACTGCAATTTAACGAACTCACTAACAAAAGAGACTGGAGGTTCCTGTCATGGTTTCCAAGACTGTGTACTTTACCCCCAACGCTTGCATTAAAACACTGAAGTCTGTCTCATTCTTGCTTCCTTGGTTGTGCCTGTGGTATGGGGCATGGTGGCTCAGTGGGTAAGACGCCAGGCATGTTGATCGGAAGATCGCAAGTTTGGAGGTTCGAATCCCTAGCCCCGCGTGACGGAGTGAGCACTCGGCCCAGCTCTTGCCAACCTAGCAATTTGAAAGCATGCAAATGCAAGTAGATTAATAGGTACCACTTCGGTGGGAAGGTAACAGCGTTCTGCGCGCATCATGCGGCCACATGACTGCAGAAGCGTCTTCGGACAGCGCTGGCTCTTTGGCTAAGAAACGGAGATGAGCACCGGCCCCTAGAGTCAGACACGACTGCACAAATGTGCGGGGGGAACCTTTACCTTTACCTTTATGGTGCTTGAGAGCTGTCTGCTGCATATGATCTGCATGCACATTTCTGCTTTGATCTGTGGTATCCCCAAGAAATGGAACTCTGATGCGCCTCCTCTCCTGGCTCATGCAAGCTGAAGCCAGCTCAGCCAAAGAAGGTCCTTGCTTCCTGACAGCTTGTACGTCCAGTGCCTTGGCCAGGAGAAGTGGTCTAAAGGCAGCCCCTCAATGGCAGGGTGTACCTCACCCTTACTTGGGAAGTTGGGTGTTCTTGTCCCCCCCTCCCCTTCCCTCTCTTTTAGCAGGAGGTGGAAGGATTGCACCTGCTCCAAACTGCAGAAGTTGATCACTAACTTTGCACTGTCAAATTATCATGCAAAGACATTGACAGACATCCTTCAAGTTTCCTAGGAAGAAGAAATACTCCAAAGGTACTTTGAAGGAGCATCGACCTGCCGCGAAGACAAATGGGTGCTCAGAACTCTACAGAGGATGTCTGTGGCTCAGAAGAGCTGGGTCTGGATCAGAGGGTAAATAGTTCGATGGGCCTGGATGGGCCAATATTTGGATTCTGAATGAGGCAACTTCAGCTCTTCCAGATATTTACCCAACAAGAAAACATCCATGGCCTGAGTTAAACTGTGCAGCTGGGCTTGTCAGTTAGCTATCCATCTGAAGTCTTCTTTAAGTATGACTGATGAACAAATACATTTTTCTAACAATCTAGTACAGTCACATCACTTCAGCCCCCAAGGGCCAGGTGAGAAACACCACCGCTACATCTTCCTCAGGCAAAACATTTTTTTCCAGCAGGCCCAGGCTCGCTGCAAACAAGCTAGTCATTATCTTGCTAATTAACACGCACACACCGTGGGATGAAAACAAATCTCAGTGCCTCGAACACACTTAAAGGAGATTTTTCTCTGATGAACCCTGGTGAAATGGACTGGCCATTCACTCCCATTTGGTGAGCAAATCCTTTTGGGTGTGCTTGAGCTTGGAAACAAGATAGATGAAGATATTAGAGAGAGTATGCAGAGAAGCAGAGATGTTAATTTTATCCAGATGTTCAGGGGCTTTTCTGTTCCCCTCTTGACAGGTGCAGGCCCAGGAGGAGAGGAGGAACGTACTAATGGAAAGAGGATTTTTGATTTAATTGCCCTTTTCAGTGTACCACTAAGGCTGCATGGTGATTTTATGGCAGCGATGAGAAATGGACTGGTGGTTGCTTTTGCCGGATTCAGACAAGACAAGTTGCAATAGACTAAGTCCACTGAAATTGGTGGTCTTCCCAGGACAATACAGGAGAAGAGCTGCTGTGTTTTTCTTCCTCGCTGCTCACGGTCACTCATGCCCTGGTCACCTCCCAGGTGGACTACTGTAATGCACTCTACATGGGGCTGCCCTTGAAGAGTATCCAGAAGCTTCAGGTGGTGCAGAATGTGGTGGCACAGGCAGTTACGTGATACCTAGGTCTGCACACATTACACCTCTGCTTTACGAGCTGCATTGGGTGCCAGTTTGCCAGTCCAGTTCAAGGTGCTGTTTTTGACTTTAAAGCCCTTCATGGCATGGGGCTGGGCTATTTGAGGGACCGCCTCTCCCCGATTACGTCTGCCCGTCCCATCACGTCCGGCAGGAGAGCTATGTTGCAGGTCCCGTCTGTTAAGGAGCAACATTTGGCGGGACTCAGGAGATGGGCCATTTCTGCCAGGACACCCGCCCTGTGGAACATCAATCCCCCTGAAGGGAGACTGGCTCCATCCTTGCAGCCTTCCTGAAGTCCCTCAAACCATGGCTGTGGCAGCAGATCTCAAGGCACTGGTGAGATGGCTACACTGTCTGCAACACTGAATATGCTCTCTCCTAGTCTTTAGTCTTTGGGGGGGCGTGGTGGCTCAGCGGGTAAGATGCCAGGCTTGTCGATCGGAAGATCTCAAGTTTGGAGGTTCGAATCCCTAGCCCTGCGTGCGGAGTGAGCTCCCGCACTAGCCCCAGATCTTGCCAACCTAGCAATTCGAAAGCATGCAAATGCAAGTAGATGAATAGGTACTACTTTGGTGGTAAGGTAACAGCGTTCCGCGTGTGTCATGTGGCCACATGACCGTGGAAGCGTCTTCAGACAACGCTGGCTCTTCGGCTAACAAACGGAGATGAGCACCGGCCCCTAGAGTCGGACACGATTGCACAAATGTGTGGGGGGAACCTTTACCTTTTAGTCTTTTAATAATATTGATGTTTTTTTTATTGTGTCATGTTTTTAATCTCTTGCCAACCTAGCAATTCGAAAGCATGCAAATGCAAGTAGATAAATAGGTACCACTTCGGTGGGATGGTAACAGCGTTCCGCGCATGTCATGCCGGCCACATGACCACGGAAGCGTCTTCGGACAGCGCTGGCTCTTCGGCTAACAAACGGAGATGAGCACCAGCCCCCATAGTCGGACACGACTGTGCAGGGGAAACCTTTACCTTTACTTAATGTTTTTAATGTTGTTCATTTTATGGCTTGTTTTTTATTGTATGCCACCCAGAGTCATGCTTGTGAGATGGGCAGCTATATAAATATGATCAATAAAATAAAAATAAAAATATAAAATAAGTAAATAAATAAAACAAATTTTATTTATTTTAAAATAAAATAAAAACAATATGACTGGTTCACACCACACACTTTATTGTGTAAAGTCACCAACGTAGCCTGTAGTGGGGCAAGAGAGGAACAAAGTTAACTCAGAATTTCACTGGGGCATTTATGAGTCAAACTACCCTCCTAATCAGCCAAGGCAAACTCTAAACACCACCAATCTAGATGGTGTTCCATCCCCACTCTGTCAGGTTCCTGAGGACATAGAGTTGTACAGCACCTGAAAAACAAGCCATTCCATTACACAAGTCACCACTGAGGGCCCAGCAGTCACTGAATACATCTCCCGAATACTGACTGGCTGCAAGACCCAGACCACACCCACTGCTTGGCCAATGGGAAGAAGCCTTGACTGGCCCAAGTGCTTATGATGATCAGGGATTCTGTATTCCTAAGTGGCAGCACTTGACCCAGTTAATACGATTGCCCAATCTAATGACAAGAAGTTACTAATTAATGGATTCATGCCTGATTGGTTATGTGTGTGTGGCATGAACCCAACTTACAAGAAATGCTGTGTTGGATCTGACTGAAGTTCATTGAGCCCACCATCCTGTTTCCATCAACCACCCAGAGTCCCCTCGTGGGGAGATGGAGCAATAAATACAAATCGAACCATAAATGAATGAATGAATGAATGAATGAATGAATGAATGAATGAATGAATGAATAAAGTGAGAGCCAAAGATGATCCTTTACTGGCTGCCCAGTATTATGAATTTATATTTAGAGGCCAGTTACCACTAGATATGAATGGAGAGGAAACTACTGTCTCTCACCAGTAGAAAGGAAGAGTTTTGGTATCCTACTGCTGATTTCAGCCTGGTAGATGTTTCTAGGAACCCAGAGGAAGAACATGGAGGCATACTTTGCTTCCAGCAATTGACCTTCAGAGGTATAGAACCAGAGGTCCCAGACCTGAGTGAATCCCTCCAGCCCCTAGGGCTATCCTCCAAAATTGCTTCTGAAACAAAATTGTTACTGTGATGAAGGGAGATGATTTAAAAGAAGAGGACTCACATGAACTGTATTTCATTCAAATGCATTTTACTTTACAATAAATTTTACTTATGTCCCTGTCTCCAGCCAACTGTTTGGAAGTTAGCACCTGGCATGCCACCAAAAGCCAAATGTTGCTCTTTGCCTGAGAAAGGTTCTATGTGGAGGCTTTATTAATTTTCAGAGTTGCAAAATTTGCATGCTAGAAAACAATATGATGTAAAGCCCCATGCTGGTTCCTTTAGATCAGCCTTTCTCACCCTTTTGACCCTGGAGGAACCCTTGAAATATTTTTCAGGCCTCAGGGAACCCCTGCACATTCAGGCTCAAATATAGGCCACAAGTTACAAAATTATTATATTTGTTTCATGGGTAGGCCTGTATATTAATAGTGTTCTTAAACTGAAAATAAAGAATGAAATTTACCTCTTTAATGTCAAGTTGCCTGAATTTGAAATAAAAATTTTAAATAAATCGTGATCTCCCAGGGAACCCCTAGTGACCTCTCATGGGACCCAAGGGTTCCATGGAACCCTGGTTGAGAAACCCTGCTTTAGATTGTTGTTGCTGCTGTTTTCTACAGTTTTCTGCAAAGTAGCATGAGTCTTTTCAGAGATATTCAAGTTGCTCTGGTACCTGAGGTAGGTAGATAGATATTAATTTGCTTGTTTGTTAGATTGATTGGCAATGCTGATAGGCAGGCAGAAGGCTGGAGGATGAATTCTGGGAAAGATAATAAATATAAATAAAATGCAGTTGTATATGTGTGGGGAGCACACAAATTGTGCGATGGGTCCTTCCAATAGAAGGATTACCAAAATTACCAAATGTCACAACAACCAAACTCACCATTATAACTGGACAGTGGTCTGAACCCATATCTCCCTGTTTTGAGTCCAGTAACATTGCATCCACTCTACTAGGAATAAACAACATTCAGGCTTGTAGAGTCTATGACTGTACTTGAACCCAGGTGTCCTCCAACCAAGGACAAGACTGAAAAAGTAGCTGAGGAGACTGGAGCCAGATGCAAAGTGCCACAGGACTCACTTATGTCTACTTCTCTCCTCCCACCCCCTGATGAGCCTCTCTATATTAACATGTATGTATCTGGATTTGCATTATTATAGATAAGGGACAAAACTCTGAAATAAGGGAACAGAGGAACAGGAAGACTTTGCTGAAAGGAAATAATTCTCATATATTACAAGTGAAGTGAAAGCAATGGGAAGAAAGAAGTGATTTGCACAAGATCAGCCAAGGCAATGATTTTTTTTTAATTGGAGAAAGATTCATTTCCAGTCTTAAATCATTGCAAGGCAGAATTCTTAGAGGTTTCCTGCAAAACCATCTAGTGCTTTAGTAGACACTCCAATCTCTCTTTGCTTTATATCACATGGCAAATATGTTTGAGAAGGTTCCTTCCATGGTGGTCCAGCTGAATTCTGTGGCATTACTTCCTCAAATTAAAACTTTATGGAGATATTTGCTCCTTTTACATTGATGTTGCTGGCAAACATGAATACAGAACACACATTTGAAGGTCAACCAGTGTTTTTATGTGGCCCAGCTGTTTTCAATACATCCTCTTCACTTAATGTGCCTGTAGTTCCTTAGCCCAACAGGGAATGACTCCGTCCAAGCTTCCAGGGGGAAGATGAAATATACTAAGCTGTATCTGTGACAACCTCTCTGTGTTCCTCCAATGCAATGCAGTGGCTCAGAGCAATTTCATAAAATGAAACAGGATGGGTCTCTTGTTACGGTATGTGTGGGGCTGGAATTAGATCTCAAATGTGGGTTTAGATAAGCATATGAATCTTTCCCCAAAATCAGAGGAGACTGAAAACTTGAGGGGTCTGTAGAAAATGGAACTTGCCCAGTGGCTTTCTTGATTGGCTGTTTCCCTCCTTGCTTTTCTTCATTACAGATGAGTTAAAACAATCCAATGCAGGAGGGGTGCTACAAGTTAGTTATGCCTTGGGGGGAGGGGGTTGCATTTCATACTGGCTGCAATAAAGCTCTTTCGGGCAACATTAATGGCACAATTTTGTTGTTTATTCGTTCAGTCGCTTCCAACTCTTCGTGACTTCATGGACCAGCCCACGCCAGAGCTTTCTGTCGCCACCCCCAGCTCCCCCAAGGTCGAGTCCATCACCTGCAGAATGTCATCCATCCATCTTGCCCTTGGTCGGCCCCTCTTCCTTTGGCCTTCCACTTTCCCTAGCATCAGCATCTTCTCCAGGGTATCCTGTCTTCTCATTATGTGGCCAAAGTACTTCAGTTTTGCCTTTAAAATCATTCCCTCAAGTGAGCAGTCTGGCTTGATTTCCTGGAGTATGGACTGGTTTGATCTTCTTGCAGTCCAAGGCACTCTCAGAATTTTCCTCCAATACCACAGTTCAAAAGCATCTCTCTTCCTTCGCTCAGCCTTCCTTATGGTCCAGCTCTCGCAGCCATAGGTTACTAGGGGGAATACCATTGCTTTAACTATGCGGACCTTTGTTGTCAGTGTGATGTCTCTGCTCTTAACTATTTTATCAAGATTTGTCATTGCTCTCCTCCCAAGAAGTAGACGTCTTCTGATTTCCTGGCTGCAGTCAGTATCTGCAGTAATCTTTGTGCCTAGAAATACAAAGTCTGTCACTGCCCCCACTTTTTCTCCCTCTATTTGCCAGTTATCAATCAAGCTGGTTGCCATAATCTTGGCTTTTTTGAGGTTTAACTGCAACCCAGCTTTTGCACTTTCTTCTTTCACCTTCATCATAAGGCTCCTCAGCAATTACTTACTTAATTAATTAATTGAGTAATGGCACAATTACTCTATGGCAATGTTTCTCAACCTTGGCAACTTTCAGATGTGTGGACTCCAGCTCCCAGAATTCCCTAGCCAGCAAGGTCCACACATCTGCAAGTTGCCAAGGTTGAGAAACACTGCTCTATGGGGTGCAGGCCTTCCCCAGTTTTGCTCCTTCAGAATGAGTAAAGGCTTTACACCTCCCTCCATACAGTATGTCCCAAATGCCACCCTTCAGCTGGAGACAGGCATGATTAAAGTGGAGGGTGTATCTCCCCTCCCTAATCACCCTAGAGCAGAGCTTTCCAAACTGTGTGTCATGACATGTTAGTGTGTCGGCTGCAGTGTCTGGGTGTGTCGCGGCTGCTGCTGCCTCCGAGCCCTGCCAGGATTGCACGCAGGTCCTAGTGCCTGCCTTGTGCCTTGCTGCCTCCAAACCTGCCCTGCCAGGATTGCACGCAGGTCCTAGTGCCTGCCTTGTGCCCTGCTGTAAGAGTGTCACGAAATGATGCATGTCTAAAAAGTGTGTCACCAACATGAAAAGTTTGGAAAGCTCTGCCCTAGAGCATTAGACCCCCGGTCCTCCAGGACACTTACCCATCTGCTTGGGTTAAGGCGGTTAGACTGAAATTAAGCCTCCTGGGCTCCTCCCCTCCAGACGTTCTAGCAATGGGCCATGATAGGCTAAGCTGGCCATGGAACAAAGAATCCTTGATGTAGAACGTCAGGAAGGTGTTGGGGAGGTACCAGGGCTTTTGGCCTCGGAGCGGCTCAGATATTCAGTGGCTCCTGCGGAGGACCCCTCTCAGTGAGCCACAGAAAAGCTTTCACCCCAGTGAGGTGCCGAGCACTAGCCTACCTCGTGCTGCAGTGCAAGTATAAAAAGCGCCCAATGGCTTTGCCCCTGGGACACGGGGGAGGTAGGGACTCGAGAACACGCCCTCCTCCGTTGCCCGTCCTATAGAGGCATAAGGGCTAGGCTTATTCTTCCCCTGAGGGTTTCTCATGGACCAGGCTCAGCCGATGCCCAGTAGCTGTTCGAGGACGGCAGTCCCTGCATCACAGCTCACGTGGCAAGGTTTTGTGCCGCTGCTTGTAAAATTCGACAGACTATAGCACCAGTTAAACACAGTACATCGGTTTTATATTTGCTTTTCTTTTATGCTACTGTATCAGTTTTAGCCTCGTTGTTTTTTTAACTTTGATAGAGCCTACCCGGTTCTGATTTTTTTTATTGCTACCTGTATTTTAGCCCACGGTTGGATATACATGCTTGGTACTTTTAACACATTTTAACTCTGACCTGGTGGGCAAATTCGATCCATCATTCTTACCGTTTTTACTGTTTCTGTTGTTTTTATTGTCCTATTTGTACTGGTCTATGACCATAATAATAAAGATTGTACTATCTTGTACAAGTTAGTTATGTAGTTTTCCAACTCTGCAGGTTTACCTCTGTCCAATGCTGAATAATCTTTGAAAGGTCACTACTAGTATCACTGTCTGCAGAAAGAAGGGGCAACATTTGTGAGGGAAGGGTGTCTTTCAAAATATTTCAAAGCAATGAAGCCATGCCACTCACGGTGTCTCTTGCTTAAAACTGAAAGCTTGAAAGTGTGGAAGTTCCCTGTCGACACCCAGAAGTCCTAGCAAAAAGATGGCCGCTTCTTGATTTTCCTGCCCCAAAGATGCATGAATTCTATGAAATCAGTTGCAGCATACAAGGTTGGCTGAATTTGCACTGTATTTTTTGGCTTGCAAAAAGCCTCCCTTAGGTTACCAGCCTTGGGGGTGTCCAATTTTTATCAGATGGGAATTGTAGATACCAGAACCTAGTTTAAACAGCAAGTTCACCAGCCAGTGCCAAGATTGTGTGGTTGCCAGGCTCTTCCTTTTTCATGACCGTTCTCAATGCCCTGCTTGCTGGGGTCAACCAGGCCTTTGATTCGAAGAGCATTGTTTCCTTCGTGACAAGAACAAACATCTCTCTGTGCCAACCCCAGGACTGAACAAGTCTTAGCAGCCCCAGAGATGGAGGTGCATCTGTTGAATGACAGCCTTTATTTAAGAGCTCTCACTGAGCACCTGGAGACTGAGGAGGACTTGGCTGCAGAAGCAGGTGAAGATTGAAGAGAAGAGCTTTGATCTCTCCCACAGGTGTACAAAAGGGAGGGGGGGAAAGGTAAGCCAGGGAGCCCTCCTTCAGAGCAGTATTTCCCAGACTTCAGGGCATTTCTCAGACACACTTTCAACTGCTAGTTCACTTTAAATTTTGTAGGAAAGACTAGGGGCAAGCAAATCAACTAAGATCTGATTCAAATCACCAACGTGGTTTGGTTTGGACACTCAGTTGCATTCAATCCACATGTGTGTACAGAGGCATAAAAGCCCCTCAAATCTTTGGGTCAATTTAAAGGCACCTGGTTCAATTAAAGAATGCAATGGATGGAACAACTTGGATCAAGCCACTTTCAAATTAAAGCTTTGCCCAGCCCTGGTAAAGGCAACTCGCTTTTATAAGAACCTATATTTTATGATTGTTTCAGTGTGAATCTTTTCCTGATTGAAATGAAGTCCTGGGCAGCTTCTCTTACAAAAGTTCTTGATTCCCATTTTGGCTGAAAAGAGGGGACACCTTCCAAAAAGCAGGTTGAAGGAGCAGGAAGCCAGCTGGAGCATGAAATAAATGTAGTGCAGCATTGTGTTGGAGATGTAATGAGGACAATGCCTCTTTAAAAGATATGTTCTTACCATGTCCTATGCTTACTAAGTTTTGGGAGAAAGCAGTAGATCATATAAATGTGACCGTGCAACAAAAGCTACAATTTTCAGAGGACAATATTCTCTTGTACTACATACCTAGTGTATGGAATTTGACAACTGGACAACGTAAATGGATTCTCCGTGCCCTTACTATGCCTAAAAGGCTGAGATTGCAGCATTGGAAAGATAAATGTATGGCCCCATTCACTCAATGGATTGAAGACCTGGTTACGCTTGCCACCTATGAGCAGATTGCCCATAGACATAGACTTTGTATGGATAAATATAATGAAATATGGGACTCATTTATACAAAACACAGTAGTTTAGGGAAAGCATGAAGGTTATTTAATTGTATTAGAAATAAATATAGATATATATATTTGCATCATATTTGCATTAGATAAATAGATATAGAATTGTAACTGTTTATTGTTGTAACGATATATTTCGGTATTTATGGTTTTTACTGATTTTAAACTCTTGTTGTGAACCGCCCAGGGTCCCTCCTTGTGGGGGAGATGGGTGGGATATAAATATGACAAATAAATAAATAAATAAATTTCATATTTTTATTTTACTTTTTCTCTTATACTTTTCTCACTTTTTAAAGCGCCTGTTATGTTTTTTTGATAATGTACGTATCTTTGTGTATTGTTTTTTCTTTTTTTCTTTTTCAGTTATTATCTAAAAAAGAAATAATAAAATAATAAAAAGAAAGAAAGAGTGAACAAAGATGTACTGACCTTGAATGAATTCAGATTTCCAAGGACTGACGAACTCCATCCTGAAATACTGACTGAACCTGATGAAGATCAGGCTGAATTTCTATGTTTAGCTGTTGAGGGATCTTGAAGTCTCAGATGCTGGAAGAAGGAAAATGTCTTCAAAGAGGAGGGAAAGAAGGACCCGGGGAACTTCAGACCAGTGAGACTGATAACTGGAAGGTGATAGAGCTGATCATAAAGTGATCTGTAATCACTCCTTGAAAGCTGTAAGGTGCTCCACTCCGTTGTCCTAACAAACGTTTCTCGAAAGTAAGTCGACCGACATGAACTTACTAAGCAGTAAACAGTTTATTAAGGTACATGAAGCTTGACACGAAAGAAAGACTTGAGTAATTTGATTTAGGCAAGGCTTGACATTTTTAAACATTCCCAATCCCTGAGTCTTCCCCCTCCCCGTTCCTGGTTTCCCGGACCCGTGTTATGTTAATGTCTCTGGGTACTCAGACAGCCATCACCGGTGATGGGTGGTGACGTGTTCGGAGTTTGGTGTTAATGGGTTTCTGTCCTCCGGCTGCGTTGTCACTTGCATGTCTGTTTCTTTTCCCCAATCCACATACGAGTCTGTCTCGATGGCAGGACTGCCAGAGTTCTGACATGCCACTGGCCCAAGATTTTCTCCCCCTTTCTTTTGCGATGCCTAGAAGTAAATTTGATTAGTACCCTAATTTTCGGTTATGTTATCTGAAACGAGAGAAAAGAAACATTATAATAATATACACAATGACTCAATGGGGTTTGTTGGGGAATTCCCGGTGAAACTTTTTAATTAGCACTGGTGCTTGTACGTGTTTGGCCAGGACCCATTCTTTAAATCCTTTTGGGAGACGTTGCCATTTCACTAAGTATTGCAATTGTCCCTTGTGCCACCTGGAGTCAAAGATGTCATCGATTTCGAAGTGAGGTTCTCCATTCACTAGCAGTGGTGCGGGTTCAGGTGGTTCGGGGTGCCACTGAGATGAAGGGTGGTATTGTTTGAGTAAGCTGATGTGGAACACTGGGTGTACTTTTCTCAGTGCTTTTGGTAATTGTAATTTAGCCATTACTGGGTTGATGATTTTTGTGATGGGGAAAGGTCCGATGTATTTTGGCGCTAATTTCCTAGAGGGTTGTGTGGACCGCAGATTTTTTGTGGATAAGTACACCTTTTCTCCTACTTTTAGTTCCCATTCGGCTGTTCTCTTTTGGTCAGCATATTTTTTATAATTTGCTTTTGCTTCTTGTAACGTTTGAAGCATAATTGGCCAATTACGTGTTAGTTTTGTGATCCACTCCTCCGCCCGCAGTGGGGCGAACGTTGTCTCGTTTTGGGTTATTGACAGTTCCGGGATAGGTACAAAGTCCTGTCCGGTGGCTTTATTTTAAATGGCGAAAATCCCATGCTTTGGTGCACTGCATTGTTGTATGCCACCTCAGCGAATGGAAGTAATTCCGCCCAGTCGTTTTGTTGGTAACTTATGTAGCAACGTAAATACTGCTCTAATATAGAGTTCAATCGTTCGGTCGGTCCATCTGTGCACGGATGGACCCCACTACTCAGTCCCTGTTCCGATCCAATCATTTTAAAAAAGGCTTTCCAGAACTTTGAGGTGAATGTACTCCCGCGATCGCTTATAATCCGTTCGGGTGTCCCGTGCGCCAGGTAGATGTTCTGGATAAATAGCTTGGCTAGCTTAGTAGCGGAGGGAATCCCATTGCAAGCAATGAAGTGAGCTTGCTTGGAAAATAAATCAGTTACTATTCAAATAGCGTTTTTCTTTTTACTCACTGGTAAGTCGACGATGAAATCCATGGCGATTTGCTTCCATGGTTGTGAGGGGTTCGCTGCAGGCTGGAGCAAACCCGTAGGTTTTCCAACTTTCTTTTTAGCTGCTGCACACACAGGGCAGGTTTTTACATAGCTTTTAATGTCCTTACGTAGCGTGGGCCACCAAAATTGTTGCCTAACTAAGTGAATAGTTTTGACGAACCCGAAGTGTCCAGCCGTTTTGTGGTCATGGCTTTTTTCCAGCACGCGTTTCCTTAAGCTCTCAGAGACATATATTTTTTTGTCCTTCCACCACAACCCTCTGTTCTCCTGCAAGCTATGCTTGTTCTCCCCCCACCATGGGTCATTCATTGTCTCCCTCTGCAACTCCTTTTCAAAAACATTTTCCTCGGCAATTTTGGCGCTGCGGCTGCGTGTGATGGCCATGTTTCCCCTTTGGATGTTCAGGGGGTTCTGCTTGTTTTGTGGAGCCGCGGGGTTGTATGGTATTAGTGTCTCAATGATGTCCTCTGACTTACTTTCGTGTTGCGGAAGCCTGGACAGTGCGTCGGCTGGGTAGTTTTCCCCCCCCGGAAAGTATTTCAGTGTGAAATTGAATCTGCTGAAGAACTCAGCCCAGTGAAGCTGATTTGGATTCAATTTCCTGGGTGACTGTAAGGCTTCTAGGTTTTTATGGTCCGTCCATACTTGGAACGGAACAGGCGAGCCTTCTAAAAGGTGCCTCCATGTCGCCAGCGCATGCTTGATGGCAAAAGCCTATTTTTCCCACACATGCCAGCGTTTTTCCGTGTCGCTGAATTTCTTTGAAATGTATGCACAGGGTCTCAACTTGGTTTCTGCGTCTGCCTGTAATAATATTGACCCAACTGCATTGTTTGATCCGTCCGTGTGGATTATGAAAGGCTTTTCTACCTCGGGATTTTTCAGTATTGGTTCTGCTGTGAACATAGCTTTCAGGTTATTGAATGCCTCTTGGCATTCGGGAGTCCATTTTATTTTCGTGCTATTATTTTTAAGTTTTGTAGAGGTCCCTTGTTTCTTTGTTTTTAATAAGTCTGTTAAGGGCAGTGCTATTTGCGCAAAATTTTGAATGAATTGTCTAAAAATTTGCGAACCCAATGAATGATTGTAGTTGTCTGCGTGTTCGTGGGGGTTCCCACCCTAACACAGCTTGTACTTTAGTGGGGTCAATTTCTATCCCATTGTGTGAGATGCGGAACCCCAAAAAATCTAGTTTCTCTTTATGGAATTTGCACTTTGACAGCTTTACATATAGTTTAGCCTCTAATAATTTTTCTAGTACGCTTCCTACTAGTTTTACATGTTCCTCCAAGTTATTGGAGAAAATTAGTATGTCATCCAAATATACGATGACCCCTTTATACAAGAATTCATACAACACCTCATTGATCAATTTCATAAATATTCCCAGCCCTCCCGCAATCCCGAATGGGAGGACTCGGTATTGGAATGATCCTAGGGGGCAGTTAAACACTGTTTTCCACTCGTCCCCCTCCCGTATGTGTACTCTGTAGTATGCTTCTCATAAGTCTAATTTAGTAAATATTTTTCCTTTTGATAATTGGGCCAACATGTCCTTTAATAGTGGGAGGGGATACTGATTTGATACTGATATGGCATTGAGTGCTCTGTAGTCAGTGCAGAGGCTCAGAGACCATCTTTTTTCTTTCTGAATAACACAGGGGCTGCTAGGGGGGAGTTGGCTGGTTCGATGAACCCACGTGCTAAGTTCTTATCAATAAATTTGCATAATTCCTGCAGAGCTCTCTGGGTCATAGCATACATCTTGGGATTGGGGAAGGTTGCTCCCGGGATGAGTTCAATTGCACAGTCCGTTTTTCTGTGGGGGGGTAACTGTTCGCATTCGTTTTCATCGAAGACCTCCTCAACAGGAGCATAATGTCCCGGTATGGGCATTTTGTCCCCAGCAAACTCCTCCTCCCCCTTTTCAGTCCCTGCCGCCCCCAGTTCTATGCAGTCTATTACTTTGCCTTCGTTTTTGCCTTGGTATTTTCCGTTGATAAATTCTATTTCCCCCGATACCTAGTCAATGTGGGGGTTCCTTTCCCTTAGCCATTTTAGTCCCAGCACGATGGGTTGTGTTGAGATGGGGGCCACAATAAAATGTAAAGTCTCTTCATGAGTTCCCCTGACATTTTTACAGCCTCCGTAAAATGTCCCACTGGCCCCCCTTTCATTTCCGACCCATCGAGTTGGCAGAATGTGATGGGTGATTTTAGCTTGAACAGTTTTAGTCCCAATGTGATTGCCACTGATGGGTGTATTAAACATCTAGAGCACCCCGAGTCCAGCATCGCTAACCCCAAAAACTGTTCCTTCCCATCCAGAGTTTCAAGTTTTACCTTGACTTGCATCGTAGGGCAATCTCCGCTCACTATCTGGTCGTTGCGCCCCTTGCTAAAGGCCTGTCCCGTGGTGCACTTTAAGACAGACTGTTGGCGTTTCCCGCCGGCACGAACTCTTCGTCCGTTGACTCTTCCGTTGTTGACTCTGTGTCTCAGTATTTCCGTCTTTCTGTAGCTGCTTTCGCTGTTGTTTGCTTGTATGTCGTGGCTTTGTGGGGTTTTTCTCCAGTTCTACTTTTCTCCGATTCTTGTGTGTACTCATTTGTCCGATGGCTCTCCCTTCCACATTTAAAACACAATTTGTTTTTTGCTCTTCTCTCTTTTTCTTCTGCCCATGGTTTTCGGTCAAAGTCTTTCTTGGGAGGGTATTGGCTATTATATGGGGTTCTCCCCGTGTGGTGTAATTGATGATATGAACGGATGCGCATTTTCGTGCTTTCCACTTTCCCCGCTAGCTGAATCCATTCATCCAGTGTTTCAGGATCTCCCCTTGCTGCAGCCATGTCCAACAATTAAATAGCCTCATTTGAAAGTATTCCACCCGGAACGATTCTGGCCAGTTTGGTAATCGGCTGACAAGTTTTTTAAATTCTAGCGCATACTCCGCTACAGTTCGGTTCCCTTGGCTCAGTCTCTGTATTTCTGTTTTTGCTGACATGTGGGACAAGGTATCTTCAAATCTTTTCCTTAACACCCTCATGAAAGTGTTGAAATTGTGAAGTTCTTTGGCTTTGGTTTCATGCAGAGTGGCTAGCCACTTTGCTGCTTCTCCGATGAGGAAGTTGGAGACGTATCTCACCTTCGCTTCCTCATTAAGAAAGAATTTCTCTGATTCTTCCATGAATCCCCTGACATGATTTAGGAAGCATGCCAGTTTGTCTGGGTCCCCATCAAACCTTGTTTTTAACTTGGTTACTATTATGGGTTTGTTGTGCGGGGAAAACGGGAAATTACTCACATGGCTCGTTTGCAGGGGAGGCTCTTCCTCACCTTCCATCTCCCCCTCCTCTTCCTCCTGTTCACTTTCCTCCGTACTTTCATTGTCCGTGGAGGTTGCAGGAGAACTGTCTTGTCCTGTGTCGCCCCGGTTCCTCTCTCGGTGTTGAGGTTGTTGTAATAATATCTCTAATGCCTCTTGTATTGCTGTCAATTTCATGTTCATATTTTCCAGTCCCGACTCTACACGAGATGCCCTGACCTCCAGCGCAGCTATTTTTTGGGACTGGGAAATCCTAGGCTTGGCCACGTGTTTCACCGGCCCCAGATTCATGCCACCCCCAACTCCTAGCGACCACTCAGCCGTCGGGTTTTGGGTTCATGGTTCATGGTTTGGGGGGGTTCACTTACTTCCCTTATTTTGGTCTTCCTCATCCTCTTTTTCTCCGTCCTCTCGGTGTGGACCTCTGTCGCTCGTTGCGCTGTCACCTCCACCGTTCGCTCCGATGATGTACTGGGTTTTGCGTCGTCCGTGGCCACCATTGATGCTCCGTTCTTTTCCATTTCTGGGTTGCCGAGCCTAGAATTTGTCCACCCAACGCTGTGGAGCCGATCCTCGACCGTAAGACCCACTGATTGTTCAGGAGTAGTCTTGGGAAAAATCGGCTTTTGATGATTCAAGTCTTTATGTAAGGCGCTCCACTCCGTTGTCCTAACAAACGTTTCTCGAAAGTAAGTCGACCGACACAAACTTACTAAGCAGTAAACAGTTTATTAAGGTACATGAAGCTTGACACGAAAGAAAGACTTGAGTAATTTGATTTCGGCAAGGCTTGACATTTTTAAACATTCCCAATCCCTGAGTCTTCCCCCTCCCCATTCCTGGTTTCCCGGACCCGTGTTATGTTAATGTCTCTGGATACTCAGACAGCCATCACCGGTGATGGGTGGTGAGGTGTTCGGAGTTTGGTGTTAATGGGTTTCTGTCCTCCGGCTGCGTTGTCACTTGCATGTCTGTTTCTTTTCCCCAATCCACATACGAGTCTGTCTCGATGGCAGGACTGGCGTCTTACCCACTGAGCCACCACCAAACTTGACTATGTATAGTCGAAGGCTAAACTTGACTATGTTTAAGTAAAATCCATTTCTAGTCTTGTGTTAGATGCTATTGCTGATGATACCTGCATTCCCAAGGAGTTTGGAGTCTAAATACATTTATCTTCTTACCTGACAGCATTTTGAGGTAGGCCAGGTCAGGCAACAGACTCTACAAGAACTATCATAACTCTGCTTTATTGTTGTAGGTATAATAACAGAACCTTGAAACTGCATCAGAGATTCTCTCCCCCCCTCTTACACTAAAAAGAATTGAGGTGGGGACATCTGGAGTGTATTTTGTTCCCTTCCAGAGCTAAGCTGGTGTTTACCTGATGGCTGTTGAATCCCTTCTTCAAAGTTATCTCCGTCCTCCTCTACATTATCACTGCATGCAAGCCTGGTCTTACCATTTGATTCAGAGTAACAGTTACTCTGGATGACAGGCCAAGACAGATAATGAATTATGGACAAGTGCCTTTAAAAAACAAAGAACAAAACAAAACTTTACTACAGATCACTTGCAAAAAATGAAAAAGCAGCTGAGAGACGGTGAGTCACACCAGCTCTGCAGCTGTTGTACCCTTGTTGGTGGTGAGGACAGAATGAAGCGTGAATAGTGCAGGGGTGTTACTCATGCTCTCATTGTGTACACGTTTATGAAAAATGTAGCAGAACTGGAGAATTTAAGCTGATTGTAATAATGCAATTTCTTAAGGCCTGGGGGGATAGCTATGTATAGTGTTAAACAAGATTCTCTGTTCTGTGATAGGATTGTATGGTTGGAAAGGTCTTCAGAGGTCATCTAATCCAGCTACCTACTCAGTGCAGAATCTGGTTGATGGCTGTTACCATCAGGAAGTCGCCTTAATATTTAATCGGAATCTACTTCCCTATAGTTTCAACCCATTGGTTCTGGTTCTGCCTTCTGCAGAAAGAATGAAGAACAAGTTCCTCCTCTATTTGATAACTACCTGAAGATGGCAAAGTTGCATCCTTTCCTGGATCAGGAAGCCCTTCTTTCAGTCACTCACGCCCTGGTCATCTCCTGTATGGACTACTGCAATGCACTCTACATGGGGCTACCCTTGAAAAGTATCCGGAAGCTGCAGCTGGTGCAGAATGAGGCAGCGGGGCAGTTATGGGCACCTCTAGGGCTGTGCATGTAACACCTCTGTTGCGCGAGCTGCACTGGGTGCCAGTGTGCTTCCCGGTCCCATTCAAGGTGTTGGTTAGGACCTTTAAAGCCCTTCATGGCACGGGCCCAGGTTACCTGAGGAACTGTCTTGTCCCAACTACATTGACCTGTGCCACCCGGTCTGGAAGGAAGGGCATGCTGCGGACACCGTCGGTTAAAAAATTCCGACTGGCAGGGTTGAGGAGGAGAGCCTCTTCTGCCATTGCCCCCGCCCTGTGGGACATCTTGCCCCTGGAGGTGAGGCTGGCCCCACTCTAGCAGCTAAGTTGTTTGACTTGGACTCGGGGAGCCCCAGGCTGAAGTCTGCCCTCAGCCATGAAAACTTTGGGCCAGTCATCCTTAGCCCAACCTCTCTCGCAGGGCTGATGCCATAGAAGAAAACTGGAGGAGGGAGTCCTATAGATGCCATCTTGAGCTCTTGTAGGAGAGGTCGGGTAGAACCCTAACAAATAAATATATGGGCTTGTTTGTTATTATGATCATTAAAATACTACAGAAAACAAAAACAAAAAATAACAGTACATAAGTTATGAAAAAAATAAGGGAGCAAAGAATAACAGAAGGAAAAAGAAAAACATCAATAAAAGCATTATTAGAAACTATTAATTTGCAAGTTATACCCTAACCTCCCATTGTGTCCCAGCTGATGATTGCAATCAATATCGTTTTTCTCTTTGGCAAAGACATTCTTGTCCATCACAGATTTGACATTTAAGCAGCTTTGTCTATTGAGATGAAGTTGCTTTCTGTTTCTGTTTATTTTGTTTCTTTTCTTTTAACTGATTGATTTTAGCCATAATCAGCTTTTTATTTTGATCAGGGAGTATTATTTTGGAGGGGAAAGCAGTCCATAAATCTCATAAATAATACTTGGCCCGGCTTCCTTCAGGTATGCAATGGTTCGGCTGTCTAGATAACACACAAGAGAGTGGATATCTTCTGGCCTCCCTCCTCCATCCCCCTGCAAGAATACATATGGAAATATCCATTTTTGAGCAGCTGTGTTCCTTATTGCCTCTGCTCCAAGCACTACAAGAGAGGGAGGCTCACTTAAAGGAAAGAGAAATATGACGCAACTGTTAAAAAGTCCAACGCTACTTTGCAATATACTAACAGGAGCTTAGAGCCCAGGTTACAAAAACTTAACAGGCAGTTACACCCTTTCCTGGATCGAGAAGCCCTCCAAATAGTCACTCATGTGCTTTACATGGGGCTACCCTTGAAGAGTATCCGGAAGCTTCAGCTGGTCCAGAATGCGGCTGCGCGGGCGATTCTTGGTGCCCCTAGATCGGCACATGTGACACCATTGCTAGGTGAGCTGCACTGGGTGCCAGTTTGCTTCCGGGTCCAATTCAAGGTGTTGCTTATTACCTTTAAAGCCCTACATGGCATGGGGCCAGGTTGCCTGGAGGACCGTCTCATCCCCATGACATCGACCCGTCCTACCCGATCATGCAGATAGGGCATGTCGCGGACCCCGTCTGTAAGAGAATTTCGCTTGGCGGGGTCCAGGAAGCAGGCCTTCTCTGCAGTGGCTCCCACCCTCTGGAACACTCTGCCCCCAGAGGTGAGGCAAGCCCCTTCGCTCCTGACCTTCGGGAAGAACCTGAAGACTTGGCTCTGCTGCCTCGCTTGGGGCGGGAAGGGGAATAGTTATTCTTGGGGGTGGCTGGTGCCTTAGAGCTCTCCTCACTATGTTAGATCGTTTATGGCCGCTTGAATTTTATATTTATTTTTATTTTATACTTTTATTTGGTAATTTGTATTTATATTTTAGGGGGGCGTGGTGGCTCAGCGGTTAAGATGCCAGGCTTGTCGATCGGAAGATCACAAGTTCGGAGGTTCGAGACCCTAGCCCCGTGTGACAGAGTGAGCTCCCACACTCACCCCAGCTCTTGCCAACCTAGCAATTCGAAAGCATGCAAATGCAAGTAGATGAGTAGGTACCACTTCGGTGGGAAGGTAACAGCATTCCGCGTGCATCATGCCGGCCACATGACCGTGGAAGCGTCTTCGGACAACACTGGCTCTTCGGCTAAGAAACGGAGATGAGCACCGGCCCCTAGAGTCGGACACGACTGCACAAATGTGCGGGTGGAACCTTTACCTTATTTATATTTTAGATGGTATTTATGCTTACTGTTTTAATGTTAGTTTTATTGTAAACGGCCCAGAGTCCCTCTTCTCGGGGGAGATGGGCGGTGGCAAACTTTGAAAAATAAAAATAAATAAATAAATAAATATTATATTATATTATATTCATGATCCTTGAATGTGAACTGTTCCTTCCTTCCTTCCGATAGTACAGTCCTCTTCAGATGGAACAGTTCCCTTCAGATCCCTCCTGTGCCTGACTCCCATTACCGAAAATATATGAACTACTACAGAAGCTGCATTGTTGTGGCACACTCAATGCACACAAATTATATTGACATACTTTGTTGGAACTCTCTCCCAGCTCAAATTTCCTATGGATGCTCATGATTTCCTGCTAATTTCAGAGGAAATGGAAAATCCTGGGGGCAGGGATTTCCAAAGTCATTGTGATCTCTGCTTAAAAAAGAGAAAAGGGTCAAGCTCCATTTGGGCAAAGACTTTGGGGTTTTGGATTAAAACCCAACACCACCATTCTTCTTCCCCCTTCCCCTTTCCTGCACCAGGGCATCTATGGGTGGCCCCATGGATAGCTTGGCACTGCTTCCAGCATCCCAACCTCTCCACATGCCCAGAAGGAGAGGCTAGAAGTTGGGAGGGGATGTGTGCACAAACAACTGATTTGCGCAATCTCATTCTATCAACTGTATCAGGGATCCCAGGGTCTCTCTTTTTGGCCTCCAACTAGCTGAAAGCTGATGTAAACTGAAAGTCCCACAAATCTGCCAGGTTAGGGGGAACTGCCTTATTCTCTTGAGATGACATAACTGCTGATATATGCCAGAATGTACCTACTGGGGAGAAAGAAAACACTGACAGCCCACAACATGCAGCCTTGCATCTTCTGATTTGATTGCCCATTCATCCAATAAAAGAAATAACAATAATAATATAGGGCTTTCAAGATTCACTTCAATCCTTGTGGCATCTGCAGAGGGTGACAAAAGAGTCAAGATAGCGGCTTCAATGGGCAATCAAAGCCTCACCCGTTTTTAATGTATATTGCCTGTGTGGTTGCAGCCATCTTGACCACAAGGAAGACAAAGTTGTAACTGGGCGTGCTCATGCCATGCTTAAGGAAAGTGAAGAAGAATCCTTAGTCTGAATAGCATGAATGACTTCTAGCATCAGTCTGATTAGAAAGGCAGTAGATGGGAGCCAGTTTGGTGTAGGGGTTAATGCACCAGGCTAGAAACTGGGAGACCATGAGTTCTAGTCCCATCTTAGGCACGAAGCCAGCTGGGTGACCCTGGGCCAGTCACTCTCTGAAAAAGCAGGCAATGGCAAACCACTTCTAAAAATCTTGCCAAGAAAACTGCAAAGATTAGTCCAGGAAGTTGCCAGGAGTCAACATTAGAGGAACACAAACATATCAATAATATATGGAATAAGTACATGTAAAACATGTTTTGGCACTTATAAGACTTATTTTATTAAATACCTAACAGTAATAAAATATATAATTTCATTAAGCTATTCTGCTTGCAAGATTACTCCTAACCAATCCCCAAAGTTCTAGTAAATTAAGGACAATAATTTGATCTTGTACAAGAAATTGGAGTGGTCCTAATGATCTGCCAAAGTCCAGCTCAAGTATTTATTTGGATCCAAATTATTTCATTTTTACCTTTCTTTGACTGCCTGTTAAGTCTGGGAATTCATTGCTGGACTTCCTTACGCTCTGCCATTAAATCCTTCTTACAGTAAGACCCTTCTGATTTAATAAGAATTTTCCTTTTTGCTCAGCTGAGTCAAAGACTTGGCCCTAGCATGCTTAATTATGGAGATGCAGGACCACAACTGAATCATGGTGATAGCCAAAGTAAACTTCCCAAACATCAATTTCTTGGAAAATCATCCATTTCTTCCCTTAGAAGCTCCAAGGTGACCTCTTTTTAGAGGAGCAGGACAGGGGGACCTATGAGAATTGGGGATCAATTAACATATCACTTCATACGAAGTGGCCGAGACAGGAAAATGACTTGGACTCGAGAATGAAGATGGATGCAAAACCACTTAACTGCAATTCCTTTTTACAGGGGAAGGCAAAAGCTGGAGCTGCTTGAATGGCTCTTGCTCCTGAGTTTTGTTTGGAAGATTTTTTGCAGTGCCTTTTGCTAATCGTTTAGAATAGGGAATGGCTCTGCAGGAAGGAACAGCAAACTTAATTTCCTGCTCACTGAGCTGAACAAAACGAAACAAAAAAAGACTTTCTGTGTTTGCGGACCAGCTCCAAGACTGACCACAAAACTTGGAGAAGGAGCAATGATGTGCACCAGACAGGTCAGAACAGGGTGCACAGCTCCCATCCACGTATATTTATGCACACCCATGCACGGGTAATCCCAAACAGGCTAACACCCCCCTCTAGTGGAAATCTGGTTCAGGTCTCGTTAAGCTGTCAGATTAAAAAGGTAAAGGTTCCCCCTGCACATTTGTGCAGTTGTGTCCGACTCTAGGGGCCGGTGCTCATCTCCGTTTGTTAGCCGAAGAGCCAGCGTTGTCCAAAGACGCTTCCACGGTCATGTGGCCGGCATGACGCACGCGGAACGCTGTTACCTACCCACCAAAGTGGTACCTATTAATCTACTTGCATGTGCATGCTTTCGAATTGCTAGGTTGGCAAGAGCTGGAGCTAGTGCGGAAGCTCACTCCGCATGCAGGGCTAGGGATTCGAACCTCCGAACCTCCGACCTTCTGATCAACAAGCCTGGCCTCTTACCCGCTGAGCCACCACGCCCCTAGCTGTCAGATTACTTAGCTTCTTTCTGGACAAACCATTTCTTGTAGAGTCCTCGGTGCTCTCTGAGGGTGGTTGCTCGCTTGGTTGGGTGAGACGTTCAAGGTTTTCTTTGGATACCCATGCAGACTTTGCTTTGCATAAGATGGGTGGCCATCTAAATGTGGTTAATAAATAAATAAATAAACTTTATCAAAAAGTGCCTGACCACTCAACCCACTACAGCACAACCAACACAAGCTATGAAAAGGATAACACTGCCATACATCAGAAACACCTCAGAAACAACCAACAGACTATTACACCATCACCGTAGCACACAAACCAACTAAAGCCTTCCAAAACATCTTAAGTAAACCAAAGGTCCCAGTAGTCCAAGAAGAAAAAACAGGAGTCATCTACAGCATACAGTGTAAGGACTGTAACAGCCACTATGGAGGACAGACAGGCAGAAGACCAGCAGAACGCATCCATGAACACCAACTAGCAGTCAGAAGACACAATGAAAACTCCTTAATCTCACAACACATGGACAGGCTCAACCATAGTTTCAACTGGGAAACTGTGAGCATCCTAGACCAAGCTAAATCCAAAAATGCTAGGGAGTTCCTGGAAGCTTGGCATTCAGACAAGTCAGCCATCCATAGACACACAGAGACAAACCACATTTGCACACCATCCAAAGGAGACAATAAAAAAGCTAGGAAGGAAGCAAAAAGACCAGAACACATCCTCTCCAGCAGCCAACACCCAGACAGCAGGGATTAACACCAGACAAACAATCAAGCAGAAAACAATACCCTAATCAAGGAACTACCAAGGAGAAAACCACACCCCACCCAAACTGGCAGGGCAAGCTGCTGTATATAAACAGGGAGCAAACCCCACACTCACTCACACTGATGATGTTACCTAGTTGGGTAATTAAATGTCTGCAAGAAAACAACCAAGCTCAGAGAGCACCAAGGACTCCATAGTTCAACCCTGAGCTACAGATATTCTCTTCTATTGAAACTGTTTCTTGTGGAATGGCTATGACTCAATTTGATGGTGTGTGTGGTAATGCCCAAGCAGTCCTTGCACAATCAGCAACTGACCCATAATTTACTGTTGAAAATGAAACAAAACAAAACAATGGAAAAGAGTGGTGGAAACTATCAGTGTGGATTATATCCACACTGATAGAGTTTCCACCACTCTTTTCCATTGTTTTGTTTCCTGTATCGAGGCTGGGGTAGCAAATGGTACCCCATAAATGCTTCAGTTCCACTCTAGATAAAACCTAAAACATAAAATCTGTATCTTCTTTGGGCAACTGTAAAAGAAACAGAAAGAAGAAGCCTGACATTCTTCAAAGGGGAAGATAAAAGGGTTACTCCCAGCAGGTTACATTTTTTATTCTGAATTGGTAAACAACTGCGCATAAACAGTAAGTATGCATTCATTTTTGCAGAAAGATGTAAAGTTTAACATTGTGCCAGAAATTCATTGAAAAACAATTTGACCACGGTTGCCTATACTTTTGCATGCAGCTCTAAGGTTAATTTAAAGTTCTTGACTGACTGACTGACTGACTGACTGACTGACTGACTGACTGATTATGTGCCATCAAGTCATTTTCAGCTCCTAGCGACCACATGAATAACTGCCCAGAGTCCCCCGATTGGGGGAGATGGGCGGTGATATAAATTTAAATAATAAATAAATAAAATAAATAGATTTTCTCCATGGCAATCTATCCCTAACTTATTCTTTCAAGTCTCCCAATGGTGTATTCATCACCACTGTAACTGAGTCATCCTCTTCTTCTCTTTCCTTCCACCTTTCCCAGCATCAGAGCCTTCTCCAAAGAGTTAGGTCTTCGCATAATGTGTCCAAAGTAGGATAATTTGAGCCTCAAGTGACAACTCTGGGTTGATTTGTTTGATGATCCATTGGTTGGTTTTCTTGGCTGTCCACTGAATTCTCAGGAGTCTTCTCCAACACCAAAGTTCAAAGGCATCAATAGTCTTCCTATCCTGCTTCTTTAAAGTCCAACTTTTGCTTCCATAGAGTGTCACAGGGAATACCATGGCTTGCACGATTCTGATCTTCATAGGTATAGAGACATCATGGCATTTGAGTATCTTTTCTGAGGCCTTCATGGCTGCTCTACCAAGTGCTAGTCTGTGGTGTATTTCTTGACTGCTTGCTCCTTTACTGTTGATGGTTGATCCTAAAAGGCAGAAGCTATCCACCACTTCAACATGTTCATTGTCAGTTCTGAGGCTGGCTGTTCTACTTGTTGACATTAGTTTGGTCTTCTTTATATTTAATTTTAGTCCCATTTTTTCACTATGCTCTTTGACTTTTAGTACTAGGCTTGCAGATCCTTTGCATTTTCGGCTATCAGGGTAGTGTCATCAGCATAGCACAGGTTGATGTTTCTTCCTCCAATTTTAAAACCACACTCATCTTCTTCCAACCCAGCTTCCCTTAATATATATTTGGCATATAGGTTGAATAAATAAGGGGAGAGCATGCAGCCTTGTCACACTCCTTTGCCAATCCAGAGCTAGACTGTTTCACCATGTCCTGTATGGACTGTGGCTTCCTGACCTATATATAAGTTTCTCATGAGGACAATGAGATGTTCTGGGACTCCCATCTTTCAGAGCACTTTCTACAGCTTGACATGATCAACACAATCAAAGGCCTTTCTATAATCAATGAAGCACATACTGACTTCTTTTTAATACTCTTTGGCTTTCTCATTCATCCAGCGGGCATCAGCAGTCTTGTGGCATCTTGTGTTCCTCAGCCTTTTCTAAAGTCAGCTTAAACATCTGGCATCTCTATACTGCATTGGATGATCCTAAGCATTATTTTGCTAGCACGTGAAATTAAGGATATTGCATGATAGTTTTCACACACTGTTAAATCTCCTTTTTTGGGTATTTGAATGTAGATTGACCTCTTTCACTCTGTTGGCTACTGTGTCATTCTCCAGATTGGCTGGCATAGCTTGGTTAGAACCTTGACTGATTCTTCTTCTGTTGCTTGCCATATTTTATGCTTGGATTTCATATTATTTATTAATATTGTAAATTTTTATTTATGTTTTTACTGTTTTATTGTGAACCACCTAGGGTCTCCCGATGGGGGAGATAGGCAGTAATACAAATTCAATAAATAAATAAATAAATATTTCAGTAGGTATTCCATCAGTTCCTGTAGACCTCCAACTTGGTAATGACTGGAGCGCTGATCTAACTTCATCTTCTAGTACTAGAGGCTCTTGTAAGTAGGGAATATCTTCTAAGGTATCTTGGATGTTGACATCTCTACTGGTCATCCTCTTCTTGTGTTTCAGTATACTATCTTTCTTTGATCTCCTTTGAATCGGTTACTATCTGTCCATTGGCATCCTTTAGCATACCAATTTGAGGTTGGAACCTCCTTCTGAGTTCAGAGATCTTTTTTTTTTAAATTCAATTTATCTCTGCCCATCTCCCCGAATAGGGGACTCTTTTGAAAGATTTTCCTTGTTTTTTCATGTCTGTTTCCATCTTCAATGTCTATACAGATGTTGTTGTAATACTTCTTCTTGTCTCTTCTACCAGCTCTCTGAAACTTTGTTAAGTTCCTTTCTGAGATTTTTGTCTTTCTTGGCTTTTGCTTCTCTTCTCTTCTTGGCAATTTCCATGGTTTGTTCTGATATCCAGTTTGTTTTCTTCTCTTTCTTCATTTTTGGCAGTCTCTTTTCACATTCATCCTTAACAACTTCTTTAAGTTCGTTCCACATTAAAGCTCTTCAAAGTATTTAATTATAAGTGAGACCCTCTGCATTTCTCTTATAGAATTAAAGTTCTGGGGCACAAATAGAGGTATTATATTGATTTCCCCTCCTTTTTATTATGCCAATTGCCATGGATGCTTCCACTAACGTGAGGCACAAATGTATAAATATCAAGTAATCATGTGGCTGGAAGGTCAAGCCCAGGCTGTCCTCAGTGACAGAATCCAGATTCAAGCATCCCTGACAGATGATTGCCTGGCCTTGGCTTGAACATAGTCAGTGAAAGGGAGCCACCCCCCTCCTTTCGAATTGGTTGCCGTGCCCAAAGGAGTCATGGGGAGCTGGGCAAATCCTCGTCCATGACCACCATCATCAGCATTGTCGATAATTGCCATGGTCCTGGCAAGACCTGGGTTGGGAGAAGGAGGAAAATGCTACGTTAAGACTGGAACAGTTAAAAGTGATTTTAATCTACCTCTGTAGTGATCTGGAAATGAGATGAAGGCATTCTGTAAAAATGGTTGTCCATCTTTGTGGCATAGTTGGCAAAATTGAAGGATGAGCTTTAAGAGTCCTCCCAGAGATGTTTTGAATATTGCTTTCCAACCTGGGCAACAAAGGGGATTTCTGTATCTCTTTATTGCCATCTTGTGGTGGTCCAAGGATGAGTAGCTCAGGTAGGGGAGGCCCAATATTTAAGGTGAAATGGGGTCCAACAGCCATTGTTCTCAGCTCCTTTATTTATAAAAATAAATACAGTTCCTAACTACAGTAATTAAGGACAGTATAACTTAAACAACATTGCTAATTAATGTGATTTATTTTTACACCCAATTTATTCCAGCCAATATTTTTTATGTAGCTTCTTTTGAGAATCCTGGCATAAAGAATAAACATGAAAAATGGCTTTTGATTCTTAGGAAAGAAGAAAAGGCTGCTTTCAAAAGTTGCTCTTTCATTTCACAGCAAAGCATCAGCAAAGATCTAAACCAGGAAGAGCGGTCTCAGATCTCTCCTGAAGAATTCAACATACGGCTGATTTATTTTTTAAAATGGGACTTATTGTCTGTGCAATGAAACGCTTGCTTGATTAATCTACTAGTTCACTGGGGGTCATGTGGGTCACAATATCATTGAATTATGTAATTTGCATCATGTTGTGTAATCATAAGCATCATGGTGTGTCACGACACGCTTTAGGTCTATGCAGCCTCTACCAAATGCTGATATGTGTTGGATGAGTAGAAGATGGAAAATATTTGACCTTCAAAACCATAACTGAATTCTATAAGCGCCGAAGAATCAGGCTCTCCATTTTTTGTAATGATAACAGGAAAGAATAGCCATCGGTGACAAGCATCCCCCCCCCTTTTCTCTCTTCTCTGTGGAGGCCATTCAAGAACGTGAACTGCAGAAAATGTGTACATGTGTGGACAGTGGGTTTTTTGGGGGGGATTTTCTAGGTCTTGTTGTCCCTTGCTCTGGGCAGCAGTAAAACAAAGTGATGCCAACAGGATGACATGACACATAGTAGCATCCCAAGGTTGACAGGGCAGTATCCATACGGTGATGTCATCACATGGTTGAAGATTGGCAGGAGGCTTTCCATCCATTTCTAATCCTGTCTTCATATGGCCATGGGATCTTGTTGCAGAAGAAAGAAATGAGCAGTTTCTTCTAATTTTCTGGGCTTTTTCATCTCATGACCTGGAATGCTATTTTGTCAGAGGGAAAGATAGGGAAGGGCAGGAGAGTTTTTATTTATTTATTTATTTATTTATTTATTTATTTATTTATTTATTTATTTATTTTATTCCCCGCCCATCTCCCATGCAAGGGACTCTGGGCGGGTTACAATAATTAAAATTTAAAATTTAAAAAATTTAAAAAACAATACAAAAAGAAGATATATAAAAATATATCCAATATAAAATAAAATAAATAAAATCCAAGATGGCTTGAGGACCGTAGCACAGATCACCTACGGGGCCAGCCAACCCCAGGAGGCACTACCGCCTCTGTCGTCCCAGGCCAGGTGGCAGAGCCAGGTCTTAATGGCCTTCCGAAAGGCCAGGAGTGAAGGGGCCAGTCTCACCTCCGGGGGCAAGATGTTCCATAAAGCGGGCGCTATCGCAGAGAAGGCACGCCTCCTGGACCCCGCTAGATGGAATTCTCTTGTTGAGGGGGTCTGAAGCATGCCCTCTCTGCATGCACGGGTAGGGTGGGCCGACGTCATCGGGATGAGACGGTCCCTCAGGTACCCTGGCCCTATGCCATATAGGGCTTTAAAGGTAATCACCAACACCTTGAATTGGACCCGGAAGCAAACTGGCAACCAATGCAGCTCGCGTAGCAGAGGTGTTACATGTGCCGATCTTATGGCACCCATAACTGCTCGCGCCGCCGCATTCTGTACCAGCTGAAGCTTCCGCATACTCTTCAAGGGTAGCCCCATGTAGAGCGCATTACAGTAGTCTATGCGGGAGATGACAAGGGCGTGAGTGACTGTTCGGAGGGCCTCCCGATCCAGGAAAGGGCGTAACTGGCGCACAACTCGAAGTTGTGCAAAGGCCCTCCTGGCCACGACTGCCACCTGCTCTTCAAGCAGGAGTCGTGAGTCCAGGAGAACCCCCAGATTCCGCACTGGATCCGAGTGAGGTAGTGCAACCCCACCCAGAACCAAAGATGACAACTTCCCGGATCTAGGGGGGCCATCAATCCACAGCCACTCCGTCTTACCAGGGTTCAGTTGAAGCCTGTTGTTCCCCATCCAGACCCCCACAGCCTCCAGACACTGAGATAAGGCATTGACCTTATCAATTGACCTTATTGAGTTCTTGCCTTTTTTGTGACTCTTGAAAAAATTGGAGGGTGCCAAAGGTATGATCCATAAAAGAGCTGTCAGTGAGATGCCCCCAGTGCGTAGGTTGACCATAAGTACCGTTTTAAATGGGACAGTACTGTTTTTTTTTCACATTTCCCAGCCACCCCGTCGTTTTAATATGAATGTCAATTTTGTCCCATTTTTTTAAAAAAATTAGCCAAATGTCAGGCATGGCAAGATTGATTCAGCCAAGATGCAATTATCATTTAAAAAGTGCTTGATTGAGGTGCCTGATGTTGGGTGAGACTAGAGAGGGGCAAGGAAGGCAGAAAGAGAGAGAGAGAGAGGGAGAGAGACAGGGGAGAGAGATCTTTGTCACCGCCTCTGCTCTGCTCTTAGCTGGTCACTCTCTGTTCTCTGTTTTATTAAAATGTGTTTGGGATGTGATCCTGCCCCCTTTTTTCAAGAGTGAAACTGATTATTTCTCCACCTCAGCAAGAGAGAGTCTTTCGTTTGGGATTGTGGGAGAGAGAGAAAGAGGGAGAAAAAAAAAGCAGGAGAAGGAAGAGGGAAGGCAGAAGGAAGAGAAGCCTCGCCAGGCGTGGAGTTTTTGAATCCTCCCTTCCCTGCCTCTCTTCTCTCCCCTCTCCCCTCCTTCCTGCGATCCGTGATGTTACAAAGCCCATGAGCTGTGCTTTCCCCATTCGCCTCCTGTCAAATACAGTCCCCCTCTACATCTACCTAAATTTTCGTGTGTGTTCTGTCAGTGAAGAATAATTGTTAGCTCAATATGTTCATGTAATAAAGCTTTTTCATTTTAATGAAAACAAAAATATTTTTATATATACAGTAATCTGTTTAAGGACCAGCAAATGGATCTTAAAAACTCTAAAACTTTTTTTATCATCTTACTTTTTCATGAATATGGAATATTACATAAGTTTAACCCCGTCCCATTTTTGCCATCCCAATGTCCCATTCTTGTCTCAAGGAAATATAGTCAGCCTACCGGAAAGGAAAGGAAAGGAAAGGAAAGGAAAGGAAAGGAAAGGAAAGGAAAGGAAAGGAAAGGAAAGGAAAAGCCAATTACTTTCCCCAAGGACCTGGATACACCCTAGAGGTTGAGTCTAAATCCCCAAACACCAAACCATTTATTTGCATCCCCAGTTCTCTTACCTGGCTTACAGCACCAGATCAAAAAGTGTTCCTCACTGTCTGATCAAACTTTTGCTGTTTTCCATTTCAAGAAATAATTCATTTCTTGCAAAATTACTGCTCTTTACCAAACTTTGCTCTCCAGTGGTATGGAACCACAGATGCCATCATGCTAAATCAACAGGATGTCCATTTCTGAATGAAGTCACTGTATCTACTGTGGATTTTTGTATATCTACTGGCAGTTCCCATAACAGTGTCTGTCTTCAGAAAAACAAAAAACAAGAAGGTGAGTTAAGAGTTATAGTTGCTCTATTTGCATTGTGTTGGTGGAAATAGTCAAAGTACAGCAACAGTGTCAGAAAAAAGGATTAATATTAACCAAAGATATTGACATAAAAGCAGTCTCTACATTATAGTAAAAATCGGAGCCTTCAGTTAGTGGAAAGGACACCTGCAGTGAAAAGAACACCTCACCTCACCTTACTTCCGGAAAGATTTGGAAAGATCCATGCCTGAAAATCATAAAAAGAGAAAGCCTTCACAATCATTGTAGACATCTATCCCAAGCTACATGAACCAATGTTCTGACTTTGAAGAGACTAGCTTCTTATCCTCAAACACTGTAAGCAATCATGCAAAAAATTAGGTTTTTATTGCTCTCTTGCACTGCCATCTTCTGGTCATCAATCAAAACCACCGATTCTTATATTTAGCCCCCTGTTCCCACAGCCAAATGAACTTCCATTTTGTGTGATCCTGGGAAGAGACTCAGCTGCTTTAAAGAGTTGGAAACAGGCACTACATTTGTGCCCTCAAAACACTGAAACACCTTTGCGGAATCAAAGTCCAAGTTCTGCACAGTCTTATGGATACAGCCCGCCATGGAAAATATCCATAGGTGATGTACAAAATTAACAGACACATTGACATACATTGATGTCCATGGGAGGGGGTGTGTGTAAAAAAAGTCAAGAAGGTGACTGTGACTGCGCCATCAAAGCCCTGCTCTTCTAATGTGCATTGGATCCAGAACACACTTAAAAAGGGACAGGGCTTGGTCTATGTGGCTGTGGCTGCTATCCTGACTTTTTTGACACCCCCCCCGAAGATGCCCTTGATCCAGAAATATAAAAACACATAAAATACAGTAATAAAACACAAAATAAGGTAATAAATGAAATGCATCCCTGGAGTGGTATCAGCCCTCCCAAGTAGACCAGACAGGAAACACGACCAGATGAGCTACCTCTATTTTATTATTAGGCTACGTTAACAGAATCCTGCAAGTCTGAAAGTTCAAATCTCCTGCCATCCCTATTTACCACCTAACCAGTTAGGGCGAGTTCTTTCCAAGTTTCTTTCTCTACCCGTTACTCAATTGCAGGCTCCTTCCCCTTTTATCAAATCGTTCCATAGGGAGCATCTCTTCCCCCCTCCCAACTTCCAAGGTCACCCTCACATTCCAATAAGAGTGGTAAGGAAGGTTTGTCAAAGTCCACAAAGGGCTATAAATTCTTGAATGTGCCAAATAAAAGAAATAGTTGTGAAGGTGCATCCAATTTTAGCCTATTTCCATTGAGCAGGCAGAAAAGATTCTGAATTTTTATAACTTTCATAGAAAAAGGACATGTGAGAGAGATCACCAGCCTTTACAGGCCTTTATTTACTTTTCAAGCACTAGATGGTAGCACAGCCTCAGCATAATTTTCAAGGAGAAGCAAAACATAGAACTGCCACAACTGTCCTTAAAATCCTGGGACAAATCCAGAAGGGTTTATTTTCATAAGTTCCAGTTTGCTATTTTAGCACAAGGGTGCGGAGACACAAAACTTTATGCTTGCTTCTTCTCAAATTAATTACCAGCAGGGATAATTAATTATCTTGGGGAACACGGGTCTCTCCATGGGGGCAAGATGTGTGTTGCAACATAACAAGCTGATCTCCACTCCTATTTTTTGCATTGCAACATTGCACAGAAATACATACGTCGCAGATCTTGCATCAGGTTGGAGGATTCATCATTTTGACAAAAGCTTGGCTCGCTGCAGACACCTTCGTTGGGAAATCAATGTTAAGTGCTCGTACTAATGATCATGCCAGAGCCAGAGGGAAACAAGTACCTCATTAAAAATGTTTTTGTGGGACCTTGTTTGGGTCTACCTACACCAGGTAAAGCTTAGATCCTGCAAGGCTTGGTACAGTCCAAGAACACAGTTTGTTGTTGTGTTGTTCAGTCGTTTAGTCGTGTCCGACTCTTCGTGACCTCATGGACCATAGCACGCCAGGCCTTCCTGTCCTCCACTGTCTCCTGGAGTTTACTCAAATTCATGTTCATTACATCGGTGATTTTTATTCAACTCAGTTTAGTCAACTGAAATTAAGAAAAGGCAGTGGCCATTGCTGATATCCAATTGATGTGTAGGTTTCCACAAGGCTTTTGTAAAGGAGCTTCTTTAAACAGGTTTTCATGGCTTTTGATGGATGGTTCTATAGATCCATACTATTGTGGAAGACTCCTCATATTTTGGGTAGAAGAAGAAGCAAACCGCAGGCAGATTAAATGTAGCCAGAAGAAGGAGAAATCAGAGCCTTTTCAATTAGTTTGCATGAAAATGCTTGGTGGGTTGTCTTTCAAGGAAATGTTATTTGGCTTTGAAGAAAACTATGTTCTCTTTGAAGAAAAGCACTGGCTGTCCAAGTATCTGTCCTCTCATCTACATTCAAAATACTTGTTCATAAAAAAAATACATGGTACCTAGCATGAACCTCTTCAACCCCTCTTTTCTATTATAGCTTATCTTCCCCACCAAGGATAACCAATTCCACAAGGAAGTCATAGAATGCAAAGGATTTGGTGCATCCAATTTTAAAAACTAGCTAGAAAACTAGAAAAGCTTCTGTTACGCCAGATGTTTCATGGCCACAACTATATACTCATTTCTTACTGACTGTGCTTGCTGAGGCTGATGACAGTCGAAATCCAAACATCTGGATAGCACCAAGCTATCCCTAAAGGTGAGACATCAGCACATTTTAGAAAGAGGAAGAACAGATCTGCAGAATAATGTTGTCATTCCTGTTTGAACAATGTTGGCAACATACAGTCAAGACTGGAGTTCATGGTTGAATATAGGAGAGATTAGCCCTCTTCCCCTAAATCAAAGGCTAGGAATTGTCTGGTTATGGGCTGCATGTCAACATTCAGCTTTCCAGTCTAGACTCCTCTCCCTCCCTCCCTCCCTCTCTCTCTCTCTCTCTCTCTCTCTCTCTCTCTCTCTCTCTCTCTCTCTCTCATCCATCTCCAGCTATGAATCTTCTATCTATCTTCTGCTCCTTGGACTGTCTTCCTTCCTATGTGTTCCCTGCTTTTTATGATGAAAGAAACGTGAAAGGTCCTCTGTGCAAGCACCGAGTCATTACTGACCCTTTGGAGGGACGCCGCTTTCGCTGACATTTTCTTGGCAGACTATAGAGCGGGGTGGTTTGCCAATCCCTTCCCCAGTCGTGATTCCCTTTCCCCCAGCAAGTTGGGTACTCATTTTACCGACCTCGGAAGGATGGAAGGCTGAGTCGACCCGAGCTGGCTACCTGAGAAACCAACTTCCGCTGGGAATAATAGTCTGCTTTTTATGACAGCCATAAGCTTATCTGTTATATTTATCAACCCTGTTTTATGTTATTTAATACTACTTACTCTGTCCTTCTCTGCTTCTCATCCACTATAAAATTGATTAAGGCAGCACTGAATAAGTTGGGGAAAAGAAAATGCCTGGATGCCAATGCCATCTCTTTTGGTATTGAGCAAAGGAAAGAACCATTTTGTAATTCCTTCCATTCTGACCCTGACTGCATCTCTTCATGTCTCTGGCAAGAGCTGCCTGTTGCTGTAACATGTCCCTGGTCACTTTTTGTTGCGGCAGAGGAGAACTGCTGCCAGTTCTGATCTAAATCCAAAATGCTAGTTCTGATCTAAATCCAAAATGCTAGTTCTGATCTAAATCCAAGAAATCCAAATCCGCATCCCACTGGCTACCCACAAACCTTCCCATTTCCAAGTGTCTGATTCATAAGGCAGCTAGTAGCTGTTTCCAAAACGCTCAGCATTCAGCGTCTTGAGATTAATGCTTCATGCTTCATGCTAGAAGCCCAACACCATGGGTTTGCAGGAAGGAAAATAAAATCACTCTGTTTCTAAAACCTGATGCATTATCTCTGTACTTGGGTCTCCATCAGACAACACGCTCTGTCTAGTTACTGAATAATCCCATTTATAGGCTAGTTCAATAGATTCAGCCCAAAACGAAGCAAACCAACTGGGCACATGCAATTTGCTAAACCACAAATTCTAACTAGGGTTAAAACTAGGTTTAGCACATTATGCAACACAGCTGCTAGCTTTGTAACAAACCCAGCTGTGAGAAGCCCTGTTTTATTTGAGAAGGCAGCACCTGGGGGAAATTTTAAGCATGCTCTCAAATGATTCTAGTCCCAAACAGCTTTGCTTAAGTGGTTGTCCAGGGTGTCTGCAGGAGGGTCAAAAAAGTCAAAATGGCAGCCCAAACTGGGTGATTGAAGCTCTGCATACAACACGTGCAAAAAGGGGCGGGGTTTGATTGCACGATTGTGGCTGTCACGTTGACTTATTTGACAGGCCCCTCCCCATGGACACCCTGGTTTTCCCAGTTTAAAATAATTAGCAGGGTTTCAGAACCATTTGTTTGTTTGTTTGTTTAAATTTATCCCCACCCATCTCCCTAAATAGGAGACTCTGGGAGGTTTATTCTCTCCTATTGCATGCAGGGAAATACACATCTCAAAGGATATTGGATAACAGGCCTTGAAAACTGGAGCAGGTAAACCTGTTAATAATTATTATTATTATTATTATTATTATTATTATTATTATTATATTTTTATCCCACCTTTATTTTTTATTTATATAACTCAAGGGGGTAAATCTTCTGTCTCCTATTTTCCCCATAACAACAACCCTGTGAGGTGGGCTGGGCTGAGAGAGAGGGACTGGCCCAAGGTCACCCAGCCAGCTTTCGTGCCTAAGGCGGGACTAGAACTCTCAGTCTCCTGGTTTCCAGGCCAGCACCTTCACCACTAGACCAAACTGGCATTCTTAATTTTTGTTTCTATTTTGTCATTTATCCATTCTTAAGTTCAGTCTTATTTCCCTAAACATTTGAGATTCCTCCAAAAATTTGTGCGCTAACATTTTTGTTCACTTTCCTTCATGTGTTCATGCTGAGGCATGTTTTTGGCCTCAATTTTGCCCAGGATTGCTGACTCTACCAGCAACTTTCTCTGACATAATGCAGTTTTGTAAGTTATTTTCAACAATCCATGCATTTTTGTGCAATTTTTTCTCATCAACCGTTGTCTTTGGAGAGAGGTTCTTTGGGTGAATTTCCAATAGTTTGTTCCTGCTTTGGTTAAAAAAGTGAAATGGCAGTTGAGCACTTTTCTCCTTTGTCCCTGGTTGGGAAGCCTTCCAGAAGAAGAGGTTTGCAGCAAAAAAGCTCTCAGGGCTGGACAGACCGATGGTTTGTGCGTGTAGCACAGCTTTATCTGTCCTTAAATGAATGAAATCAGGCATTTTGCGGGGGAGAATAAGAGGGCGGTGGTGTTTCTTCCAAGCATCAACTTGTCCAAGTACTCTTGATTTAAGAACCAGGCAAACACTGAGGAGGACGGAAGCCATCAGAAAACTGATACCCCCCCTCTCCCCTCCAGAAGCAAATTGACCCCCCTTAATCTTCCAGCACCAATCAAGAAGCTGAAGTATTCTATGGCAAACCACTTCTGAAAAAAACTTGCCAAGAAAACTGCAGGGACTTGTCCAGGCAGTTACCGAGAATCGGACACAATTGAACGGATTAAAAAAAAAGTCTGTATAAGGAATTTTAAGAGGACCGTCCGTGAGGTTCCTCATAGATGTGTCTTATTGCTCTCAGGCTACCAGCTGACATCCACAGACAGACAGCCTCCTTGCCAAACAGGCGCAGCATCTTCCCGAGGGAGAGATGCTGTTTATCACATAGACACCAAGAGATTCCCCAGCTCTCCTTCTGGGAGATAGACAGGTTGAGTCTTTTTTAAAACAGAGGGAGAACTCAGAAGGCAGAAGTGGAGGAGAAATTGGAGGAAGAAGCTAGGCACCAAGACTGGGAAAAGATCTGAGGTTCTGTCCTGTCAGCCCTTCAAGGTAGGCCAGGCCAAGAAACAGACACCACAGGAATTCCAGGAATGCTACTTTCTCTCTGTCCCACAAAGATCAAGGCAGGATTATTTTGAGTTTCTTTCTCACTCATGCTTCAATCTCTGGACTATATAACTGCTTCTCCAAGTCCCACCTTAATGGTTTTTTCACGCCTTCCCCAAAGTCATCTCTAAGTTTTTTTACATGTCCATCTTTCCAGCAGCCTCAGAATTAACACTGGAAACCCACCCACCACCACTACCCAGGAGTGGGAAGCCCAGTGATAATTGGGAGAGAGGGAATATCTATTTCAGAAATTGCTTGCTTTGGAAAGATGGGTAAAATTACATTTAATTTTGTTTATTGTGCTATGCTAACATCTTCAGTCTTATTTCTCTGAGCAAGGCAGATAACTGTGTGTTAATGAAGTAATATTTCTGTAGAATCTTGTATACTAAGTCGAATTCTGCTCCAATCCAATCCAATTTAAAGATAGGGTTGGTTTCTTCATGTGGAGCAGACCAGCACCATCTGCCTGAACCATTTCTTTTGTCTTGTGGATGTTTAGTTGTTTATTTACTGGCCCTGATCAAGTATTAATTATTATTATTATTATTATTATTATTATTACTATTATAATTATTATTATTATTATTATTATTAAGTATCAAACTACTGTAAGTATTTATCTTCTATAAGGGGAAGTTTGCATTTTAGAGTTAAAAGAGTTGTTTTAGTTATTTTTGTTCATGGTCAATAGGTTGCATTATAGCAGTGTTTCTTCTCAACCTTGGCAACTTTAAGAGGTGTGGACTTCAACTCCCAGAATTCCCCAGCCAGCTTTGCTGGCTGGGGAATTCTGGGAGTTGAAGTCCACACCCCTTAAAGTTGCCAAGGTTGAGAAACACTGCATTATAGAAATGATTTCCTTTTTGAAAAATGTTGACCTTTTAATCTCCAGCAAATTCACCCAAGTAAAAAGAGAGATGGTGGCTGTGGGAAACACCAAGCTGCTCCTTGGTGCTAAAGGTGGAGGCAGGACCAGGGCGTGGAGGCCGAGGAGCTTTGAGATCTCCAGCCTTCCATCCCATGGGCTTCACAGTTCCACTTCTTGCACCGGAACCGCCTTGCGCAATAGCCATTTCGGGATGACACCATGCAGCTTCACCAGGGTTGCTGATCCGTGCTCCAGGAAGCTTATAGCATATCACAAAAGCTATAAAAAAATCCACCAATTAAAATCCTAACCATTCTAAAAGGTCTCAGTGAAAAGGTATGAAAACTTGACCCTTGACCTTACTGAATGCTGAACTGCTGGAAATGGATGTCTGGATTTCAGAGGCCTCTGGGAGGAGGGTTGCTAATACTGGGGGAAGCCTGGGAGAGATTTGTGGGGTCAGTAAGCCTCCTCCCCAACTTTAGGTAAAGGTAAAGGTTCCCCCCGCACATTTGTGCAGTCGTGTCCGACTCTAGGGGCCGGTGCTCATCTCCGTTTGTTAGCCGAAGAGCCAGCGTTGTCCGAAGACGCTTCCACGGTCATGTGGCCGGCATGACGCGCACGGAACGCTGTTACCTTCCCACCGAAGTGGTACCTATTCATCTACTTGCATTTGCATGCTTTCGAATTGCTAGGTTGGCAAGAGCTGGGGCGAGTGTGGGAGCTCACTCCGCACTCAGGGCTAGGGATTCGAACCTCTGAACTTGCAAGCTTCCGATCGACAAGCCTGGCGTCTTACCCGCTGAGCCACCACGCCCCCTTTTATAAATTGACAATTTACAGAATAGAAGTGTTATAAATCAGTGCCAACCAGACTGACTTGCGTCCAAGGAAATGCCACCCATGTCAACTTTTGGGGTTGTGAAGCTGCGATCCCTTGGGTGCTATTTTAAAGAATTCTCTTTCCTGCAATCCACAGCCTGCTGGTGCCAAATTGAAGCCAGCCAATTTCGCCTGCCCCTCTTCGGGGGGGGGGCATGAGTGCAGCAGGTGCGCAGGGCTTCTAGCCAACTCTCCCAACAGCCTCCCTGAATGCCACATTTCAGCCACGGCCACTAATCTTTTATTAGAACCAGTCACCACCGAGAAGATGCTGGATTTGTTTTATTGTTGGAAAGCATCCAAATAAAATTTAAATAGTGCTTGTTTGTTCCCTTTAGCTCTCTCTTCTCCCCCTTTTATTTTAAAGTTTTGAGAGACCCCCAGACTTTTCCCTTATGGTGCGCTAAAGGCCGGGCATCAAGCAGTGTTGGCTTGAAGATCATTCAGTGGCCTGTTAGAACCAGTGAATGGAGCAGAGCTTAACGTTGTGTAAACTCATGGGCAGAAAAATTAATATTGTTTAAAAACACAGCCTGTGAGCACGTTAGAGAGATTCAGGTTCTTATTCTTACACTTTTAGCCCACCCAAGCATAAAGAAACACACGCTTAGACATTGCAGATACAAAAAGTAAGTACAAAAGAGTTCTTACATTTATTTTGTCCAAGTAGAGCCATTTCAGTAGAAACTTGGTTTCAGTTCTTTCTGTTCCCTAAACTGCATAACTCTGGCCCTGTTTTCTGCCAGAGGCTGCGTGGAGAAAGGGGGAAAAATCTCCTAGGCCCACCCATGGCCTAAGATGGAGAGGAACAGCCACATGCTCCTTCTTCGATGGAGTCAGAGAGAGAGAGAGGAAGTGGGAGGGGTAACAAGCAGCTTCCTCTGGAAGCACAGAGTTTGCCTCATAGAGTAATCACCCATATGCTAATGAGGCATGCTTGATTTGCCGGATTCCAACACGGCTGCCCTAACTGCTCTGTTCAGACGTCCTTTGTTATTCTTCTGCCTCCTGACAGATGCCACAGTCTAGACATGGCACTCTGGAGAAACAACTACCATCTAATGGTGAGGTATAGTTTTCTGGCCACTCAAATTTCATAGCCACTTAGTTTAATCTAGATGTGTTTTGTTTTTCCTTAAAGATTTATCTGGTTATGCTCTGTTTCTAAATCAGGTCAGCACACTACACATGAGGTCCCTGAGTCTGGAAGTCAAAAAACAGTCTGCTAATTTTGTTATGAAAAGGGTGTAAAGAGTGTGGACTTTATTTTTTGAAAAAGAGATGGTTGAAGAAAGTGAAAGTGATGGATTTGTTCATCCAGGCTTGGAGCAACTGGCATTTTAGAAGCTGAGGCCTGAATGCCCTGCTGGTGAAAGATGCTGGCAGTGCAAGATGGGAGGGGCAGTACTTTTGCTTTTCTGCCAGGCTCCTTTTTTAGCACAGTCATGGCAGATGGGTAGAAGGGGTCCTTCCTGTTGGAATCTGGCAAATCAGGCATGCCTCATTAGCATATGGGTGATTGCTCTAGAAGGCAAACTCTGTGCTAGAGGAAGCTTCTTGTTGCCCCTCCCACTTCCTCTTCTCTCTGATTCTTCCACCAATGAGGTAGAATGCACGTGCCTTAGCTCCTCCATGGAGAGGCCATGCCTAGGCCTCAAGCCCCTTTCTCCACGCAGCCTCTGGCAGCAAACAGGGCCAGAGGTATTCAGTTTAGGGAACAGAAAGAAGAGCTGAAACCAATTTTCTACTGAAATGGCTGTACCTGGACAAAATAAATATAAGAACTCTTTTGTACTTACTTTTTGTACCTGCAATGTCTAAGCGTGTGTTTCTTTATGCTTGGGTGGGCTAAAAGTGTAAGAATAAGAACGTGAATCTCTCTAACGTGCTCACAGACTGTGTTTTTAAACAATATTCTTTTTCTGCCCATGAGTTTACACAACATTAAGCTCTGCTCCATTCACTGGTTCTAACAGGCCACTGACTGATCTTCAAAGGGTTATGGGCCCAGGATTTTGCACAAAGAGATTTTGTTTTTAAACAGCAGGAATTTTTCCTTTTTGCCTTGTTTTATTTTTGAGCAGAAATTTATTTTTGCTGGTTTTGCATGAGCATTGTTGTTTTTGAGAGAATACTCAGTCTAGCTACTGAAGAGGTTTCTTACACAAGGAAATAGCCTTAAGCATAAAGGGAAGAATTTATTTTCTTTTTTGAAGTGATTTTTAAATCCTTTTTGCTTAGACAAGTTGGCCAGTGTACTCCTGCCTCACAATCCGGTGATTTTTAAACTAAAACCCAGAGAGTTTTTTCCCTGGAAGATATGGGTGGAAAAGCAGGCAAGGATTTTTAATCTGCATAATATTTTGAATGCAGATCCTCCTAGTCCAGATTCAGCAGCATATGCAGACTGGATGGCCAATGATCTTAAGCTCCAAGGTTTGATCATGAATTCCTTAAATGCACAAATGCTGGTACAAATCCAGCACAGAGATACTGCAGGAGGAATGATGGAAGAATTGTTTAAACTCTATGGGGAAGGAGGATTGAGCTCTGCTCAATTCACTGATTCTAACAGGCCACTGAATGATCTTCACTTCTCAGTGCTGAGCAGAGGGGTCTCTCTCTTGAATTTTGTTTCTTAATGAATCCATCCATCCTCTTTCCTGTTGTGTAATAATAAAGTTCTCTCGGACTCACCGCCATCCACTTATGAGTCCTTCCTTCCTTCCTCCCTCCCCTCCCCTCCCTCCCTCCTTCCTTCTCTCTCCTCCTCTCCCTTATCTGTCTTCCCTCCCTCCCCTCCCTTCTCTCCTCCCTCCTTCTGTCCCTTCCCCTTCCTTCTCTCTCCCCTCCCTCCCTCCCTCCCTCCCTTCCCCTCCCCTCCCTCCTGTCTCTTTTCAATTCTCTTCCTCCCTTCCATCGCCCTGTTCCTGGATTTCCACATCCTCTCTCCTTTGTCTTCACTTCTACTTCTTATCTCCCCGTCCCTGCCCTATTTCTCTGAACACTTAAACTCTCCAGATTACAGACAGAGGAAACTCTGCTTTCTGGGGACATCTTTCTCCTTATCCTGTGAGTCAAGCCAGTTTCTTCTCCAAATGAGCCACTGCTCCAAATTGCCTTTGAATACTTTTTCCCCTTTCCTTTTAAAACTCTTACCCGCTCTTGTAGCAATTGGGCCAACAGATATTTTAAACAGATGTTATTCCTTTTTACAGTGAGGATATATAGAACTACGGTTGAGGAAAAGATTATCAGCAGCTCCAAACGGGCTTAAAGTCTTCTCAGGGTGCTTTTAATATGTCACTGTGAATCAAGGGAGGAAATTAAGTGCTGCCGATGTGCAAGGAAGTTGTTGCAGTGCTGATAGTGTTGGCATGATTTGTGCAGGTGTCAACTCATTGAAATTAAATTCCAAAGGGATTATGCCAGCAATAGACAACTTTCAGACCATACAGAATCTGCCTCTCTACTCTCCTACTGGGCCTTAAATCAATGTGGTGTTGAAAGGTTGTTGGTTTAGCACAAAGGCTCTCTGATGAGTCCTCCCCTCCTCCTCCTCCTCCGCACAACATTAGCTAGCATTGCCCTGCCCTGGCTGAGAACAGAATCAGGAGCAGGGAGAAAGGTTGTGGCTACTCTTTCTTCACCCCACCATGTTCTTGTCATCAAGATCCACACAGGAGAATCTCAGAATCTAAGTGAGGCCAAGGCAGGGCAGTGAAAGAGGTCCTTCACATCTCCTCAAGTGACTTCCCACAGTTTTAGTACTGTTGGCTGTGCTTCTCCAGTTCTGAAGAGATGAGCAGGGATATGTGATTTTCACCTGTTGCTTTCTCAAGTCTGAGGGGAGTCTTTACGGTCTCAGAGATCATTGTTTTTTCAGGAGATGACCTCCTCACATCAACTTGACAACTTGGAAGTGTTGGAGATCCTGGCAAATCCAGCATGCCTCATCAGCATATGGATGGTTGCTCTAGGATGCAAGCTCTCCATGCTTTTGAGGAAGCTGTTTATGGCCACTCCCACTTCCTCTCTCTCTCTCTCTCTCTCTCCTCCTTCAACCGGGAACAAAGCACACGGCTGTGTGCTGCTCCATCTTAGGCCATGGATGGGCCTAGGATATTTCCCCCCCTTTCTACACATATCTCTTGCCAGCAATGAGGGGCAAGAGTTAACTAAGTTTAGGGAACAGAAAGAAGAAATGGAACATCATTTATCTACCAAAAATGCTGTACCTGCAATGAATAAACGTAAGGACTCTTTTGTACTTACTTTTGATACCTGCCATGTCTAAGTACGTGTTTCTTTATGCTAAGGTAGGCTAAAGGTGTAAGACTAACCTGGATCTCTCTAATATGCTCATGGGCTCTGTTTTTAAACAATATTCTTTTTCTGTGCACGAGCTTAGCAGCTCTGCTCCATTTCAGTAGTTCTAACAGACTGCTGAATGGGCTTCAGGAAGGACGTTTGTGGTATTACAAAGGGCCTGACCTCCCATCCCTCTAACTGTTGCAAACAAAGGTGCTCTGTGAACCTTTTAAAATATGTCCTCATGACATTGCCTTAATCTGAATTACACATTAAATTACACTTATTCAACAGGTATGCTAGCTCAACTACACAGACAATTGCCTGTACACATTCCTATCAGTGCAAACAACTATTGAGTTATATGTGTGTATATTGGTGTTTCAGCCTGACTCAAAGTTCACAAGTACAGAAGAGGGGTGCTCAGTAAAGCAGGAGGAACTGCCCCCGATGTTTCTTACACCTTCTACCTGAGTGCCTCTGGCCTGCCAGTTTATTGGAAGCCAGGTGTCTTTTCTCTCCTACAGCCCAAGCAAAAATTATCATGGAGAACAGTGCCCTATGAATGAGCCCAATCCCACCTTTTCATTATACAATAAGGAAAGCAACTGGTGGGTTTTTCCCCCCACCAGCATATGTCACTCAGTGGAAAAGGAAATGAAGTCAGGGGAATCTACCCATAAAAAGAAAGAAACAGCCCTGCAATCTTTCCATTACACCAGCTGCCCTTACGTTTTTTCAGCAGAAGTTCGTGCGCAGCTTTTATTTAGGGCAAATCTGGGACCATATAGCTCTTGTGCCCCACTTGAGAGTACAAGCCAAAATTTTTAAGGTCTATTTTTCAAGTAGCATGAAGCATGCCCAACTTAGTCCCTGCTGTGAGGCAGTTGTGATTAGAGTGGAGAGCAGCACGGCTGTGTATATTTTACCCTGGTTAATGTCCTTCCCTGGGGGTCCGGGATCTTGTGGATAAATATGAGTCATCTTGGAGAAGATCAATTCAAAAATACAGGGTTATGGCCTCTCTTAATGTATTTACCATTAAAGAATCACTGTTTCTCTCACTCAGAAATGTGAGTTCCAGAAAGCCAAGACAGGAGAGGAAAGAGAGCCCTTGTGTGTTCATGAACAACAGCCTGACAAGGTGGCCTTGCTTCTTCTTTTTTTTAAAGAAACTCATATTAAATTTCAGAATATAAGTAAAACATATAAGAATAGAGATTGAAGAAAGAAAGAACAAAAAAAAAACCCCAAACTTAAAAGTGCAGAAATAAAAAGAAAGAGAAAAAAGAGTGACTTCCGACCATCTTCAGTACAGATACAAACATAAAAATAAATTAACCTCTTACTCTATTTTAACTACAAAACACATTATTTCTATATTCTTATACAATCCTAATAATCAAAGCCCAAAATTAAAACTTCATCTTTTTTAGTTTCAAGCAAAAGGTCCAGAAGTGGCTTCCAAGTAGGAACAAAGACAAATTGTTTTCTTTAATCAGTGAAGGTAGCCTTGCTTCTGAAAGGGCAGCAAAAGAGACACACAGCTGGATTTGCTTAGGCCTCAGGAAGGAAAGGTTGCCACCCTTAAATAAATTTGGCTAAATTTATTGTTTGCTCTTAATGGTGCAAAAGTTGCCCCACGTATAACGGCAGTTCCTGAGAAACTCTGATTGCATGTATTCAAGCGATGAAGATTTGCTCTTGCTGTATTGTGAAAATAAAGCAAAAAGCAAAGCAAAGCAACTTTAGGCATTTACAAATAATCTGATCCGTTCTGAGCCACCTGGAATGAAAATGCATCTGTTCCTGAGCAGCTACTTTTACAGAATCTTCCTTAGGGTGAGGGTGACTTTTCTTCAGTTTTTCCTTTTACCAGTATTACTTTTGTTCCATCTCAATTTCTCCCCATTTTCCTTTCAAACTTTGCTTTTGTTTTTTTTAAGAAGCATGTCCTGTATGTATGTGCGTATTCATTCATTCACGTGCGTTTCTCCTAATATACACTTTTTAGAAGCATATTTTCAATTGAATATGCATTTCTATATGTATTTACCTTAATATATGCATTTCCATTTTGTAGCAGACACATGTTTTTGAGCTGTGAACTGCATCATAAAATTAGAAGGGTTGTGGGTGTCCCTGTGTTGTAATTTGCATTCAGTTTCCAGAGTTGTGAAGTGGGTAAGTTTATAATCAAAGGGAAATGGAATGAGTTTCTTCTCCAGCCTTTCGTCCACACCACGTTTCTGGAAAATGGCCAAGGAAACGAAGTGGACAAGTGGACAAGCCAAGCAATCCTGTTGCGATCAGCAGTGCTTTGGGGATCTGGGAACGAGATCAACTCACCACAGAAGCTCTTCTCCAGTTCACGGTATTCAGAGTCAGGCCTCGGCCCAATTTCATCTTGCAGGTTCCAAGGAAAGTTTGAAAGGAAAATGGGGAGAAAAAGGAGGTGAAAGTGGGCTGCAACTGGCAAAATTGTGGAAGCTTGTAGGGCACTGGAAGAGAAACCCAACCAAAGGTCCGGCGTCCACAGCAGGGGGGTCAAAAAGCTCACAATGGAGCCACAGCCGAGTGATCAAAGCTCCACCCATTTTTTACCTAAGTTGCATCTTCACTTTTTTGACCCCTTCGCCCCGGATGCCCCTGGAATGGATCAAACATTAGAAGAAAGAAGAAAAATAAGTACAAAGAAAAATAATAGAAAAAAGAAAGAGAGGAGGAAGAAAATGAAAATAAGGCTTCTGGTTTAGCTCTAAAACCATTCCTGTTTCATTCCATTTCAGTTGCCTTCCCACAGGAAAAGCCAAACACGGGGTTTCCAAACCTTTAATGAAGAACAGGCCGTGCTGAACCTTTCAGGGCCCGGATTCACTGTGACCTCCATAAATATTGCTTTTAAAACTTTTCTGAGGATCTCCCGGGGCCTCTCTTACAGCCAGGATGCAGAAATGTCAGACATTTTCCCCTCAAGCCAGCAGCTGGGAAATAGCAGATGCTTTAAACACAGCGAGATTTATGCGGCCCTCGGGTACCCAGGCATCCTAAAATGACAATTTGTTCAACTTCAGAAGCAGACCTTTGCCCGTCTCAAGTCCTTTCACAGCAGCTCATAAAGCCACATTTTAAAAGAGGAGGGAATCCTTGCGATAGGACAGAGGTGTCGTCTGGGTTCAAGCTGGGTTGTAGTCTAAAAAGGGGGACATTTGGAGGAGAAACGATGTGGACGTTGTGAACCTGGGTCGGGACTGTCCACGGGGGTCGAGAGGTCCTGCATTTTGCACCAATTGCCACTTCTGGGTAGTCTTCAAGGGCTGCCCCAGGTAATAGACACTCCTAGTGGAGGTAAGGCGGTGTGGAACCATTGCCTGCAGACATCTCCCTTAGGATCTGCTTGGCTCTGTGACCCACCAGGTTCTTTTTATTTGTTCGGCTCATTGAAAGCAGTAATGAAGAAAAAACTGGCCTTCATTCTAAGGGCTTTGAAAAGTGTGGGAAAATATTGCAGTCATACCAACAATTCATGTCTTGCTGTATAAGCCCATGAAAGGGGGCGGAGGCTCACAGAGACTTCCTGAGTAACTTCCTGAAGAGAGAACTCTGCGAGATCACTTCCTCCTGCCTCCCTCTCTCTCTCTCCACCATGCATTCGAAGTGAAAGCACGTGTATGTCTGAGCTCTGCAGCCCAGACATCATGTTCAAGGTTAGATATTCTATTTTTGTAACTTAGTTAACATGTTTTAAACCTGCCTTGACTCTACTACTGCAACTGCTGTTTTTGAGACCTAAATTATGTGAGTAAACATTACTTTTATTTCTTCACAAAACTGTGTGATTGTTGTTTTAAGAGGGATAAAAGGGGTAATACCAGGAAAATCCAGTCTGCTTCACAGCATCCTGGATTATTGTTTTTCTAGGTTAAACCACCCTTGTCTTAAGCTTCCAACTTTTTATGCTGCTAGGGATGGTACTCTGCTAATCTCACTCACGTGAGAAAGGAAGGATAATAACTAAACAATAGATCCTCTCCTAGTATCTAACTTCATCCCCAAGAAAAAGTGCCAGGAAAAAGGCCAAGGTGAGCTGGAGCAGCTGAAAGCATCCTGAGGACCTAATGGGGTTTGCTTTCTGGTAAACAGTGTTTGATGACAATCCATGCCAACCATGAGAATATCCACAGGGTGCTCTCAGAATTACCAGCTCAAACCGGTTTATTTATTTGTTTGTTTAATCAATTTAGATGGCCACCCAACTCACACATTGCAACTCTGGGCAGTTAACATAGGAATGAAGCCAATGGGCCAGCCCATGATAATTCAATACCAAACCATTGTGGACAGGCTCATCTACCATCCTGTAGCCCAGGGCCCAGGGGAAAAGCCAGGTCTTCAAGGCCTTCTGGAAGGCCAGCCGGGATGGGACCATCTGCATCTTGGGGGGTAAGCTGTTCCAGAAGACAGGTGCCACAACAAAGAAGGCACGCTTCCTGAGTACCACCAAATAATATTGTTTTATCAAGGGGACCCAAAGCATGTCACCTGGTCAGGTCTTGGGGGATGGGCAGATTCAGTTGGAGATTGGCAGTTCCACAAGTGAACTGGCCTTTGTTAGGAAGGGCTTTATAGGTAGTATCCAGTACCTTGAATTGCACCTGGAAGCCTACATGAAACCAGTGCAGCTTACAAAGCTGCAGTGTTACATGGGCATGCTGTGGTGGTGCACCCATAACAACTCACGCTGCCACATTCCGGACAAGTATGGCTTCCAGATGATCTACAGGGGCATTCCCATGTAGAGTGCATTGCAATAATCCAACCAGGAGGTGAGTGACTGTGAGTAGGGCCTCCTGATCCAGGAATGGGCACAATTGGTGCACAGGTTGGGTGGTGCCCCCCCTAAGTAACACAGGAGGAAGCAACTATTTGAGAAAACTGATATGGTGGGAGGAAATGACAGGTCCTCTCCCAGCCGTCCAGTCCTCCTGAGCTAGTAATTAGGAGCTTGCTTAGATAACCGATTTACTTCTTGCCTTATCTGGATTTTCATTGCAGCCAGCTGCCTTCTTCCAAGCAGCTGGGAAGAGCCCCTGGCAAAGCAGTGAAGCCAAGGCAACTAGCATCCTTTCTGAACCCCAAAGGCACCCTAAATTGGCTCATGATGTAACCAGACATCACCAGATGGAACATGGAGCAGCATCCACAGGTTGGAAGGAATAATTTCATGAGCTTGCTCCTGCTCTCTAAACATGCTGTATGTTGCTTTGAGAAAGCCACTCATAAATATGACAATAAAAATGAGAAAAAACTAGCCTGTTGCCTCTGAGTGCAGCGGAGGCTGCTATTTCAGCCAGATAACAAAACGTGGTCTGCTTATCGAATTTGCAGATGATGCAAAGTTGACATCCTGGCCAACTTTCAGGATGACAGAACAAAATTGCAGTCTAATCTGGACAGATTGGAAGACTGGGCTGAGAAGAACAAGATGTCCTTCAAAAGGGAGAAATGTAAGGTATTAGGGAGGAAAAATGTAGGGCACACATGCAAGACAGGGAATTCATGACCTAGAAGAACTACATTGGAGAAGGATTTGGGTGTGGTCACTGACAATAAGCTGGACAAGAGTCAGCAGTGTGAGACATTGCTAGAAGGGCATTAGAAGAAGCGTTGTATCAAGCACGCGTGAAGCCATTATTCCTCTCTACTTGGCACTGGTGAGACCGTATCTACAGTACTGTGTACAATTCTGGGCACCACATTTTCAGAAGGATATTCATTCACAGGTCAGAACAGGTTCAGAGGAGGGTGACAAAGATGATGCAGGGACTTGAGGACGTGCCCTGTGAGGGCAAGGAAGGAAGCACCGTGTGATGTTCAGTCTAGAGAAAGGACTGAGAAGAGACACTGATGGCCATGTTCAGGTCCATAAAAGAGTGCCATAGGGAATATGGGCAGGAACGCTTTCCCACTGCCACAGAAACCAGGACCAGAAATAATGTGTATAGGTTGCAGCTACCTAGATTCTTTTAAACATAAGGAAAAAGTTCCTGACAGTAAGATCTGTTCAACTGTGGAACTGTCTGCTCACAGAACAGTGATGTGATGACTCACTCCTTTGATATTAACTTAGAAGCTTTTAGCACAAGCCATGATAGGATATGAAAAAGTTAGTGAGTTCTTAAGTTCTTAAGAGTATAAGGCACCCCTGGCCACATGGACCGATGCGCCACTCCCGCTGGGGCAGATATTGGCATTTTTAGAATGATTTGGAAGGGGGCAGCGCTGTCACCTTAGGCAGTGCTTGCTCAGCCCTGGCCGCAAGCCTGCCCTGCCACAGAAGCGGTGGGTTCTTCATCTCTGGAGGTTTTTAGGAAGATGCAGGAGAGTCTTCTCTTGAAGATATTTAACCGTCATTTCTGCACACTGTAGAGGTTTAGATTAGATCAGAGCTTTCCAAACTTTTCATGTTGGTGACACACATTTTAGACATGCATCATTTCGCAACACACTCTTACAGCAGGGCACAAGGCAGGCACTAGGACCTGCACGGAATCCAGGCAGGGCAGGTCTGGAGGCAGCAGCAGCCGTGACACACCCAGACACTGCAGCTGACACACTAACGCAGAGCTTTCCAAACTTTTCATGTTGGTGACACACTTTTTAGACATGCATCATTTCGTGACACACTCATACAGCAGGGCACAAGGCAGGCACTAGGACCTGCGCGGAATCCTGGCAGGGCAGGTTTGGAGGCAGCAGCAGCCGTGACACACCCAGACACTGCAGCTGACACACTAACGCAGAGCTTTCCAAACTTTTCATGTTGGTGACACACTTTTTAGACATGCATCATTTCGTGACACACTCATACAGCAGGGCACAAGGCAGGCACTAGGACCTGCGCGGAATCCTGGCAGGGCAGGTTTGGAGGCAGCAGCAGCCGTGACACACCCAGACACTGCACCTGACACACTAACGCAGAGCTTTCCAAACTTTTCATGTTGGTGACACACTTTTTAGACATGCATCATTTCGTGACACACTCATACAGCAGGGCACAAGGCAGGCACTAGGACCTGCGCGGAATCCTGGCAGGGCAGCTTTGGAGGCAGCAGCAGCCGTGACACACCCAGACACTGCAGCTGACACACTAACGCAGAGCTTTCCAAACTTTTCATGTTGGTGACACACATTTTAGACATGCATCATTTTGCGACACACTCTTACAGCAGGGCATCATTTCACGACACACTCTTACAGCAGGGCACAAGGCAGGCACTAGGACCTGCGCGGAATCCTGGCAGGGCAGGTTTGGAGGCAGCAGGGCACAAGGCAGGCACTAGGACCTGCGCGGAATCACAGCAGGTTTGGAGGCAGCAAGGCACAAGGCAGGCACTAGGACCTGCATGGAATCCTGGCAGGGCTCAGAGGCAGCAGCAGCCGCGACACACCCAGACACTGCAGCAGACACACTAACGTGTCGCGACACACAGTTTGGAAAGCTCTGGATTAGATGACCCTTGTGGTCCCAAAGACAATCTAAAGAGAGAGGAGGGGCTGAGGCTGAATCGCTGTGGCCAAGAAGCTGTAATGAAGCAGACTCTTGCTTTTGACTTTTCGGTCTGTAGCTGCTCAGGATGGACCCGTTGATGCAAATCTTATTGCCTTCTTTGGAAGGCAGATTTCTGCTCTGGGCTGCTCCGTTTAGGGATGGAAGGAATTGTAACTGCTTTTTAAATTGAATGAGGTAGACAGTTCTTGACTTTTTTTCCCACAAGGATAATGCTTATTCTTCCCTCCGCCCCTTTTTCCCCAGGACTTCCTGGAATATGCTGTGGTGTTTACGTGGAAAGATAAAATTTGTAAAATTCATTTATTTAAAAAGAGAATCCTGGCAAGTAATAGGTTGAATAATTTCATCATTTGCAGCTGTTCTTCACCTACAAAATACACTTTATACCTAGTATGTGGCCTAACTCGTCGTTTTGACAATCCAGGGGGTGATGGATCCAGGCTTCCATTCTCCACCAGAATTCCTCCTCTAAATTAGGGACACATCCAGGCCCCGAATTGATTCTCCTACCACTCAGCTTTATATTAAACAGTTACCTAGAAGACCTGTGACCAGAACAGATTAGGCACGTCTTGCATGAACATTTTGGTCCGGATTTCTCCGAGGAGGCATGAACTCTGTGTCAGGATCACTTTCCAAAAGGAGGAGCTTATTGCGGTCAGCTGAGCAGGCAGGAATGCGCGCCAGACAAAGAGTGTATACATGTTTGCATCCTACCACTCATGTGTCCTACAATCCTTTTTAACAACCTTTGGAATGTTTCTTATCAGGTTTTACTTCATCTTTTATCTTATGTGGGTTCTTAAAGTTACTCCCTCATTCTAAGTCTTGTGTCTTTCTCACTTTGGCCTAACACGCTTTCTGCTTCTGCGGGGGCACACTTACAAAGTGTGTGGCCTTTGTCAGTCTGTCTAGCATAATTAAATATTTCCTCCTTCACACCGATTGCTCAGTCCACAGCCTTAGGAGACCACCTGGCGGGTGAACTGCTTGATCCTAAGTGGCTGGCAAGAAAGGCCGGGCCCTGCTGTGGCATCCCAGGAGTTACTCTCCAATCCTCCAGAGAGAGACTGATTATTCTAAGTGCCCAAGTCTGATATGCAGTGTCTTTTTTTTTTTAATGCAGCTTACAATTTCTCTGTCCTGGGATTCTTAAATAAATGCATTGAGCTGGAATTGGAGTTAATTCTGTTCTTTCTAGTCAGGAAAGTGATGGGTCAAACTGCTGGGCTTACCTGCTTTTTATGCACAGAAAAGGAAAAGGGATCTGTCTCTCCCTCACAGTACACCCCGTGGGCCTGGATTTTTCTCTGTTCGGGCTGAAGCTGTCAATCATTCCAGTGGTCGCAGAGTATGTCCTTTGGAAATGTACAAGAGGGTCTAGCAGCTTGTCTTATCTTGCAAGTCGCAAGCACAAAAGTTTGCAACCTGTTTTAGTTGAGGGGTGCACTTACCCTTTGAGTGACGGACTGCGAGAGATGGGGGAGAGGCCAGGAAAGGAATGGAAGGGAGAGGGACTCTGTTGGCAGTTTAGCTCAGTGTTTCTCAACCTTGGCGGCTTGAAGATGTGTGGACTTCAACTCCTAGAATTCTGTACAAGCTGGCTGGGGAATTCTGGGAGTTGAAGTCCACACATCTTCAAGCCGCCAAGGTTGAGAAACACTGGTTTAGCTTATGAAGAGCAACTCAGGCCAGGTGGAGAAACCCAGGAAGACACGTTTCAAATCATGCCTTCATGAACTCCTTGTGAAGGAAATTCCTCTTACAGTTTCTTGTGCCTAATTCTAGGATTAAAAATACCTTACTGAAACTTCAGCAGTCTTGCTTCTTTGATCTTGACCAACTGGGTGGGCTTGACATATGTTGGAACGCGTGACCTCCAGAGGTAAGGCAGCCCAGGACTAATACTATCTTTGCACTGATTTGATTTCTAAAAATATTTTATTCTCCCTTCCTTCACAAACTATCTCGTTTGGAAAACACGCCGGGGCCCGACTGAGGGCTTTGTGGAGAGGACATTATGCACTGCATATTGGAGGTTACGACCTGGCCACCCCATTCCTACAGCCTCTTACTGATTGCATGTTTGTGCAAATTGATGTTTTTGGAAGATGTGAAATTGGCTTAGATTTGTCCTTGATACTGGATAATAAGAGCCAGTTTGGTCTAGTGGTGAAGGCAGTGGGCTAGAATCCAGGAGGCTGTGAGTTCTAGTCCTGCCTTAGGCACGAAAGCTGGCTGGGTGACCTTGGGCCAGTCCCTCTCTCTCAGCCCTAGGAAGGAGCCAATGGCAAACCAGGAGACTGAGAGTTCTAGTCCCGCCTTAGGCACAAAAGCCGGCTGGGTGACCTTGGGCCAGTCCCCCTCTCTCAGCCCTAGGCCAGTCCCTCTCTCCCAGCCAATGGGAAACCAGGAGACTGAGAGTTCTAGTCCCACCTTAGGCGTGAAAGCTGGCTGGGTGACCTTGGGCCAGTCCCTCTCTCTCAGCCCTAGGAAGGAGCCAATGGCAAACCAGGAGACTGAGAGTTCTAGTCCCGCCTTAGGCACAAAAGCCGGCTGGGTGACCTTGGGCCAGTCCCTCTCTCTCAGCCCAACTCATCTCATAGGGTGGTTGTTGTGGGGAAAATAGGAAGAGGAAGGAGTATTACGTATGTTCACCGCCTTGAGTTATTTATACAAATAATAAAGGTGGGATAGAAAATAAATAAATAAATAAATAAATAAAGGCAGACCTATTGCATGCATATCATGCTGGACTAATTACATTCCTCAGAAAAACACTTTCAGATGTCGGTTACCTTTCAGCTGTGCAAATTAAGCTGCTGGAGTTAATCATTTGCTTCAGAGCCAGTTCATGCATTACATCATCATCATTGCCAAAGCTTGAGTGCTAAATTCTACTGCTGAAAAGCAGGGTCTAATCAGGCCATGCCTTGAATCCTCCTCCTCTGGCTTGAAAAACAGGAGAAAAGAAATATTTGGGGTGATAGATCCACCCCATCATAGCAGGTCACTGTGCTCTGATGGCAAAAGAGAAAAAATGATAAAACGTCTACTATTCAAAGAGGATTAAATCCTCTTTTGGAATTTGAATGACTTTGCTAGCCTGTGAAAGAATGCTGACACTTTCTTATTGCAGCATTTATTAATAAAGACCTGGGAAAGTGCTTATCCGTGCTCTGAAAACCTTTTAAAGTTGTGAGGGGCTGTATGCGTGCCTGAACCCTGTGCATGCAAACAAGTGGGCTGTTCTGTAGGTGTCAGAAGTGCAGGAAATCTCACTAACACATCAGTGCGCACTTCCAAAGCCCAGGTCTTGCTGGGATCAGTAACAGCAGCTCGAGTTTCAAGGCGGCTTTTTGACAGAAACAGCTCCGCTCCTGATTCTGGGATCCTTTGAACCCAGTGCAGTGAGACAGAACTCCACCCCACCCACCCCTAAGTTTTGATTGTGAAAGCTTTCCCCCTGCTTTTTATTATATAGTTATAAATCTTGATACACTATACTGTTTCAATACAGTGATGTTTATACAATATTAATTGGAGAGTATTAACATTCTATTATTTAGATAACTTAGAGGGTTGAAAATAGGGAAGAGAAAAAATGTTCTATCAATATTAATTGCAATTTAGGATATCAATATTACAAGCATAAAATTGACTTTTTCATCCAAAGTTGAATATAACATTGAAAAAAGAACCACTGCCAATTGCATCAAACTATTTGTTGTATGACAAAGGTTTTGATACCAATCGAAGAGAATATTTGTAGCTCAGGGTCTGCAAGAAAACAACAAGGCTCAGAGAGCACCAAGGACTCCAAAGGTTTTGATCTTAAGCTGGTTACTTAATATTAAAGTCTCCATTGCACTGCATATATATACTGTATATGGAAAAAATGGAACGAAGCAAATTTAACAATGATTAAAATACCAGTAGAAGAAAAAAAGGAAAAAGGAAATATAAAAAAGAACTATTGGGTTTCTTTGTATACATTTGCTAATTTACAATATGATGTCACACTCTGATGTCATCAGCAAATGTTATAAATACTGTATCAGCTCTGCTGCGTGATTCATGTCATTTGCATGATGCCGTTGCATCATGGCACACATGATGCCGTTTGGTCACCTGTGCCCTCAACAGGGACACCCCTGCCAATGGCCCATCCTGCTCTCAGAACACCCTGCATTTGGGTTCTGTTTGTTCAGTTGCACGAACCAAGTGGGGACGCTCTCAGAACATGCAGGGCATGGTGAATTTTCACCTTGTTGAGTTTGTTTGTGACCTGGAGTGTTGTGTGAAGCCAGGCCTTTGAAGTCATGGGGGTTTAGTGTATTAGTGTGAACCCAGAACTAATTGGTTAGTTCAGTAGCCAAGTTAAGCAATGACAATGGTTCATTGTCACCTTTTGCTAGCAAGACCACTGTAATGCCCCCCCAAGCTTTTTAATATATCCATCACTTGTATTCCTCTTTGTGATCTGAAATTCTGCTTATGCTGAAGTGCAAAGACATAAACTAATAAAAAAAAATCTACAGCTCTTAACTAAATGGTTTTGGTACCGTAATTGTTGGGTCACTTATTGCTCTTTTATTTTTTATTTGTTGTTGTTGTTGTTCAGTCGTTTAGTTGTGTCCGACTCTTCGTGACCTCATGGACCATAGCACGCCAGGCCTTCCTGTCCTCCACTGTCTCCCGGAGTTTACTCAAATTCATGTTCATTACATCGGTGATGCTATCTAACCATCTCATCCTCTGCCGTCCCCTTCTCCTTTTGCCTTCAGTCTTTCCCAGCATCAGGGTCTTTTCCAGTGAGTCCTCTCTTCGCATTAGGTGGCCAAAGTATTTGAGCTTCAGCTTCAGTATCTGTCCTTCCAATGAGCAGTCAGGGTTGATTTCCTTTAGGATTTTATTTATTTATTTATATTGATATTTATACCCCGCCTATCCCCTCCCTAACGGAGGACTCTAGGCGGCTTACATACACATATACATTTCATGTTATACATTTCATGTTATACATTTACAATTTAACCGCGCGCTAAGGGAAGGGGTAAGGGAACCGACTCTTCCGAGGCTACTTGGACTACAAGCCCCACAATGCCTTGCATCGGAGCCGGCTGCCGACGTCCTGTAGATGAAGCTGCTTTTTCAGGGATCCGTTGTAGCCACCGCCGTTCCAAAGATCTTCTGTTTGGTGGGCGACCCCTGACAGGACGCCAGCAATTTTACCCACTTAAGGTGGTACCCATTTATCTACTTGCAAAGCTTTCGAACTGTTGGGTTGACAGGAGCTCGGACGAGCAACGAGAGCTCACCTCATTGCGCGGGGATTCGAACTGCCAACCTTCCGATCGGCAGTCTACAGCTCAGCGGTTTAAGCCACCGCGTCCCTCAGGATTGACTGATTTGACCTCCTTGCAGTCCAAGGGACTCTCAAGAGTCTTCTCCAGCACCACAGCTCGAAAGCATCAATTCTTCAGCGCTCAGCCTTCCTTATGGTCCAACTCTCACAGCCATACATTACTACTGGGAAAACCATAGCTTTAATTATACGGACCTTTGTCGGCAAGGTGATGTCTCTGCTTTTTAATATGCTGTCTAGATTTGCCATAGCTTTCCTCCCAAGGAGCAAGCGTCTTTTAATTTCATGGCTGCAGTCACCGTCTGCGGTGATCTTGGAGCCCAAGAAAATAAAATCTGTCACTGCTTCCATTTCTTCCCCTTCTATTTGCCAGGAAGTGATGGGACCAGATGCCATGATCTGAGTTTTTTTAATGTTGAGTTTCAAGCCAGCTTTTTCACTCTCCTCTTTCACCCTCAAGAGGCTCTTTAGTTCCTCTTCACTTTCTGCCATTAGGGTGGTATCGTCTGCATATCTGAGGTTGTTGATATTTCTCCCGGCAATCTTAGCTTGTGATTCATCCAGCCCAGCATTTGTTTTGTTTTGATGTCAGCTTCTGCTCTTATCATCATTTGAACCATTCATTATCATTGGCATCAAAAATTAGTGCGATGATATTTGGAGTATGGTGCTCAGCTCCTTAGAGCCTGGTTGCGTTTCATGCCACACCACTTAATTCTGCAGGAGAGTGGGCTCCCACGGATTGTCTGGGTGCATGGTGGCATGTTTGAGTCTCACTCCCTAAATTGAAAGACTCTTGAGAGGGTTCATTTATGGTGATTAGGGGGATTGCTAAATCCTTGGGGGCCAGAGGCTAACAGAAGAAGCCTGAAGCTTTTGTGAACTCTTGAATTTGGTGGAAGCAACACAGTTAAACTTTGATCAGTCAGCTCAGATATATTTTGCCCTCTAAGTCCCCTGTCCCCAGCCTTCCATGAACTGGTTCCACAGACATTCTTTGGCAACACTCACCCATCAGTGGCCAACCAGCATGGCCATATAGGCAAGGGGGGGACCTAAAAGGCATTAGGTTTGGGGGGGCTACCATATATTTTGCATATATTCAATGCAAAATAATCCTCTTTTTTAGGAAATGGAAGATACATTTATTGAAGAGTTAAGCTACAGTGGTTAAGCTATAAGAAAGAGAGCCAGTTTGGTGTAGTGGTTAAGGCATCTGGTTAGAAACAAAGAGACTGTGAGTTCTAGTCCTGCCTGAGGCACAAAGCCAGCTGGGGGACCTTGGGCCAGTCATTCTCTCTCAGCCCTAGGAAGGAGGCAATGGCAAACCACTTCTGAAATCTTGCCAAGAAAACTGCAGGGACTTGTCCAGGCAGTCATCAGGAGTCAATACTGACACGAAGGCACACACACATACACAAGGTTGCTATAAGAACACTGCTTAATTTGGTTGAGTTCTTGATAAACTAACCTCTTTGTATCCTGATCTTGTTTCTGGACTGTTCCAATGTTTGTGATTTTCAAGGGAGGGTTTTCAAATGCTCAGAATGGGGTGGACATAAAGGGTTAGGTCAGCAATTCTTTTCAGTTCCCACAGAAACTAGGACCAGAAATAAAAGTATAACTAAAAAGCTTCCCGATGGTAAGACCTATCCAACAGTGGAAGAGCCTAGCTATGAAGGTTCTGGGTTCTCCATCTCTGCAGATTTTTAAGAAAAGCTTCTTGAGTATGATTTAATTGGTTTTCCTGCACATTGAATAGGACTGGACTAGATGATCCTTGGATCCCTTCTAAATCTAAAATTCCATGATTCTATGAGATTTGGGACAGTATAATACTCCCCAACTGCCCAAATACCATGGAATTCACAGACATAGCCATCTTGGCTCAACCATCTGGAAGTAATTACCACCAATTATCTCCAACTTTTATTAAACTTCTGGAGAAATTTGGTAATGTGCTAATCATGTCTTGAATGACAGGCACCTAATTCTAGCAAGTTCTGAATTGCAACACAATGGGTCAGCAGTTCAAAATAATTACCAAAACATATTGCTCCTTTTTGCTCTTTCCAGCATGTTAATTTTCCAGATTTATGATTCGAGGGTCTTGTGTCGACTGTCTTCAGAAGGTGTCACCATCCATCACCATTGCTGTGTTTCACAGTCCCTTTCAGCTTGTTCTCAAATGTGCAAATGTGCAATTCTAGGTACAGAGCTTGCTTTGTGGTGTTACTTTTGGGTGGGTCAAAATGTTCTACCTTCTTAGCTTTCTCTAGTGTAGCAGCCAACAACTTTGAGATATGTGTTGGATCAGGAAATAATCAGAAGAACTGGACCAATGAATGGAGCCAAAACCAGCTCTTCCTACTGACAACCCACTCTGAAAAGACCCATGTGCCTCTATTCCTGGTTGCTAGTAAAATGGAGGAGAGAGCTGACCCGCGACCCCTGACTTGTGGGGTGCCGCAGGGGTTGGTTCTCTCTCCACTCCTATTTAACATCTACATGAAGCCACTGGGCGAGATCATCCGTCACCACGGGATGAGGTATCACCAATATGCTGATGATACCCAGTTATACATCTCCGTCCCGGGTGAAGTAAGTGATGCGGTCAATGCCTTATCTCAGTGCCTGGAGGCTGTGGGGGTCTGGATGGGGAACAACAGGCTTCAACTGAACCCTGGTAAGACGGAGTGGCTGTGGATTGATGGCCCCCCTGGATCCGGGAAGTTGTCATCTTTGGTTCTGGGGGGGGTTGCACTACCCCACTCGGATCCAGTGCGGAATCTGGGGGTCCTCCTGGACTCGCGACTCCTGCTTGAAGAGCAGGTGGCAGTCGTGGCCAGGAGGGCCTTTGCACAGCTGCGAGTTGTGCACCAGTTACGCCCTTTCCTGGATCGGGAGGCCCTCCGAACAGTCACTCACGCCCTTGTCATCTCCCGTATAGACTATTGTAATGCGCTCTACATGGGGCTACCCTTGAAGAGTATCCGGAAGCTTCAGCTGGTGCAGAATGCAGCGGCGCGAGCAGTTATGAGTGCCAGAAGATCGGCACATGTAACACCTCTGCTTCGCGAGCTGCATTGGGTGCCAGTTTGCTTCCGGGTCCAATTCAAGGTGTTGGTGATTACCTTTAAAGCCCTACATGGCATAGGACCAGGGTACCTGAGGGACCGTCTCGTCCCGATAACGTCGACCCGCCCCACCCGTACATGCAGGGAGGGCATGCTTCGGACCCCCTCAACAAGACAATTCCATCTAGCGGGGTCCAGGAGGCGTGCCTTCTCTGCGATAGCGCCCGCCTTGTGGAATATTCTGCCCCCGGAGGTGAGACTGGCCCCCTCCCTCCTGGCCTTTCGGAAGGCCCTTAAGACCTGGCTTTGCCACCTGGCCTGGGACGACGGAGGTGGTAGTGCCTCCTGGGGTTGGCTTGCCCCATAGCTCTACTATCTATTCTGCGGGTCCAAGCCCATCCTGGATTTTATTTTATTATGTTCTGTTTGTGTTTTTAGATATTTTGTATAGTTTTAAATTTTTATTTATTGTACCCCGCCCAGAGTCCCTTGCATGGGAGATGGGCGGGGAATAAATTTGAATAATAAATAAATAATAAATAAATAAAATATTTAAGCCAAATATCCATCTGTAGATTTAGTAGAGCATTAACCCTAGCATGTTTTAATGCATTTCCAACAGTTTTCTTTGTCTTTAACCTTCTCTCCTTGTGGCAAAGAAGAGATTGAAAGAAAGATCCATGTATTGTTGCACTGCCCGTTTTATAAAAATGTGTGCCTCCATTTTATATCCACCTTATTAATTTAATTTCTGGGTCATTCAGATTTATTGTACTGTTTGCTGACCAATCTGATTCAGTTTCTTTGAGTGTGGCCAAATATTGTTTTATTGTTTGTAAAACCCACTGTAACCAATCATATTGATTATTTAGTTATTTCTGTTTATTTTTATCTTTTATTTTGTAAGTTTTAATTTTTACATTCAAATTAGTTTTTAAAAATAATTTTTAACAGTTTAAAAATAAAATTAAATCTAAACATGGTTGTTGTGGGTCTTCCGGGCTGTGTGGCCGTGTTCTGGAAGTTGTGGTTCCTAACGTTTCGCCAGCATCTGTGGCCAGCATCTTCAGAGGGCAGGAGCACAGACAGAAGCGATCTCTCTGTGCCCAGGTAGAGTGGCAATGTTTGTTTTCTATTTATAGAGCTAAATTATAGGAGATTAGGTGGGGTTTTTTGTTGGGTTGAAATGTTAACAAGTGGCTGCTGAGCGTGATTAGCATGTTCATTGTTAGAAGTATTCCCATGTCCTGGTAGTTGAGCTGAGTTCGTTGACCTTTTGCAGGCTGTGTTTTTCAGGACTGGTAGCCAGGTTTTGCTAATTTTTAGACTTTCTTCTTTTTTACTGTAACTGTGCTGGTGTTTGTGAATTTCAATGGCTTCTCTGTATAATCTGGTGTAGTGGCTTTTGGTGTTGTCCAGTATTTCTGTGTTTTCAAATAGGATTTTGTGTCCCATTTGCTTGAGAGCATGTTCGGCTACTGAAGATTTTTCCTGTTGCTGTAATCTGCAGTGTCTTTCGTGTTCTTTTATCCTGGTGTGAATGCTTCGTTTTGTGGTTCCAATGTATACTTGTCCGCAGCTGCATGGTATACGGTATACTCCTGCAGCGGTGCGGGGGTCAAAAGGGAACAATGAACATGCTAATCACGCTCAGCAGCCACTTGTTAACATTTCAACACAACAAAAAACCCCACCTAATCTCCTATAATTTAGCTCTATAAATAGAAAACAAACATTGCCACTCTACCTGAGCACAGAAAGAGCCTTCTGTCTGTGCTCCTGCCCTCTGAAGATGCTGGCCACAGATGCTGGCGAAACGTTAGGAACCACAACTTCCAGAACACGGCCACACAGCCCGGAAGACCCACAACAACCAACAAACTCCGGCCGTGAAAGCCTTCGACAATACATTAAATCTAAACACTTTTTCAAGATGTCAGATGAGCCCCCAGATACATACTTACTGGTAACTGGTATCTGGTGGGGTTGTTGGTTTTAATCTTTTAAATGCCCTGATTCACTTGTGTGAGATAGGCAGATATCTACATTATATATGTAAATTAAATAAATAAACAAACTTGCTGAAGAGGCAAAGGATCAGTGAGACCCAGTTTCAGTGAAGGTGCCTTGTTTCTCTATTCATTAAACAGGTACATGCAATGCATGTAAAAGGGGCAATGTTTTGATTGTGTGGTCGTAGCCACCATCTTTAGTTTTTGACCTTCCTCCAACACCTCTGATTAACAGTGTTTAAATTTTGATTGATTGATTAATTGATTGATTATGGACCATCAACTTGGTGTCAACCCTTAGTGACAACATACATAGATTTTCTTCAGGATGATCTGCACACCAACCTGATCCTTCAGGTCTCCTACCAGTGCACCCATTGCCACTGTAACTGAGTCCATTCATCTTGTTGCTGGTCGTCCTCTTCTTCTCTTTCCTTCCACCTTTCCCAGCATTAGAGCCTTCTCCAGAGAGCTGGGTCTTCGCATAATGTGTCCAAAGTAGGATAATTTGAGCCTGGTCATATGTGCCATAGGGGGCGTGGTGGCTCAGTGGGTAAGACGCCAGGCTTGTCGATCAGAAGAACAGAAGTTCGAATCCCTAGCCCCGCGTGACGGAGTGAGCTCCTGCACTCGCCCCAGCTCTTGCCAACCTAGCAATTTGAAAGCATGCAAATGCAATAGGTAGATGAATAGGTACCACTTCGGTGGGTAGGTAACAGCGTTCTGCGTGCGTCATGCCGGCCACATGACCTTGGGAGCGTCTTCGGACAACGGTGGCTCTTCGGATAACAAACGGAGATGAGCACCGGCCCCTAGAGTTGGACACAACTGCACAAATGTGCAGGGCATTTATATGTGCCTTGAGTGAGAATTCTGGGTTGATTTGTTTGATGATCCATTTGTTCTTATCTTTGATGCTTTAATTGAGCTCCTCCACCTCCTATTAGCAATAATATAGTCAATTTGATTTCTATCTACTCCGTCTGGTGATGTCCATGTATAGAGGCATTGTTGAAGACAGTGTTAGCTATGAAGAAATCATTGGACTGGCAGAAATTAACAAGTCAGTCTCCTGCTTCATTTCAGTTTCCCAAGCCATACAGTCCAACTACATTCTCCTCTTTCATGTTTTCAACTTCGGCATTCCAGTCTCCAATCACAAGCAGCACATCTTGCTTGCATGTTCTGTCCATTTCAAATTGAACTTGATCATAAAACTCACCAACCTCCTCTTCTTCTGCATCAGGGGTTGGAGCATAAACTTGGATGATTGTCATATTAAAGGGTTATCCACAAAGTCATTGACTGCATTGTAGCCAAATAATGTTCTTGCTATACCTTTCCTAACTATAAAAGCAATAAACAGTGTGATTTTCTGACTGAAAGTGTCCGATCCCGGTCCATCTCAACTTGCTGATGCCTAAGATGTCGATTTGTAGTTGTCCCATTTCATCCTTCATTGTGTTGAGCTTTCCTGGGTTCGTGCTTCTTACGTTCCACGTTCCTACTGTAATTCTATCTTTGCAGCTTTGGGTTTTCTTTCCCTGCGTGGTAACCTCAGCAACTAGACGCCCAAAGGCTTTAATCTAGCCACGTCATAAACACCATTAGGACTCTGAAAGACCTTCAGCTCTGCCTTAGTAGCATCTGACCTGAGGGGCCCATCATGTGGCACTATATTGTCAATCTTTTAATATTTTCTATCCATGTGGTTTTCTTGGTAAGCATACAGGCGTGGTTTACCATTGCCTTCTCCTGTGCAGTATGAATTTGCCATTGTCACGATGAGGCAGCATAGTAGAACTTGAGGTGTGTGTGTGTGTCTAAATTTAGTTCAGTATATAGGTATAAAATCAAATCCAATTTTTCTCCTGGCCCAGCCATTATTTTTTGAACGGCACCCTTGGGTGCAGAAACACTGTGTGCTCTAAATCCATACATCAGTTTTTCTGGAAAAGCTATTTTCTTAATTCTTGTCAGTCAAGACTTTTGCAGATGCTTGTTCCTGATGTGTATTATTTACTACTATTTTCATATGAAGCAAATTCTAGTCACATAAGCCAACACTTGAATTTTTACAGCCGGGACAAGTTTGAACTATTCTACTTGGTGAGAGCAAAGCCAAATATTGTTCTTCTAGGGCGACTGGCAGTTTCGGGGTCCATGCAAGCAAGGCTGGAAAGTAAAACCAGTTTGAAACCACCTGCCTGGTTGTCACCCAGTACAAACTGGGACATTCTAGGAACCCATAACTCTACAACAGAGAAAGGCAAACAGAGAAAAAAAAACTGCATGACTTCAACCACATCTGCCCGATCTAAGCTGCCCCAGTCTAGAAGACCATTTTTGTTGTTGTTCAGTCGTTTAGTCGTGTCCGACTCTTCATGACCTCATGGACCATAGTACGCCAGGCCTTCCTGTCCTCCACTGTCTCTCGGAGTTTACTCAAATTCAGACCATTAGATAGCAGTAGATAATTAAAGTTTTCTTTGCTACCACTTCGTGGTTTTCCAGATATCAACAGCCCAGACTCGGAGAATGAGGGAAAGGAAGAAGCGTCACGGAGACAGTCCTGGCTCACAGCCTGTCTTCCAAGACAGCCAAACTGCCAAACATAGATAAACTTTTCCTACAAAAGGAAACAGTAAGTTAACTGACCCCATTTCCCATTTCTAATTTGAGGCTCTTGAATGGGACTTACACACAGAAATAGGAAAACAGCCATTATCAGAGCTTTCTGTTTCTCTTAGAGACGATTTAATAGACTAGTCCGATTCTATGCCAGCCCTCCCCCATCACCCTTCACTAACTCTCCAGCCTCTTCTAAAGAAAATAAGAACGAGATTGTGCAGGGCAAGGGCTGGGAGAAGTTGTTGTCATGGGATGGCTCAACAGAATTCGTGGCAAAACAATCTTTGCTCACAGCACAAACTTTATTTCAGTGTTCGAGCAATTAGCCTCCATTAAAAATAATCTGGATCTTTTATATCTATCTATCTATCTATCTATCTATCTATCTATCTATCTATCTATCTATCTATCTATCTATCATCTCCTGCCTTTATTATCTTAATAAATAACTCAAGGCAGTGAACATACCTAATACACCTTCCTCCTCCTATTTTCCCCACAACAACAACCCTGTGAGGTGAGTTGGCCCAAGGTCACCCAGCCGGCATTCGTGCCTAAGGCGGGACTAGAACTCTCAGTCTCCTGGTTTGCCATTGGCTCCTTCCCAGGGCTGAGAGAGAGTGACTGGCCCAAGGTCACCCAGCCAGCTTTCATGCCTAAGGCGGGACTAGAACTCTCAGTCTCCTGGTTTCTAGCCTGTTGCCTTAACCACTAGACCAAACTCGCTCTTTTATTAAAAAGCGGCTTTCATGTTTTTGCACAAAAGCATGCAGAAAGACTCTGCCTTTATTGAAGCCCAAGCCCAAACAGACAACTTAGTGAAGCAACATCCCTCAGGATTGAGTAACAATAAATCACAAACCAATAAACGTGTCCTAATTCCAGTCGCTGGGTCTCCAGAAGAGCCGCTGTAACTTCTCTGGACAGCTTCTTTGCTGCCACTGTTGGCAAATAGATTTGTGCCTGGTTGAGTGGCTGCCAAGCTTGCCTGGCAGTAAAAGGATCTTACTGACTTTTAACCAACCGGCTATGCCTCACACGTTGCTTAAAACGAAACCTTTTCTTGCTACCTTCGGAATGTCCCAATCAGAGTTTTTCATGACGGAGGGGCAACCCCTTGGTTTGCCTCTGCTACTTTTGATTTACACCGTCTTGCAAATAATAAGCCTGTTGTTCCCAGCAGTATCTCCTCTCCCTGTTTGTCCTTGGCTAAGCGAGGCCTTGGGAGTAAGGTGGAGATGCAGGATGAGGCCCAGTCTGATATGGAGGAAGCTGTACTTATCAGTGCCTTGGCAGCCTTGCGCAAGGCCGAGCAAGAGGCCATTTTACGAAGGCCGGATAGACTTAAGAAGACTCTGTTAGCTACTATTGCTACTGCCCAGCCCCTTGTTGAGCTTGTGTCACCCCCGATTTTGCACCATCAGTTTTCTATGGGTGATGAGGAGTTGGCTGGAATACCCATGGCTTCTCCAGGTGATCCGAGGACCGAGTCCCCAGTCCTTTGCAATGATGCTGAAGAGAGCCTCTCAGATCCTAGCAAGCCACTCTGCGGAAGCTCAGCCATAAATCTTGTTGAGCCTTCCCACGCTGTGCCCTATCCTTCTAATGTTGATGTTCTTGCAGAAACACATTCAGTCTCCCTACTGAAGGCTACTCCCCAATCTCAAAGCGCATCAGACTGCACCAACTGAGCCACTTCCATCTATGAGCTCAGGTCTCTCCCAGGCCTCTGTTCCTGCAAAGGAATCTCTTGAAACACCCTTCTCTGCTGTAATTGAAGACCACATGGGAGTAACCAGATCATCAATGGAGGTTTTGGACACCAACCGACTCTCCTATGATAATGGCTCAATCGCCATTCTTCCTTGGAACACAGCTGGCTGGAAAGCGAAGAACCTGGATGCCTCTTTTCTAGAATATATTAGCTCCTTTGATATTTTGTTGCTCCAGGAAACATGGGCCATGGATGATATAGCTCTTTCTCTGGATACCCTCTGTACACACTCAAGGCACTTTTGTTGTTGTTGTTCAGTTGTTTAGTCGTGTCCGACTCTTCGTGACCTGATGGACCATAGCACGCCAGGCCTTCCTGTCCTCCACTGTCTCCCGGCGTTTACTCAAATTCATGTTCATTACATCGGTGATGCTATCTAACCATCTCATCCTCTGCCGTCCCCTCCTCCTTTTGCCTTCAGTCTTTCCCAGCATCAGGGTCTTTTCCAGGGAGTCCTCTCTTCGCATTAGGTGGCCAAAGTATTTGAGCTTCAGCTTCAGCATCTGTCCTTCCAATGAACTCAAGGCACTACCCAGTGTTAAAAATGGAAGACCCTCAGGAGGTTTGAGCATAATGGTCACTACAAAATTTAACATCTCTGTGACTGTGTTGGAGCCAGGATGGTCATAGCCCTTTTGTTTCATCTTAAACCACACAATACGTTAGTCATCAATATATATCTTCTCCCATTATGCAGACATAATGAAGTTAATAGTATTTGGGATCTTCTTGGCAATTATATCTCTAATCTGCTTTGCCAGTACAATAATTAGTAATTATTGCTGGTGATTTCAATGCTCATACTGGAGAGTCAGATGCCTTTTTACAAGCTCATTTTAATTGGACTCTCCCCTCAGATGAAGTAGTCTGCCCTTTACAGGCTCGACGACCTAAAGATAAACCCTGTAATATGGCAGGCTTCTGACTGGCCCAGCTTGTAGATAGTCTGGACTTGGTAATTCTAAATAACCTTGGTAGAGGAGACTTAAATGGGGAACTTACCTTCTGGGGCTCCAAAGGAGCACATGTGGTTGACTATTTTATGGTTCCACGTAATTTGTTGTTGTTCAGTCATTTAGTCGTGTCCGACTCTTCGTGACCTCATGGACCATAGCACGCCAGGCCTTCCTGTCCTCCACTGTCTCCCAGAGTTTACTCAAATTCATGTTTGTTACATTGGTGATGCTATCTAACCATCTCATCCTCTGCTGTCCCCTTCTCCTTTTGCCTTCAGTCTTTCCCAGCATCAGGGCCTTTTCCAGTGAGTCCTCTCTTCGCATTAGGTGGCCAAAGTATTTGAGCTTCATCTTCAGTATCTGTCCTTCCAATGAGCAGTCAGGGTTGATTTCCTTTAGGATTGACTGATTTGACCTCCTTGCAGTCCAAGGGACTCTTAAGAGTCTTCTCCAGCACCACAGTTTGAAAGCATCAATTCTTTGGCGCTCAGCCTTCCTTATGGTCCAACTCTCACAGCCATATTACAGCTTACACTTACCACGTCGATGAAGGTTCTCAGTCATCCAGGTGGAACAGTCTGTGGCTTGGATCATGTCAACTGGATTTCTATTTTCTCAGTAGAAACGTTTCACTCCTTATCCAAGGAGCTTCTTCAGTCTGAGTAAAGCTAGTAAGGGAATCCTTAAATATGTTTCTAGGGTGGCTGTGTGACCTTGCACCTGGGGCTAGGTCATGGTTATTTTGAGATGTTTATTTCTAAGTCCCTTTATCATCTAAAGGAGGATCGTTAAGATTACCCTGCTGCTGTTGAGCTTGCGAAATGGTCTTAATCTTCCTAGGCACAGATGTCCTGGTTCAGCCTCTGCCCCAGGGCCTCAGCGATGAGTCAGAGGATGAGCTGCCCCTGGCAAACCCCCAGGGGATTGAGCCAGGCGAAGCCCCAGATGCGGACACGGGCCCAGACGATGACCCAGCACCGCAGGAGGCAGCAATACCTGAGGCTGCAGGAGAGCAAGCTGGGGATGGTGGTTTGGCCCCACCCTCGAGCCAGCAGCCAGCAACCGAGGCTACAGCGGAGCAAGCTGGGGATTGCGGTTTGTCCCCACCCTTTAGCCAGCAGCCAGCTGGATCCCATCAGCCTCCCAGCTCTCCTGAATCCCCCAAAGGGCAGAGGCGGAGGCGTGTGCGCCTCGCCTTAAAGGACAGAAGGAAAAGTGCTCGGCTGGCTGCTAGGGAGTTACGCAGAGGGCAGGGAGAGTCTTTGCAGGACCCAGAGGACAGCTTCTGAGCTCCTGATAAATCACCAACGACACAGTGAGGGATTTGTGGGAGCAACGTTGCACTTTGGCTTCGCGACCACTCTGGTATCCTGTTTCCTGCATTCCTGACCCTGTTTGGACTATCTTACTCTGCCTGCTGGACCCCTGGACCTGGCTTGGATTATCGTGGCTCGGACTTCTGGAACCCTTGACCCGGTTTGGATTATTGACTACTCCTTTGCTTCACTACTCTGATTATTGGCACACGCTGGTTTCTCTCTCTCTCGGCCAGTCTTGCAAAGAAACCTTGGGCTGCATTCCTTACCTCGGGCTGACTGCCAAGACTCTCCAATCTGTTCTGGAGGCGAGCCAGCACAACAGAAGACAAAGCAGGAAGGAAGATAGGGGAAAGGTTGTGCCTGAGGCCCCCACCTCTATTCAAGGAAGGATTTTCCAAGTTGGCATAAATGGATTCCTTGACCCCTCTCTCAAACCACCTATCTTCTCTGTCTAAAATGTGAACATTAATGTCCTCAAATGAGTGTCCTTTTTCCTTTAGATGAAGATAAACTGCTGACTCTGGTCCTGTGGTGTTACTTCTCCTGTGTTGGGCCATCCTCCTGTACAAAGGTTGTTTGGTTTCTCCAATGTAGAGTTCAGAGCACTCCTCACTGCACTGGATTGCATACACTACATTGCTTTCCTTGTGGTTTGGAGTTTGATCTTTGGGGTGTACAAGCCTCTGTCTCAGTGTGTTGGTGGGTTTGAAATATACAGGTATGTGGTGTTTGCCAAATATCCGTTTTATCTTTTCAGACACGCCAGCCATGTAAGGAATGACCAGGTTCTTCCGTTTACTCTGAGTCTCAGCCCTTTAAGATTACACTTACCACGTACTTACACTCATCTAATAACCTATTTCTATGTAGGGAATTGTCTGGATAGTGACCATTTCCCATTAATCTGGCGTCTGAATCCTAAAGTAACTATTAAGTTCCTAACTGAACCTCACTGTCCCCCCAGGGCCACAACAAAAAGACTCATTCAGAATAAATGGTCTTCCAGAATGGCAAAAAACTCGTACGCTAAAACGAGCTTGTAAAAAGGCGCTGTTAAATTCAGAATCCCTCCTTCAACTCCGCTCCCAAATTTGTTTAGCAGACTCCTCTGAACAGGTATTATCACATTACCAGTCTGTTATCCACACTTTCCAGGCCCCGCTATCTAGAGTTCCATCCATTAGTTCTAGCCCCCCTCATATGAGATACAAACCGTGGTTTGACACAGATTGTTATAAAGCAAAAAAGGCCCTTCTTTCTGCAGTGTATACTTTTCGATCTGACAACTCATGAGGTTCCTTTCACTCACTCGGAGAGCATAAGAAGTTTTACAAAGCACCTACAAAATCTAAGAAAGAACAAGCGCTGAGAGAGGATTGGGGGAAATTAATTGCAGCAGCCAAGCATAAGAGCCCTGCTTGGTTCTGGCGCCTAGTTAACCGGTCTCCTAGGGGTAGTCACGTAGGTTCCACCTGCCAAACACCTGCCGCTATTTGGGAGAGTTACGTTCAGAACATTTTCAATCCAGAACTATTAAATAATCCAGTGGTGGTTCCCGCCCAATGGTGACTTCTCCCTCCTGTGTCTATAGCCGAAGCGAAGGACCTCATTGTACAGCTGGAATCTGGGAAAGCTCCTGGGGGTGATTTCATCCCTCCAGAGCTGCTAAAGGAAAAGAAAGATTGGTGGGCCCCAGTGCTGGCTGCCCTTTTTACTTATAGTAATAGCACAGCACGTTTTCCATCTGAGTGGAATGAGGCCATAGCTATCCCTCTCTATAAGAATACAGGAAATAGACTTAACCCTGCCAACTATAGACCACTTAGTTTGCTTATGTGCAAAGTATCTTCATTTAAAACTGTTGGATTGCATCCAAAGTGAAAATATTCTTGTGGAGGAACTGGCGGGATATAGAGCGGACCGTTCAACCTTAGACCACTGTCTGAGACCATTTAGCTGAAAATAGGACTTCACCACCCAAAGGCACCCTTTTTGCAGCCTTCGTGGATTTCAAATCAGCTTTTGTTCCGATTCCAAGAGAGGCTGTGGCAAAAGCTTCAGAAATCCTCACTGGATAAAAGATTGCTCCTTCTTAACCAGACTCTTTATTCTAACACCTCACTGAGAGTCAGATGTTCCCCTTGGGGGCACCTTTCTGGAGCTGTTTCCACCAAAAGAGGGGTAAGGCAAGGGTATATTCTAGCCCCCTTACTTTTTAATTTGTACATCAATTCAATAATTCAGGCTCTTTCATCTTCTAATCATCACTCTCCAATGTTAGCAGATCGTGCAATTCCAGCGCTATATGCAAACAATGTTGTAATTTTTTCTGTCTGCCAGGTGGGATTGAGAAGGGCATTGACTTCCTTTTGCCTAAAACAGGGGTGGGCAATGTCAGGCCCGCAGGCCGTATAAGGCCCGCGGGGCTCCTGCCTAAGGCCCGCGGGGCTCCCGCCCACAAACCCCGCCCCTTCCACGCGATTGGCTCCCGCCCGCAAACCCCGCCCCCCAGTGCTTGTGATTGGCTCCCACCTGCAAACTCCGGCCCCTGGTCCGCAGAAACCCCGCCCCCCACCCCCCCAGTCCCCGGTTATAAATATCCAAATAGCCCTTGGCAGAAAAAAGGTTCCCCACCCCTGGCCTAAAAGAACAACTTGTAGTAAATTATCAAAAATCCAAAGTGCTATTTAGTGTTTGCACGGCACAAGAGCAGGTTACATAAACGGCCAATTAATGGGACCCCAATAGAGCAGGTACGTACTTATAAATATCTTGGGGTGCAGTTCCAGGCTTCCTTTTCTTGGAGCGCACATTTCTCTTATCTGGCAAGTGTGGCCCAACATACTCCACAGCTGTCTTAAGATTCTTCTATTCAAAGGGGAAACATTTCATTCCTGCAGCTTGCAAGGTTTTTCTTGCTAAGGTCGCCTCTCAGCTTCAGTATGGTGTTCCAGTTCGCATTTTTACGAAGTTTAATATCCTGGAAGCTGTCCAGTCCAAATACTTGGGTGCCGGAGCAATACTTGGGTGCCGGAGCCCGGTTCTATCTCCTCAATTTCTGGTTGAAATTGATTTTTTCTCCTGTGGGTCTGGCTCCACTGGTTCTCAGAGACCGTTTTAAATCAATCTGGCTAACCAAAGTTAATAGCAAACTCCAGTCCTTAGGACTTTCTTTGGAAAGTCTCTGTCCATTAGAGCTTGAAAATGTCAGGAGTCATCTTAAACAACGTATCTGGGATATTGATTTTCAAACCAGCTTAAGCCTAGTATCCAGCCCTACAGTTTATGGATTCTCCTCAAATGGGCATGTGCCATCATCTTATCTCTCTTCAGTTCTAATTCTGACATTTTGTCGGGCTTTCCCCTTGGCCAGGTCGGATGCTCCACCCTCTGCAGTTCTGTGGGGCGGTATAAAGACGTCCCTGTTCAGCAGTGCTGCTGCCCATGTGGAGATGGCTCTGTGGAATCCCTAAGCCAGAGGCTCCTTTGTGGCTCGCTCTATAGCGATTCAAGGAAGATATATGTTTATCCCATTGTAAAGAACTACCCTGGTGGAGAGCACAATGTCTATCTGCCACTGCTTCTATCGGACCAGGACCCCGGCATCTCTTTCCCGGTTGCCCGATTGTGTGCTATTGTTGGTTGTATCCATCCTACCTACAGTTGAAGTTTAGCACAAAGGTTATACTACAATTACTATAATAATGTGTTTTATGTAATTTTATTGGGTTTTTAAAAAAGTTTTATTAATAATTACAGGTCTGTGTATTTTATTGTTGTGCTTTCTGGCCCAAAGGCTGTAATAAAGGTTTGATTTGATATCAACAGCCCCAAGCTGGTAGCTACCTAACATTGATTGATTGATTGATTGATTGATTGATTGACTATGTGCCATCAAGTAGTCTTCAACTCCTAGCGACCCTCTAGATAGATTTTCTCCATGATGGACTATCCCTAACCTGGTCCTTCAGCTCTTCTGACGGTGCCCCCATCGCCACTGTACAGTAACTGAGTCCATCCACTTTGCTGCTGGTCGTCCTCTTCTTCTCTTTCCTTCCACCTTCGTCAGCATTAGAGCATTTTCCAGAGAGCTGGGTCTTTGCATAATGTGTCCGAAGTAGGATAATTCCTAACATATATACACAATTCTTTAATATAAAACATGAGTTTGTCATGCAGATGCTTAAATTACTGGAGTTTTTCAAGCAAAGGCTGGACAGCCTTTTGTGTGGGATGATCTGAGGATCCCTGCCTGGCAGGAAGTTGGAACAGAAGACAGGGTCCCTTTCATCCCTAGGGTTCTCTTAAATCTCCCCCCTCTGCTCCCCAACATGCTAGCTTTCTGTAGCCAGGCAAGGTATCTCCACTGAAGAATATTCAAGCAGGTCTCCCCTTAAATTCTTGGTAACAAGTCCAATCTTACAAAATTTCAGTTGTACTAACTATGAGTCAAATGTTTTACCACTCTCCAAATTTCCAGTTCTATTCCTGATTTATAGCTTTCTTTTATTATTCCCCTACCCGCACCCCAACTCCATCTTCTTGCCTCCTGTTCCTAAAATTAAAATTACCTCAATCAATCTATCACATCTTAGTGAGAAAATCCATAAATCAGGTTGGGGAAAATGCCAAGGTATGCTGAAACTAAAGCAGTCTTGCTTTTTGAAAAAACTTTCTCCCATTGACAACCTGACATTTCTCACTCCTTTACTTTTACTTCAAACACACACACACACACACACACACACAGGGGGAGAGAGAGAGAGAGGGTTTTGAAAGCCATCTGCCACAAAGATAGCTGGCATTCACTAAAGTCTACAGTTCTGGAAAGATGGCAGAGAGAACTCCTTTGCTATTCTTACAAAATAATTAACATCAGACTGAAACCCTGGTCTGCAGCCTTCACTGTGCCCGTAACCTCGGGGAAGGAGAATCCTGTTTTAAGAGGCCCACCATTAAATATTTCTCAGAAGCAGTTTGGGCATTGTCTGCCAGTCCTATTGAAAAGCATGGAATCTTGTAGGGCAACAGAAACATGTGTTTCTGGGTCCTATCTCGAGATGTCTGCATGGGGGCGGGGTGTCCAAAAAAGTCAAGATGACTGAAGCCCTGCCCCATTTTTTACATGTAATACACATTAAAAAGGGACAGGGCTTTGATTATACAACCATTTTTTTCACTTTTTATTTTTATTATGTTGTTGTAAATCTTAATACATTATATTGTCTCAATGATTTTGTACAGCATTGCTTGAAGATCACTAACATGCTAATGTTTAGATAATTTAGACTATTGAGGACAAGAAAGAAAGAGGTATTATATCAATATTAATTACAATTTAGGATGTCAGGGTTAATGAGCACAAATTATTTGGCTTTTTCATCCAGAATTGAATCTCAAAAAAAAAAGCTTCAGATTGTGCCAAAGTATTTGTGGAAGGTCAAAGGAAGAGGGGCCGACCAAGGGCAAGATGGACGGATGATATCCTGGAGGTGACGTACTCGACCTTGGGGGAGCTGGGGGTGGTGACGGCCGACAGGAAGCTCTGGCGTGGGCTGGTCCATGAAGTCACGAAGAGTCGGAAGCGACTGAACGAATAAACAACAACCCTAAGACGGTGAGGGAATGGATATGCCTAGCTGGAGAAGTAGAGACTTTACAAACTGAAGTACTTTGACCACATAATGAGAAGACAGGGTACCCTGGAGAAGATGCTGATGCTAGGGAAAGTGGAAGGCAAAAGGAAGAGGGGCCGACCAAGGGCAAGATGGACGGATGATATTCTGAAGGTGACGGACTCAACCGTGGGGGAGCTGGGGATGGCGACGGCCGACAGGAAGCTCTGGCGTGGGCTGGTCCATGCAGTCACGAAGAGTCGGAAGCGACTGAACGAATCAACAACAACAAAGGTTTTGGTCTTAAGACCATTGTATTGTTACCAATCTTGACTTTTTTGACCCCCTCCTCCTGCAGATGCCCCTGCCCTGTCTCATCTGAGTTGTATGACCTCTGACGTGGATAACAAGTGAAATTCAAGTGCTGTGTCCAAGAGGCTCTCCAATAAACAGGTGCAGCAAGTGGGAGAAAAGAAGAAAAGAAGAACTAAGTGTTGTTTGATTTACATGCACATGTAAACAACCTTAATTAAATGCAGTTAATATGGTTGTTCCCTATATATGTGCATTTCTAATGTGATCCTATAAAATATTAAACTCAGAAGTAAGTTTCACTGAGTCTAATTAGGTTTATTCCTAGGTTAGTGATATTGATAGATAGTGTAGTGTGCTGTTAAATCATTGTCAACTCTTAGCGACCACATAGATAGATCATCTCTGTAACTGCGCCACTGTAACTGAGTCCATCCACCTTGCTGCTAGTTATTCCCTCCTTCTCTTTCCTTCCAAGTTAGTGATATAGGCTGAATAAATAAGAAGAGACTATAAAGCCTTGTCTCACCCCTTTGCCAATCTGGAGCCACTCTCTTTCACCAAGTACTGTCCAGACTGTGGCTTCCTGACCTGTACAGTATATACTGTATGTTTTTCATGAGGACAATGAGATGTTCTGGGATTCCCATTTTGCCAAGGACATTTCATAGCTTGGCATAGTCAACACAACTGAAGACCTTTCTTTACTCAATGAAGCACATACTGACTTTTGGTGGTGGTGGTGGGTATTCTTTGGTTTTCTCAATTATCTGGGTACATCAGCAATAAGATATCTTGTTCTTCTGCCTTTTCTGAAACCAGCTTGAATATCTGGCACATCCTTTTCCATGTAAGACTTTAATCTGTTTTGGATGACCCTAAGCATTATTTTTCTAGCATGTGAAAATAAAAATATTATGCAATAGTTTGTAGACTGTAAAGTTTCCTTTGTTTGGTATTGGGATGTAGATTGACCTCTTCCAATCTGTTGGCCACTGTGTTGTTCTCCAGATTGTCTGGCATAGCTTAGTTAGAACATTTACTGATTCTTCTTCTGTTGCTTGCCATATTTTAGTGGGTATTCCATCAGTTCCTGCAGTCTTCCGATTTGGAAATGACCAGAGTGCTGATCTAACTTCATCTTCTAGTACTAGAGGCTCTTGTAAGTAGGGAATATCTTCTAAGGTATCTTGGATGTTGGTATCTTTACTGTACAGTGTTTTAATGTACTCCTTCCATCTGTTTTATCTTTGAATTAGTTATTATTTCTCCATTGGCATCCTTTAGCATACCAATTCAAAGTTAGAGTCTCCTTCTGATTCAGAGATCTTATGGAAGACTTTCCTTATATTTCCACTTCTGTTTCCATCTTTAAGGTCTTTACATATGTTGTTGTAATACTACTTCTTGTCTGTTCTAACAGCTCTCTGAAACTCTTTATTACATTTCTTCCTGAGATCTTTGTTTTTCTTGGCTTTGGCTTTTCCTCTTGGCAATTTCCACTGTCTGTTCTGATACCAGTTAGCTTTCTTCTGTTTCTTGGATAGCTTTTTTTCACAGCTTCTTTGATTTCATTCCACAGTCCCTCTGTTTCCTTATCAATGAGGACTTCAAAGTGATTCTGATGTTCTCCTTGGAAATGGTGGGTAAATGTTCAAGATCATACATATTGTGGAAACTAGTTGGCTTTGTTCTTCCACTTTAGCTTGACTTGGAAAGAGAAGTTTATGATCTGTTCCACGGTCTTCCCCTGGCCATGTTTTTGCTGTTATAACTTAGCTCTTCCTCCTCCTTGTCCATGTGGTTTTCTTAATAAAAAAACAGGAATGGTTAACCATTGCCTTTTCCTGCACAGTATGAAATGATGCCTCTGCCGTTGTCACTAAAGTGATCCACTGCCTCCAGCATCTTCCTGTGTCACTGCTGCCCAATAGAGGTGCCTGCTGGCTTTAGCTGGGCAGCTGGGATGACCTTCACGCCTTGGGTGACCCTGCTGGGAGTATATACACTTGGTGTACACTCCCAGCATTCTTCACTCATCCCTCCCAGGAACACTCACACAGCCCACCATGATGAAGCAGCATAGCAGGATTTGAGAAGAAGAATAAAGGTATACTGACATAAAAATTTAAGTATCAGAGTCTGTTTCCCCAGCTCCAAGTGTTCAGGCTAATTCCAGATGTCTGTTTGTCCATTCATGCATTCAGTTTCTAAGGCTGCCAGATTGCCAATGACTCTGGACAGCTTACAGAAGGTTGAAACGAGCAATAACCATCAATTAAAACAATAGTACGAGAGCTAATTTGGCGTAGTGGTTAAGGCACCAGGCTTGACACTTGGAGACCATCAGTTCTAGTCCCACCTTAGGCACGAAGCCAGCTGGGTGTCCTTGGGCCAGTCACTCTCGTTCAGTCCTAGGAAGGAGCCAATGGCAAACCAGGAGACTGAGTTCTAGTCCCGCCTTAGGCATGAAAGCCGGCTAGGTGACCTTGGGCCAGTCGCTCTCTCTCAGCCTTAGGAAGGAGCCAATGGCAAACCAGGAGACTGAGCGTTCTAGTCCTGCCTTAGGCAGGAAATCCGGCTGGGTGACCTTGGGCCAGTCCCTCTCTCTCAGCCCTAGGAAGGAGCCAATGGCAAACCAGGAGACTGAGAGTTCTAGTCCCGCGTTAGGCATGAAGGCTGGCTGGGTGACCTTGGGCCAGTCACTCTCTCTCAGCCCTAGGAAGGAGCCAATGGCAAACCTCTTCTGAAAATCCTTGCCAAGAAAACTTCAGGCAGTCTCTGAGAATCAGACATGATTGAACAGACAGAAAAAAATAGTAAAAAAACCAGTCATGCCTGGAGAAAAAACTTGGATGGTGACTGTTTGATAGACAGGACCCAAAGCAGACCAACACTGCTGGAACTTCCAGGACAGAGACAGTTGGAGAACAATGGTCACCCAAATATCCAGGTCATAAATGATTAGGAAATGAACAATTAGGAAAAATGTGTGACATAGATAGGTAAAGGCAAAGGTTCCCCCCGCACATTTGTGCAGTTGTGTCTGACTCTAGGGGCCGGTGCTCATCTCCGTTTGTTAGCCAAAGAGCCAGCGTTGTCTGAAGACGCTTCCACGGCCATGTGGCTGGCATGACGCACGTGGAACGCTGTTACCTACCCACCGAAGTGGAACCTATTCATCTATTTGCATGCTTTCGAATTGCTAGGTTGGCAAGAGCTGGGCTGAGTGCGGGGCTAGGGATTCGAACTTCCGATCTTCTGATCGACAAGCCTGGCGTCTTACCCGCTGAGCCACCACGCCCCTTGCGTGACAGAAAATAAATAGATTTGCCTGTCCCTGTTTTTTCAAACCATCATAGATTCTACCATTAAAAATAGCTTGCTTATTTCAGCATGGAACTTTCAAAATTATATTTTTGAATTAATTTCTCTATTTCTTCTTCAATCTTTAAGTGAGAGTTCCTAGAATTAGTGTTCCAGTGAGGTGGGTGGTGTACTAGGAAATCTACTTTTCTTACATGCCGCATGAATGCTTTGTAAGGCATTCGTGTAGCATCAGGGCTTGGATGAATTGCTCCTGAATATTGAGGGGGGGATGTCCGAGCATGGGGGCTTGAGTTTAAAGTTTTTTTTTCTTTAGATTTGGAAGGAGAAATTTCTTTTAAAAAGAACTACGTTAAGCCTCTTTTAGGGTTTCCACTCCATTTTTAAAGACGATATGTCTGCTCAAAGATGGCATCCAATGATTTCTAGCACCTGTGGCCAGAGATGGCTCCAGGGCCTTCAGTAAAGGGGCTGAAGGGAGCCACGCTCCTTCTATAAAGTGTCGTTTCCATTGTCCCTTGGAAACAGGCTGTGTGCTTCAACCTCAGATCACCAAAGAATCACAAGGAGGGTATCGTAAGATAAATTCAGTGGCATTGCATTGCAGGCAGGGGTGTCCATGGGGGGGGATCAAAAGAAGTCAGATGAGATCTACAACTGTGCATTCAAAGCCCCACCCATTTTTATGTGAATCACATGCGTGGTGCATGTAAAAAAAGGGCTTCAATCATATGGTTGCAGCCACCATCTTGACTTTTTGGACCTGATCGCAGACAAGGTAGCAGTACACAAGAGGACACTGAAGAGGTTTAGGAAGTGCACAAGCCTCCCACGAAGCCACGCGTGGCCTGTGAGTACCCCCTTTGGGGCAAGGAGGGAGTGACCTGAGCAGTCCTCAGAAAAGTTTGTCTTTAATTCAGTGGGACTGAAAAGTGCTTGAAGAAACACCGTCCTTTTTTTATAAGGGATTTTTAGGAATTGATTTTTAGAAAATGTGATTTGATTAAAAATGTGGGTGGGAGGAGAGGATGAAGGGAGCTTGGGAGTTGTGCCCTTCCTCTCGGCTCTGATTCCAAGTGCTGGCGCTGGGCTGGACCTGAACGTGCTTCCTTTCCAAGCCCGGCGGGCGCTGGGCCAGCCTGCTGGGAGTCTCTCCGCACGCCAAGCACATGTCCTTGCCTGTTAGGATCCCAATTTCACGCTGCTGACACACAAACAGCCGGCAGGAAATATCGGGTGGTGGTTCTGGGGTCCCTGGTGAGAGGACAGGGTGGGGTGGCCGTGCTGGCAAAGAGCCCCTGGGAGGAAGCGGAGCCGTCCCGAAGTCCGAGCAGCGCCTGGCACGGGCCAACCCGTCGGGATGAAGGAGCAGACCTCGGGCACGGTCACCAGGGGGCGCTCTTGGTAAGCCGGTCAACGGAGAGGATCTTCAGGCCGCTGCAAAGAGAAGAGAGGAGACTTTGCATCCCCTCGCTACGCTACGGCCGTGGAACGGGCAGCCTGTTCTGATATCACTCACACACCCCTTCCCCCCCTCCACATAGGGAACATTGCAGAAATGTTTAGGTGGGGGGCGGCGGAGAACCCACAGGAATTTTTCAGAATAACCCAAAAAGTTTCTCTCTCTCTCTCTCCCTCCCTCTCTCTCGTCTTAAGGCTTTCCCAAAAAAGATGGGATAATAATAACAACCACCTCCCTCCCCTTTCCAAGTGGTGTAGACATATGAAAGGCAAAAGCTCGCCCTGTGAACTGCCTTGAGAGCATTGTAGAAACATGTAGCAACGCGTGGCACATAAACAAGAGAAAGGAGGGGGAAAAAAAACCCTTTCTCCATTTTAACCCCGAATTTCACCAACCTCGGGGCAGCGCCTCTTCTGTTAGGAATCTTCCACAGCCACCTTCAGAACCCCCGGAAGATAAATCCCAGGCCAACCGAGTCTTCTCTTCCAGATTGGGGGGCTTTGGGAGGGAAAAGCCCAAGCCCCCCCCCAAAAAAAGTATGTTCAGTGTGGGGGCGTGGGGGCGGGAGGGAGGCTGAACGGAAGAGCAGGACGTGGTCAAGATTGCGGCTGACTGCCTTGGCAACCGCCCTCCCCCTGGAGCATTTCCAGGCTCCAACCCCTCCGTTCTGCCCCAGAGCATGCCGGGAAGAATGACCGAGGCACCCATGCGTGATTGGGGTTCAGGGTGGGCCTTCAGGGCAAAGGAGGAACAGTTGGCCGGCGGTGTGTATGGACACGAGGAGAGGCTTGCCGAAGTACCACCCAGCCCCTGGTTTCTGTTTTCTGCAGACGCCAGCCCAACTCAGGGTAAATCGGCCGTTTTATTGTCCGTGCAATTTTCTCGCCAGGGATTTAAAGTTTCCCGGCAGCATCGCTCAGCGGTATATATAGGGCAATATAAAGCCTGTCTTCACCAGCCATTTGCCACCACCGTGATGGTTGAGTGACGCCATCAAACGCCGTGAGAGGTGGGCAGTCATCACTGATGACGCAACCCGGGCTGGTAAAACTCTGTTCCAACTTTGAAGGTTGGAAAGAAATTGTGTAAAGGGCTTGGGATTTTCTGTTTGTCATCAGGATAACTGTACAAAAGCAAAATGGAACAGGTCCAAATTTGGTATGCTGAGAGAAGTTAGCAAAAGAAAGATTGAGTTCAAAAATGAGCTGGATCCACCTGGGGACTGCAGAGGAAAAGCTCCTGAGAATCTTTCCGAAAAGCGTCTTGAGGGGAGGCTGGTTGGCCAGGGGCTCAGAATGCTACCGACTCCTCCATACTAAGCCCCCCCTCCTGGCCAATGACCCAGAGCAGAGCACCTGCCCCTCCCCCGTGCACCTGAACGCACGTGGCGCCTCCTGCTAAGGGGGGGGGGGGGAGAATTCTAGAGGCCAGGGTCTGTGGGCTTTCCCAAGGTTCTTTTCCCCACTTTTTAAAAAATCTATAAAAACAAGTAATAATTTTCCATTTTTGTTTTCAGCTTTCCCCAGCTTATGCACAAAAGTTTGGCAAGCAGTCCGTGGGCCGAGAACCCTTGCAACAGGCCACGTATTCAGGAGCGCCCACGGGGGGAGTCAAAAAGGCTTCAATAACCTTGACAGTTTTGACTCTCCCTGTGGATGCCTCTGCACACATCTGCACTTTCAGAAAGACAGGCTGGGTTTGTGCCACATAGAAATCTTGTTCGCAGGTAAAAGAATGTGACTGCTGTGTTCATATAACCTAAATGGTGGAATGTGAGGACAGAGAAAGCAGATGGGATCTTCAAACACCTCAAATGACTCCCCTCATTCTAGCCTGGCATTGCCATTTGTGTGAACCCCAACCACACATTATTTTTCAGATGTGGTGTGTGCATGTGTGCATTTATTTATTTATTTCCCCCCATTTATTATTTTTATAAATAACTCAAGGCGGGGAACATACCTAATTCTCCTTCCTCCTCCTATTTTCCCCACAACGACAACCCTGTGAGGTGAGTTGGGCTGAGAGAGAGTGACTGGCCAAAGGTCACCCAGCCGGCTTTCATGCCTAAGGCGGGACTAGAACTCTCAGTCTCCTGGTTTGCCATTGGCTCCTTCCTAGGGCTGAGAGACAGGGACTGGCCCAAGGTCACCCAGCCGGCTTCCATGCCTAAGGCGGGACTAGAACTCTCAGTCTCCTGGTTTGGCACTGGCTCCTTCCTAGGGCTGAGAGAGTGTGACTGGCCCAAGGTCACCCAGCCGGCTTCCATGCCTCAGGCGGGACTAGAACTCTCAGTCTCCTGGTTTCTAGCCCAGCACCTTAACCACTAGACCAAACTGGCTCTCTTGTGTATGTGTGTCAAATGTGTTTTCGGTGCCATCTTGACTATTTTGACCCCCCCCCCAAGGTTGCCCTTGGATATAGGCAAACTAAATTTGTCTTCTCCAATTAAATTAACTCCTGCCCCAGCCCCTTCCAGGCCTCCCATGAAGAGAAAGATTTGGCCTTTATTCCCCCCCCCATTTGCCACCCCGTTTGAGCCAAGGCAGAGGCACGGCTGACCTTCCCAAGCTCCCCCTGCCAGATCCTGCAGGGCAACCCTTGCCAATCCCGCAGGGAGGACCCCCGCAGGCTCACCAAGCCCCAGCAGCTTGTAGGGCCAAACACACACCTGACATTTGTGGAGCAGCTTCCTTTCCTCCCTTAATCTCCCCAGTTGAGTTGAATGTAGTTTTTTAAAATGAAAAGTACAATTTAAAGCCAGGGGGAGGGAGCAGCAACAGCTGTGCCCAAGGGTTTCCAGAAGATGAATCATGGACAACTGTTCGAAATAATTTTATTGGCCTGGCAGTTAGGCTGGGCCACAGGGGAATGTCTGATAAAGGGAAGCAAAGCTGCTCCGAAGGGAAGTTGCAGGGCTGAAAAGATGCAAACAAGGAATTCTGGCACAGGAGACAGACCTGTCCATCCGCTGTTTGGACTTGAGACTCTCTCGGCTACACAGAATATGACCTGTCTTTCTCCAGGGACCAAGGAAGCTGGTTTCTGGTCTCATGGTCTCCGGGCACACTTGGTGGGCTCTGCCAGCGGAGGTTGAGATAATATAGACTGACAAATGGTGCCATTCCGGAAACCGGAATGCCCTTAAAAGAAGGCTGGCCAGATTGGAATCAGTGCGTATAAAGGAGTTAGAAGGTACTCTCTGCACCGAGATTGGTGTGATTGTGTGCTCTAAAAGAAACTCAGTTGGTTTTCTATCATGTGAGCCAAAAGACAAGAGGCAAGATGTAGCATGTGTTTAATGAAGGTCCCTAATGGTATAAATGCGTATCAAGGCAGAAAGGTCTTTATTTATCTATCTATCTATCTATCTATCTATCTATCTATCTATCTATCTATCTATCTATTTATTATTTCTAACTTATATCACCGCCCATCTCCCCCCACAAGGGGACTCTTCTTTGTGGAAGGAGCAGTGGTTCTCAACTTCTCTGAGCAAAGTCAACCAGTCCAGTAGCCCAGGCTGAGAGAATGTTTAGTGATAATTGTGCAGGTGGATTTGGGGGTAAAGGTAAAGGTTCCCCCCACACAGTTGTGCAGTCGTGTCCAACTCTAGGGGCCGGTGCTCATCTCCGTTTGTTAGCCGAAGAGCCAGCGTTGTCTGAAGACGCTTCCACGGTCATGTGGCCGCATGATGCGCGCGAAACGCTGTTACCTACCCACTGAAGTGGTACCTATTAATCTACTTTCATTTGCATGCTTTCAAATTGCTAGGTTTGCAAGAGCTGGGGCGAGTGCGGGAGCTCACTCCATCACGCAGGGCTAGGGATTCGAACCTCCGAACTTGCGATCTTCCGATCGACAAGCCTGGCGTCTTACCCGCTGAGCCACCACACCCCCTTAATTTGGGGGATTTGAGGGAATGTGCAGCAAACCCAGTGCTTCGAAAGCTAATATAGCAAGTAGATAAATGGGTACCACTCACGTGGGGCAATTTGCGGGCGTCCATCGGAGGGTCGTCCTCGATCCAAGAAAGACCTGGAGAGCGGTGATGACGGCGGAGGACGACGGATCCGGAAATACCAGCTTCCTGGACATCAGCAGCCGGCGCGGAGCGAGGCATTCTGGGACTTGCAGTCCAATGCCTGCAGCTGAAGAGCCGGTTCCCTTCCTCTCCCCCTAGCGCGCGGAAAAAAATGTAATGATGATGTATAATTGGATAATTGATATGTAATGTTGTAAGCCGCCTAGAGTCCTCCAGTAAGGAGGGGATAGGCGGGGTATAAATAAGACAAATAAATAAATAAATAAATAAAATATCCACATTTATATTGGGTGTTTTGGCAAATAAACCCAGAACTTTCTCTGTGGACAGAGACAGGTTTTCTCACATGTTCCAAACAAAATCAGTTGGTTCTAATGGTGAAAGCCAGAAGACTCTTCAGAACAAAAGGTGGTGATTCAAGAATCGGATGCCAATTAACAATAAAGAAATTCTGTGCTGTGTCACCAGGATTGTCTGTGGGGAGACATAAAAAAACAGGCAGTTCTTTGATCGTGTAGACATGGCTGCCATATTGCTGGCCGGCTTGGGCCATGGAATCCCATGGCAAACCTCCTTTGCCCCCAACAGGGCAGAAATGAAGACATTTTCCCATTGGCAGCAAAGGGGGGCAGTGGGGGGGGAGAACCAGTGGATGCATGAAACGTTGGAGGGATTTGCTGATGAGGTGGTGGTTACAGTGGCCAGGGAAAGGGCCCAAAACAGGAGGACTGGAAGGCTGAGATTTAGAGCTGCTGTGGGGGGAGGGGGGTCAAGACTACCTTAAACTCAGAGATCTTGACTTTTTTTACCACTCCCTGCAGATACCCCTGATCAGCAGTCAGAGCTCCACATAACTACCATCGCCTTCCCTTTCCACATACTGTACAGAACCCGTTTCCTGCAGAACATCGAAAAGGCACTTCTAGGAATTTTGCACTCCAAGCATTATCACTTCACAGCACCCACTGATATCTTCATGGAGAGGTGCCTTTTTAGATTTCACTTCTGGTGAAAGGGGAAACCCAGTTCACCAGGGTTGGAGGAGGAACTCAAGAAAGGCAAGATGGTGGGTGGCCATCTAGCCTGTTTTGAGCCCCCACAGACATCACTGCACAGAAATGATTTGTGCTGGCCAGGAATGCTGTTCTCTTCTAGGCCAGAAAAATGGGGTTTTCTCACTTTCTTATTTCTTTAGCTGCTTTCATTTTCTCTTGCTTTGCTGGGTTGATCCCTCTGTGGGCACCGTACCCCATGACACCCCGCAGCCTCTTAAGTCTGGGACCCCCAGATTCCGTTGCTGTGCCAGACGCCAGGACCGAAGGGGCTCCCCCCTGCCCGGGGGTCCAAGGATTAGCCAAGCCTTCTGCTTCCTTATTTGGGATCCCCGAAAGCTTGGCTGGGCTGGATCTGCTTGAAGCCAGGCCTAACCCTCCAGTGTTCTTCTCCTCCAGGGCCCAGGGGAGCTCCACTGTCCATCTCAGCAAAGAAACGGCTGGGGGGTTGCAACCCAGGGTTTTTTTTGGAAATGTGTCCCCTGCCCAGAACAAGAGCAAAACGAATCTGGGATGGGGTGGAGCAGGCTTTGGTGGTGGGAGAAGCAGTGAGGATCTGCGCTTTGTTACTAGTTTCGTGGCAACCAGCCATCCACCGCCCAGAGTCCCTCTTTTGGGGGAGATGGGCGGTAGCAAAATTTGAATAATATAAATAAATAAATAAATACAGCCATCTTGTAAGATCATCAATCTTGTGATTTCTCAAGTCCAGGTTTCTTTCCAATATGGCGGAAGACACTGCCCCAGCTCCAAGCTAAGGGTGGATTACCGCTGGGTCGATGCGAGTGTGTGACAACCTTTGTTTGTGGGTGGGGGTGAACTCACTCCATCCTGTTCAGTTCTGGAAAGGTTTTGCCTGGGAGAGACACCTCTGAAAACCTGCACGGAAGAGAACTTGGTTTCCCCCAAATCAGTAGTCAGACTGCCAGAACCCAGTTGTTCACTAACAGTCCCATCAGGGTTAAAAGTTTGGTTTCGATGTTTTCTTTCTTTAAGAAATTTGGCCTGGATTAAGTGTTAGGAAATTGACCAAACCTGGCCTAGCAGGAAGGAGGTCTGACTTAAGAGGACTTTCTCCAGGACCAGCAGACTGATGAAGAATCACGGGGAAACCAAATGCCGAGGGACAGAGACGAAGTATGCTACGGCCTGATTTGGCCTCCTTCACTCATAGCCGACCATGAGCTCATGTCTTGAGTGGACAGGAGAAAATCACTTCCGGGTGGTGGGCCTGCAATTCTACCTTGGGAAGTCCCTTTCTGTAAAAAGACTGCAACCTCAGTTGTTATTATTACTTTATTAGTTATTATTATTACATTATTATTATTATTATTATTATTATTATTACTTTATTAGTTATTATTACTGTAACTCAGTGTTTCTCAGCCATAGCAACTTGAAAAACATAAGGAAAGAGGATTCTAAAATAGTAAGGGTGTGTGTGTGTGTGTGTGTGTGTGTGTGTGTGTGTGTGTAAAGAATCATACAAGGAGGCTTTCTTCAACACTTGAAATGGGCTCACATGCACAGATCTGAAGAGTGTCCGGTCTGGAGAGGGGAGTTTTGAAGATGATCTTTTAGGACAGACAGACCTGGGCAGGAGAGGAATCGGAGGCTCTGCGTTGCCATCCCACAGCTTCAAACCTACAGCCTTTCCAAACTTGCTGCCAATGCAATGTTAATGTGCAGAAGAGGGAAATTATTAAAGGCATGGAGAGTAATCATATTACAGTATCTTTAGTTAGGTTAAAAAAGGTAAAGGTTCCCCAGTCGTGTCCGACTCTAGGGGCCGGTGCTCATCTCCGTTTGTTAGCCGAAGAGCCAGCGTTGTCCGAAGACGCTTCCGCGGTCATGTGGTCGGCATGAAGCGCGCGGGGCTAGGGATTCGAACCTCCGAACTTGCGATCGACAAGCCTGGCGTCTTACCCACTGAGCCACCACGCCCCCGTGAGTTTAGTTAGGTAACTGGATATAATTTCCATTACTTTAAATATAAATGGAAATTGGATCCTGTTAGTTTCTTTCCTGGCCCCTCCCACTTTTTGAAGTGCACCGCCCTCCCCCCGCCCCCCCAGCATGCCCCTCAAAGACCAAAGGCTTCCTGGAAAAGTCAGTGTGTTTTAAAACAAGCTCAGAAAAGACCTTCCAGGTGGCCTTGAACTTCACCAGGGCCGCCCAAGCCCTGCAAAGGGAAATGGACAGAACTGAAACAGTGAGGGGTTAGAACGGGGGGGGGGGGGATCTGTCTGGCCCTAAAAGCCATGACCGAACCTCAGTCTCTCATCCTGGCCTACCTTGCTGGGTTGATGTGAAAATTAAAACGAGGATAAGGGGTTTCTGCACGCTTTCTTCGGCTCTCTGAGAAGAAGGATCGGGCATAAAGACAATACTTGTACATTATAAATGGATCGTGTTCATCATGGAAGCCCAGATGACATCAGACAGCCTGTGGTAAGAAATTTCTTCTAGATTGCAAATCCTGGGGCAGGGACCTGCCTTCTTGCACTAATGGTTGCGCCCACCCTAAACATTCGGTGACATCACAGCAGTTCGACCAGTAGTTGAGTTGCGGCACAGAGGTTCAAAGGCTCTTAGCTCCAGGCGTGCTCCAGCGACCTCCACCTCTGCTGTTTGCGCTTTTCTTCAAGCTGCATCAAAAAGAACATGTTGCACCAGCCAGCAAAGGGGGGGGGGACTTTTTACTCTAGATTCCTAGACAGTAAAATCAGTACTTCTGCTGATGTAATCTCACAGAAATGTCCTCCCCAGGGGCACTTCTTGGGAATCAGACACTGGGCTAAAAGGGTATTTGCCTGACTATTAGTGGGGAAGAAATTAGAACGCTTTTGGCATTTTGAAGCTGAAACTCATTCATCTCCACCCGAGGCCAACATAACTGTTAGCCAGCAAAGTCCCTCCAACACGTTTTGGTGTTCTCAGTTATTTTCTATTGCAAACTGCCTAATTCTAGATTTGCTTGCCATGTGCATCGCCAGCCTTTCTGCCCACAACAGCCCGTGAGGTTTGGTCCAGGGGGTCAGAATCTGTCTGCTGTGAAAAGAAGCGGGGCGCGGGGCTGCCCTCGGGAGTCCGGTGCTTTGTCGGAATGATACAAGCAGCCTCACAGCATAATCTCCGCTCCTTTCATACACGTGTGCGACATCACGATGCCCACATAACGTGAGGCAGGACTTGCTCTGGGAAATATATTTTAAAATCTTAAATAAATCAAGACGGTAGCCCTCTGGAGATGACCATAAAGAAATCTCTCTGACATGGGACATCTTTGTCTTCACCCCCTACTTCTGCAGTGTGAAAAGGCATGTCTAAGGTGAATATCAAAAGAATATATGTGCTTCATCGACTACAGGAAAGCTTTTGATTGTGTTGACCATGACTATCTATGGAGAGCCCTAGCAGACCTTGGGGTGCCACTACATTTAGTGAAGTTGATGTATGTATGTATGATGTATTTACATTGTATGTAAATCAGGAAGCCATGAACTCAATATGGTGACACTGATTGGTTCAAGATCGAGAAAGGTGTACGACAAGGTTGCATTCTGTCGCCTTTCTTATTCAACTTGTACGCTGAAGTGATCATCAGGAAACTGGAGATAGATGAATCAGAAATTGGGGTAAAAATTGGCGGAAGAAACATCAATAACCTTAGATACGCGGATGATACAACCCTCGTCTCAGAAACCCAGGAAGGCCTAAAGCGCCTAATCATGAGACTCAAAGAAGAAAAGTTTGGCCTCTTTCTGAATATCAAGAAGACCAAACTCATGACAACTGCAAAGAATGAAAACATCAAAATAGTAATTGATGGAGATGAGGTGGGATGCGTGGAAGAATTCACCTTTTTAGGATCAGTGGTCAATCAAAATGGCAAATGTAGCCAAGAAATTAAACGCCGAATCATGCTTGGTCGTACAGCAATGATGAGTATGAATCAAATTTCGAAAAGCAAGGATGTCAGCTTGATGACTAAGTGTAGACTAATCCACACTATTGTGTTCCGCATAACTACTTATGGCTGTGAAAGTTGGACGATGAAAAAGTTGGATAGAAGGAAAATTGATTCTTTTGAACTATGGTGTTGGAGGAGGCTCTTGCAAATCCCTTGGACTGCAAAGATAACAAATAAAGAAGTGTTGAAGCGCATAAAACCGGACATGTCACTAGAAGGAAAAATAACAAAACTTAGACTTAGTTACTTCGGTCATGTCATGAGATCAACTTCGTTGGAGAAAGATGTTATGCTTGGAACGGTCAATGGCAAAAGATGACGAGGACGCCAAAGAACGCGCTGGTTGGATGTAATCAAACCAGACACAGGGCAAAATTTAAAGCAACTGAAAGAAGAAGGGAGAAGATAAGATAAGAAGGGAGAAGGTAATGGCAGCAGAAGAAAAGTGGCAGCACCAAGGTCTAATGTCATTCACCTTCCCCCTCTGAGCATTTGCCCCATTAAGTGATGCTTGTAGGCTCTTCCTCCAAGTCGGTTTTCTGCAGTGACCCTCCAGGTCTTTCAGCCTGCCTCTCCCAGAAAATAAGGCTACCTTAAACTCAGAGATCTTGACTTTTTTTACCACTCCCTGCAGATACCCCTGATCAGCAGTCAGAGCTCCACATAACTACCATCGCCTTCCCTTTCCACATACAGAACCCGTTTCCTGCAGAACATCGAAAAGGCACTTCTAGGAATTTTGCACTCCAAGCATTATCACTTCACAGCACCCACTGATATCTTCATGGAGAGGTGCCTTTTTAGATTTCACTTCTGGTGAAAGGGGAAACCCAGTTCACCAGGGTTGGAGGAGGAACTCATTCAAATGCATACTAGTTTTGCTCTTACACCAAGATCAAAATACCCAGAATCATGGACCACATCAACCTCTGCCTCACCACCTACTTTCAGTTAGATGGACAAATATACCAACAAATCAAAGGAACACCGATGCGATCACCACTCTCAGGACTCATAGCAGAGATAGTAATGCAACGTATAGAAAGGATAGCACTCCCATTCATACAACCTAAAGTATGGATCCGATATGTAGATGACACCTTCATCATAATAAAAAAGGAACAACAAGAGGAAACACATGAAACCATCAACAACATGTTCAAAGGAATAAAATTCACAAGGGAAGAAGAAAACAACAACACACTACCCTTCTTGGACATCCTCATCAGTAGAGGAAATGATGGCATTCTAGAAACACAAGTCTACCGGAAATCTACCCACACTAACCAAGTGCTCCACTACCAAAGCAATAACCCTACCTCCCACAAGAGGAGCTGTGTAAGAACACTATTCAGACGAGCACAAACGCACTGCAGCAACCCAGAACACCAGAAAAAGGAAATAGACCACTTATATAGCATCTTCCAGCAAAATGGATACCCACACAACTTTATCAAAAAGTGCCTGACCACTCAACCCACCACAGCAAAACCAACAGATGCTATGAAAAGGATTACACTGCCATACATCAGAAACATCTCAGAAACTACTAATAGACTGTTACATCCACATGGCATCATCATAGCACACAAACCAACCAAAACCCTTCAGAACATCGTAAGTAAACCAAAAGACCCAGTAGCCCAAGAAGAAAAACAACATACAGTGTAAGGACTGTAACAGCCACTATGTAGGACAGACTGGCAGAAGACTAGCAGAATGCATCCACGAACACCAACTAGCAGTCAGAAGACACGATGAAAACTCCTTAATCTCACAACACATGGACAGACTTAACCATACTTTCAACTGGGAAACTGTGAGCATCTTAAACCAAGCCAAATCCAAAAATGCTAGAGAATTCCTGGAAGCTTGGCACTCAGACAAAGCAGCCATCAACAGACACATAGAGGTAAACAACATTTACATACCATTCATAAGAGACAATAGAAAAGCCAGAAGACCAGAACACCTCCTTGCCAGCAATCAACAACCAGATAGGCAAAGATTAACACCAAGATTAGCACCAGAGGAGCAATCAAACAACTCAATAGACCCTAATCAAAGAACTATTAACTCAGTCAATCAACCAAGCAACAAACAACAACCCAATCAAGGAACTACCAAGGAGAATACAACACCCCCACCAACACAGGCAGGACAAGCCAGGGTATATAAACAGAAAGCAAGTCCCACTCCCTTTTCACACTGAAGATGTTGCCTAGCCTGGCAATGAAACGACTGCAAGAAAACAACAAGGCTCAGAGAGCACCAAGAACTCCATAGTTTTGCTCTTTCCAACAAACACAGAGACTGAAACAATGGCCATTTCCCTACTACTGTCTTAAAACATCTTCAGAGCATCACTCAGAACTCTGGTTGGTTTGTTCTGTGATCCATTTGTTTGTTTCCTTGGCCATCCACAGTATTCTCAGGTGTCCAGCCCTCTGAATCAGGCTGCCCCAGAGTCCTCACTCCTGACTTACAGGAAGATTGTTAAAACTGAGCTGTTCAGAATAACTGTTATTATTTGGGACACCTAGTAATATAAGTTTTTATTTTTAGTGATATCCTTAATATTTTAACTATTAATATAATTGAATTGCATAATTTTAATATAGTCTAATATTTTATTAATATTTAACTACTAATAAAGTATGTATTGTTGTAGATAACTTTTTAAAAGAGAAACCATCAAAAGTCTCACGAATATGACAGTATAAAAATACAATAAATAATTAAAAAGGAGTAAATAAACTTGAAAGTTTTTTTAAAAAATCAAGATCCACAAACCAAATTTGACACATTCATAGGAATGAACAGTCTCCCAGTCCAATTGTGCATTGCTTGATTCAAAAACTTTGTTGTTGTTGTTGTTCAGTTGTTTAGTCGTGTCCGACTCTTCGTGACCCCATGGACCATAGCACGCCAGGCCTTCCTGTCCTCCACTGTCTCCCGGAGTTTACTCAAATTCATGTTCATTACATCGGTGATGCTATCTAACCATCTCATCCTCTGCCGTCCCCTTCTCCTTTTGCCTTCAGTCTTTCCCAGCATCAGGGTCTTTTCCAGGGAGTCCTCTCTTCGCATTAGGTGGCCAAAGTATTTGAGCTTCAGCTTCAGTATCTGTCCTTCCAATGAGCAGTCAGGGTTGATTTCCTTTAGGATTGACTGATTTCAAAAACTTACCCTTGGATATGTATTCAAAGTTTTTAAAAAATCAAAGCTATTTTAAGGGGAGTAGGAGACTTTTCAACAGTCTTACTAAAGAGCAAAGAGAAGGCCTGGCTGTTAGGATCAAGGAGCTGCACTACAAATTGTACCCATGATCTGTGCTAGGGGAAGCAGAGGGACCTTGTGAATGTTGGATCTACTACAACTCCTAGCACCAAGGGTGGAGCAGGTGCATATTTGGCTTCAAGATGGAGACAGCTCTTTGTAGCAAGGTCTCTCTGCACACATCCTCCCCCCCGCTTAAATATCAAGACCAGTAGAAGGAATATCAAGGAAGTGGTAGAAGGAATTAGATTCATGAAACTTGTAGCTGTTTTTCATTACCCATTGCTGATTGTTTCTTTGATAAGTACAGAAGAATTCTATCTTTCTGGTTCTTTCCTTCTCTTTCTCTCTCCCTTTTTCTGCTGCACTCTTACCATGGCCAATGAAAGCTGGTCCTTCTCCAAGTCATTTCTCCAAAAGATTAATTTCGTGGAGTAATTTTCTAGCATTTATATTTTGCATATCTAAACTGGATCACTATGGGAAAATGTAGGACAGCCAGAAATTGATTTTCCTGATGATACTTAGCAAGCATTTCATGTTACACATTTGAGTACTGAAAGCTGGTCTCAAAAGTCAGAGCATAAATGAGGTATAAAGGAACAATGGGCGGTAGAAAGGGGGCACAGGAGGAAAAGATAAAAATGGAAGCACAAGAGAAAAGTACTCTCTCCCAAGGTTTCTAGATGGGTGGATGACTTTGAATAAGCATGGGTTTGCTTGAATCTGCCACATGAATGTCCAGCAATGCTTTGGAGACCTGCTATTTGAGTAGCGTGATGGAAAACTCATCTGGCGGTCCCCAGCTCCTGCTCCTGAGTATCATCTTTTTGAAAGGGGAGCTCCTACTCAGTGCTAACACCTAACAATTGCTCAACTGCGTTACCTGTTCCTACAATTTCCTCCCCAATTCAGCACCGAAAGCAGCTCCCCCTAAATTGGTGCCTTCCAGATCTGCTGAGATGGCTGGGAATTACTGTCCCAGTGCATCAGGAGGGCACCGGTTTGGGAAAGCAGTGGGCTTCTAATACCCTGGCCTGAGCCAGTCTCCTCGCTGAAGGTTGAAACCGCTTGGCTCTCCTAGGCATCAGCACCCCATAGATTCCCGGGACACAAAATGGCTCTTTGTGGGATGGGCACACGCGCTGGACTCCAGAAGCGGCATCCACAGCACAGCTAGTGTTGGCACATGCCAAGAGCTGAGGGCCATTTGCAGGGGAAGGGGGGATCAAAATTCTAAGCACAAGCCTGCGCAACTTTGTTTTTCTAATTCGGCTGGGTTCAAAGTGTCGGGCACAGCTGCAGTGCTTGGAAGGCAACAGGTGACGGGCGCAGCTGTCCTTGCGGCAAAGCCTTCCAAGATTCGGGGAGAGGGACTGGGGCTATTTCTTCCTCCCGTGGCGCATTAACCCTCAAGAGTGTTCAGCACTACGGGATGAGACTCCTGGATTACGGTTGGGATCCTTTCCCTCTGTTTCTTAGTAAGGGTATCGAACTTCCTTAAATTTTTCCCTAGAAAGGGATTTCATTTCGGTTTGCTTCCGGTCATGTCTGCCTGGCAAACAACCTCCAAAATAGTGAACATTCCAGTGGCTTGAAGTTGCATCTGGCAGATGGCTTTTACTGTTCTTGAGGATATTTTAAAAAGGAGAAAAAGATCAACCTTTGCCAGTCTTCAGGCAGAACCTGACCGGTCCCAACATCAACACTTTTCAGCAAAACTGATAGCTCATATTCTTACACTTGTAGACATGCAACAGTTCTAGACCCCATCATCCCACTCTGGATGAACCAGCCCCTTGACAGTGAGACCGTTGTCGCTTGTGGCCTAACACAGCTTGTGTTCTGTTCTTGGAAAAAGTGCAGCCCTTCTGATCTCATCCATGAGCCCATATATTTCATGGGCTTAGCCCTTAGCTCTCCCGAAGTGTAAAGGGGGCCTCAAGTCAAGCTCAACCTGGGGTGACTTCACGGAACAGATCGGCAACGGTATGCAAGTGGTTTGCTCATGTCTCCTCTGGCGGAGGTTTCCCCCCCAAAATTCCCAACCTAATCACAGTACCCCCAAATTAGATGCATCAGTGTCTGATAAGGTTACCAAATTTTGTAGGATTTGCAAGTTCTTTTGTAAGAGTCATGCCACTTGGGGGTCAGGGGAAAGATTCCTAAGATCTCCTGATATTGGGAGACCTTGCAAAGTTTGGGCCATTTTTATTTATTTTTGCAAGGCGAGGTGTTAGGGGTCCTGCTGTGGGCAACAGATGTCACTAGATGAAATCCTGATAGATAAGTATGGAACAGCAGGGGAAAGAGGCCTGGATTTTGAACTGGAATCATGCCATGTTTTGCGTGGGTAAAATGGTATGGGGTGTGCATAACCAATGATTATCTAAAATTTCCTTGTCGCCAACCTCTGGCCATCTTTGGATAAAACTCCTGGAATTTTCTCAGCTTGCCATTGTTCAACTGCTGTTTTGCTGCATCCCCCCCCCCTCCATGCAGCTGCAAAGGACACAACCAAGTTACTGATGACTCTTTTATGGTTGTTGTTTTTTTCTTTCTTTTTTGGAAGTTTCATAACTCTTCCCCCACTCCCCAGCTATCCTTGGCAGCAGCAGGAGTCTGTTGCACTAAAAAGCAAAAGGAAAGTGTGGGGGTAAGTCTGTTTGAAAAACAGTAGCAAATGTTCTCTAAAAAAAAGGAAAAGGGAAAAAAAACCACAAAACCACCCAGCCTCTTCCCCTAAACAGGGAAAGGCAGCTGTCCCTTTAAATATTAACTGGGCCTCATTGAGATGCAAATACGTTAATACCTAATGACACCATTGCAGCTGCAGCAAAGGGGTTGCGGCTGGGCTCCTTTTTCAGGATGAATAAAGCGCTTGAAGATACAGCTGCAGAGGACCGAGGCCCAGCAGAACGATGGCTGAATAAGGCAATTTGTGGGCATTTGTTTTCAGGGGGGGGTGCGCAAAAGAAAATGCTTTCTGTGCCTGGGCACAGACACTTTGTACCTTCATTAGAACACAGGGCTGGCTTTTAGGGTGCAGCTAATTTTAGGTCTTGAGATGAATTATCCAGGAACACATCAGCTAATTTATTTTGATTATTAAGAAAAAAGGAAACAGGAAAGAGAATGGAGAGATGGGTTGCTACCTTGCTGGTCATTGGTGACACCCACCTGCCCTCTGGCAGGAGATCCTGGCCTAACAGCGCCCTGCAGCGGTGGGGCCGGGCTTCTCTCTAGAGGACACTTCTGTCTTGTGGCCTGGAAGTTGGTGCAGTTCAAACCATGATTTTCCCAAAAAGTTGGACTCTGGCCAGTCCAATCAGCTGTTATGTCTCCAGATATCAAGGAGGTAGGGAGTAAAGAATCCCCAAAGAAAATCTGGATCAGAAACCTAAGACCTACCCAGGTAACCTTTGGGTTTTCTCAGTGGCTTTGCGTTTTCTTCCCTACCACACATGTTTAGTCAATAAGGGTCACTGCAGATGTGGGGGAAGTTTCTCTAGTTTATTTTTGCATGTAAACTTATCTAAAGTTGCCTTCCTGCTTAGTAATTATTTTAACTTTTCCAAAATGTAAGATGCAGTTGTTGTTTTTTAATGAGAGAGTATTAAGGAAAAGACCATACCAAAATACAATGTAGAAAAATGCTTTTATAGTCAGGAAAATGGTAAAATTCTGCACAGGCACATACAGCCAAAATGCATTCAATGTAGTGAACGTCTTCAAAATTTCTCAGGTTTGATGAACAGCAGGTTTACAAATCCAAGGAACTCTCAAAAAACCAAACTGGCCCATCTTCCCACCTCCATTGGCTGTCTGGGTCTCTGGTACGAAACCATCCTGCACAACTGTGGCCTCATCCTTTGTCAGACCAAACCAATTCAAACAGCACAGCCCACGTTGGTCTGGTCTGGAGGCACACCGAGCATCCGGCTAGAGCAGGGCTTTCCAAAGTTTTTCCCGCGGCGACACACCAACCGGCGTTGGTGTGTCGCCGCGGGAAAACCCGGAAGTGCCGTCCTTGCGGCAGCGCGCAAAAACCCGGAAGCGCTGCTTCCGCTTTTGGGTTTTGCGCGCTGCAGTTGGTGTGTCGCCGCGGGAAAACCTGGAAGGGCTGATGATGATCAGCGCTTCCGGGTTGTGTGGCGACATACCAGACTGTGTGTGGCGACACACTTTTGTGTGGCGACACACAGTTTGGAAAGCTCTGGGCTAGAGGCTGAAAGTTTGCATCCTGCAGCTACAATGGGAAACTGCACTATCTCCCTAAGGTTGGCCATTGGGGGAATTATTTGGGTGGGTGGGTCCCTGTCTGATTCTGATAAAGCGTCTTCCAATTTGCTTCTGTCTGGATGATTATTTCTCCTAAGCGTTGCTGAGCATTCTCCCAGCCTTGGTACATGGGTTAGCTGGCCACAGCCCCGAAGCAAAAGTTTTGTGCGCTCTCTGTGCAATGGGATGACTTTCCCTAAGCTGAGCTTAACTCACAGTCCAACTATCAGCAGGACTACCTCATCCAAGTTTGCAAGCAGCACAGCAGGTAGTAAACAAAGCAGACAGAAGGCAACATCAGGTCACAAAAAGGTGTAATTAGCTTTCTATGAACAAACCCTGCAACCCTCCCCAAGTGCAAGAGGGGCCAAGGACTGCCTTTTGGGCTCCACTGAGGTCATTGCACTGCACCCGCACGCCACCACCATCGTTCTAGGCAACTGGAGAAAATAGCAAGCTTTCCTGCAACAACAGCAGGTTGCCATGTCTCAATCAATTGAACAGGCGAGCGGCGATTATTGTTTAAGGCTCCCCCTCTCAATAACAGCCCCCTGCCGTAATGCTGCGGGTGTTTGCGGACATTTCAGTCCAGGGGTGGGGACATGATGCTGTAAGGACAGGCCTGCAGGATTAGGCCTAGAGCCGTCTTAATGCCGCCTTTTGTTCCTCACCGGATGCCTCTGGAGTGGTTGCAAGCAGAAGATGGAAGCAGACTGACCTGGGTTCCCCTGAGAGACAGCTAATCCCCCCTCACTGAGCTTTCAAGGTTAATAGCTCTCTGTAGATCTGTCTTCCATGAACATAGCCTGTCATCTTTTAAAGCCCTCCAAGCAAGTGGGCATGAGTTCCACAGCTTAGTTATATGCTCTACGAAGAAGTGTTGTTATAAAAAAAATTGTTCTCAACCTTCTCCCAGTCAGCTTCACTGTAGACCCCTCGGAACTGCTGTCTGGGACACTGAGGCCTCGATACGTGAGTGGAGAAGAAGAGTGCCTTGATGGGAGCCTATTAGAAAAAGACAACTCTAAAGTATGTTTTAAGTTTCAGTTCGTGTTTGGATTGTATTATTGCAAGCTCTCAGGCAAAATAGCTTTCAACAAACTAAGTAAAATCTTGGGTGGCTGGATCCCTCTGCTGCCTCGCCCTGTTCCAGCCTGTCATGCCTTCCTCCCTTCCTTTCCCTCCCCTTTCCTTCTTTTCCATTTTGAAGTCCATCAGACCCTCAATGTTATATAGCTATTTCAGGGGCATCTCTCTCTCTCTCTCTCTCTCTCTCTCTCTCTGTGTGTGTGTGAGAGAGAGAGAGAGAGAGAGAGAGAGAGAGAGAAGGTCAAGTGACCATGCAATCAAAGCTGCCATCTTGACTTTTTTGGCACTCCTTACTGCTCGCCCCCGTGGATGTTCCTGGACTAATTAGCACCTTCAGTCCTTGATGGGTGGTTTATTTTGGATAAGACTGTTGTTTTTAAAGGATCTTTTCTATTTCTGAATATTTCTTTTATCCTCCTGGAACATAATGGTACCTCCTTGTTTTTCAACAGCCTTATTTTTGCACTCAAGATGACAAGAGAAGAATATTCACCATTATGGGGGCTTTGGGATAGGTACAAGGCAGAAGACAGGGGAATCAGGAAGTTAATAATTGTGTTATCTGATCAGCAATAAATAACTTCACCCCAGACCCCAGCGCTGGGAAAGGCAGCTGGAAACCTCATCGTAAAAAAAGGCGCAGTGAGGGCACTGCAGATGGTGCCGTTCTCCACAGGCCCGCAGCTGTGAGTGTTGTGGCTCTCCTGGGCAGCGGCCGAGGGGGGGGGGACTGGGCGCTTGGGGGAAGGAAGGGCTCCTGCCGGGCTCCTTTGGGTGGGGGCCAGGCCGGGAGGGGAGGAGCAAAAGGTGGGAGGGGGAACCCAACCGCAAACATCCCTGCAAGAATCCCCAAGTGTGTTTTTCTTTCACAACATATCTTCTGCTGCGTCTTTTCTGTATAGAAATGATACAGTCACCAGATATCCATGGTGACTGGCAGGGGGAGAGATAAAGGTTCATCATAATAAAAGAACCCGAAGTCCCAAATAGTAGGGAGAGCAACAATCCCAACAAACCTTACCGTAAGAACAAGTCTTCAGGCAGTTCCAGATTTTAAACATACTCTGCTATTTTACACAAAGGCTCTGCAAAGAGGTCCTTCTGGGCATCCCCAGCACTTCACCTGGGGCTCAGGACTGGCAACCGGCTTTGGGAGGAGTTAGTGGCAGCCCCAAATCTGCCCCATCCCTGGATTATGTTGCCAGTGCCACCCAAGCCCCACATCCAATTCTTCATTTGCTTTCCTTTTCAAAGAGCCAGTTTGGTCTAGTGGTTAAGGCAACGGGCTAGAAACCAGGAGACAGAGAGTTCTAGTCCCGCCTTAGGCACGAAAGCCGGCTGGGTGACCTTGGGCCAGTCCCTCTCTCCCAGCCCTAGGAAGGAGCCAATGGCAAACCAGGAGACTGAGAGTTCTAGTCCCGCCTTAGGCACGAAAGCCGGCTGGGTGACCTTGGGCCAGTCATTCCCTCTCAGCCCTAGGAAGGAGCCAATGGCAAACCGGGAGACTGAGAGTTCTAGTCCCGCCTGAGGCATGAAAGCCGGCTGGGTGACCTTGGGCCAGTCCCCCTCTCTCAGCCCTAGGAAGGAGCCAATGGCAAAGCAGGAGACTGAGAGTTCTAGTCCTGCCTTAGGCATGAAAGCCGGCTGGGTGATCTTGGGCCAGTCATTCCCTCTCAGCCCTAGGAAGGATCCAATGGCAAAGCAGGAGACTGAGAGTTCTAGTCCCGCCTTAGGCACGAAAGCTGGCTGGGTGACCTTGGGCCAGTCCCTCTCTCTCAGCCCTAGGAAGGTTGTTGTTGTTGTTGTTGTTCAGTCGTTTATGGTCGACCTCATGGACCATAGCACGCCAGGCCTTCCTGTCCTCCACTGTCTCCCGGAGTTTACTCAAATTCATGTTCATTACATCGGTGATGCTATCTAACCATCTCATCCTCTGCCGTCCCCTTCTCCTTTTGCCTTCAGTCTTTCCCAGCATCAGGGTCTTTTCCAGTGAGTCCTCTCTTCGCATTAGGTGGCCAAAGTATTTGAGCTTCAGCTTCAGTATCTGTCCTTCCAATGAGCAGTCAGGGTTGATTTCCTTTAGGATTGACTGGTTTGACCTCCTTGTAGTCCAAGGGACTCTCAAGAGTCTTCTCCAGCACCACAGTTCGAAAGCATCAATTCTTCGGCGCTCAGCCTTCCTTATGGTCCAACTCTCACAGCCATACATTACTACTGGAAAAACCATAGCTTTAACTATATGGACCTTTGTTGGCAAGGTGATGTCTCTGTTTTTTAATATGCTGTCTAGGTTTGCCATAGCTTTCCTCCCAAGGAGCAAGCATCTTTTAATTTCATGGCTGCAGTCACCGTCTGTGGTGATCTTGGAGCCCAAGAAAATAAAATCTGTCAGTGCTTCCATTTCTTCCCCTTCTATTTGCCAGGAAGTGATGGGACCAGATGCCATGATCTGGGTTTTTTTAATGTTGAGTTTCAAGCCAGCTTTTGCACTCTCCTCTTTCACCCTCATCAAGAGGCTCTTTAGTTCCTCTTCACTTTCTGCCATTAGGGTGGTATCGTCTGCATATCTGAGGTTGTTGATATTTTTCCCAGCAATCTTAACTCCGGCTTGTGATTCATCCAGCCCGGCATTTCTCATGATGTACTCTGCATATAAGTTAAATAAGCAGGGTGATAATATACAGCCTTGTCGTACTCCTTTCCCAATTTTGAACCAGTCGGTTGTTCCATGTCCGGTTCTAACTGTTGTTTCTTGACCCGCATACAGGTTTCTCAGGAGACAGGTAAGGTGGTCTGGTACTCCCATCTCTTTAAGACTTTGCCACAGTTTGTTGTGATCCACACAATCAAAGGCTTTAGCGTAGTCAATGAAGCAGAAGTAGATGTTTTTCTGGAACTCTCTTGCTTTTTCCATGATCCAGCGAATGTTGGCAATCTGATCTCTAGTTCCTCTGCCTCTTCGAAACCCAGCTTGAACTTCTGGTAGTTCTCGGTTCACATACTGCTGAAGCCTAGCTTGTAGGATTTTGAGCATAACCTTGCTAGCATGTGAAATGAGCGCAATTGTACGGTAGTTTGAACATTCTTTGGCATTGCCTTTCTTTGGAATTGGAACGTAAACTGACCTTTTCCAATCCTGTGGCCACTGTTGAGTTTTCCAAATTTGTTGGCATATTGAGTGCAGCACTTTAACAGCATCATCTTTTAGGATTTTAAATAGCTCAGCTGGGATACTGTCTTCTCTGCTAGCTTTGTTGTTAGTAATGCTTCCTAAGGCCCACTTGACTTCACTCTCTAGGATGTCCGGCTCAAGGTCAGTGACCACACCATCGTATTTATCAGGGGCATTAAGATCTTTCTTGTATAGTTCTTCTGTGTATTCTTGCCACCTCTTCTTAATCTCTTCTTCTTCTGTTAGGTCCCTGCCTTTTTTGTCCTTTATCATGCCCATCTTTGCACAAAACGTTCCCTTGATATCTCCAATTTTCTTGAAGAGATCTCTAGTCTTCCCCATTCTATTGTTTTCCTCGATTTCTTTGCATTGTTCATTTAAGAAGGCCTTCTTATCTCTCCTTGCTATTCTCTGGAATTCTGCATTCAGTTGTTTATACTGTATCTTTCCCTTTCTCCCTTGCCTTTTGCTTCCCTTCTTTCCTCAGCTATTTGTAAAGCCTCATCAGTCAGCCACTTTGCTTTCTTGCATTTCTTTTTCTTTGGGATGGTTTTAGTTGCTGCCTCCTGTACAATGTTACGAACCTCCATCCATAGTTCTTCAGGCACTCTGTCTACCAGATCTAATCCTTTAAATCTATTCCTCACTTCCACTGTATATTCATAAGGGATATGATTTAGGTCATACCTTAGTGGTCTAGTGGTTTTCTCTACGTTCTTCAATTTAAGCCTAAATTTTGCGATAAGAAGCTCATGATCTGAGCCACAGTCAGCTCCAGGTCTTGTTTTTGCTGATTGTATAGAGCTTCTCCATCTTTGGCTGCAAAGTATATAATGAATCTGATTTCGGTATTGACCATCTGGTGATGTCCATGTGTAGAGTCGTCTCTTGTGTTGTTGGAAAAGAGTGGAAGGAGCCAATGGCAAAGCAGGAGACTGAGAGTTCTAGTCCCGCCTTAGGCATGAAAGCCGGCTGGGTGATCTTGGGCCAGTCATTCCCTCTCAGCCCTAGGAAGGAGCCAATGGCAAACCAGGAGACTGAGAGTTCTAGTCCCGCCTTAGGCATGAAAGCCAGCTGGGTGATCTTGGGCCAGTCATTCCCTCTCAGCCCAACTCACCTCACAGGGTTGTTGTTGTGGGGAAAATAGCAGGAGGAAAGAGTGTTAGGTATGTTCTCCGCCTTGAGTTATTTATAAAAATAATAAAGGCAGGATAGAAATTAATTAAATAAATAAACAAACAGTTGCTGCAAGGGTAGGAAAACGTCAGTTTTGCTGAAGCCAATTAGAACTGTTGTCCACTCCAAGCTTTTGTATGATTTTATGCATATGAGAGAGAGAGAGAAAAGAACAGCCTTCAAAATGTAACACTGGTTTCTGTGATGTCATGTGGTTTTGTTTTGGGCCCAAGTTTTTTCACACCTTATTTTCTTCTGAAAGACATATTTGTTTTTGTAGAAACTTCTGTACTTTTACAGAATTAGGTAGGTCACTTCCTTGGAGAAGACTCCTGAGAATCGCGTGGACAGCCAAGAAAACAAACTGATGGATCATTGAACAAATCAACCCAGAGTTGTCACTCGAGGCACAAATGACCAAGCTCAAAGTATCATATTTTGGACACATTATATGAAGACCTAACTCTTTGGAGAAAGTTCTAATGGTGGGAAAGGTGGAAGGAAAGAGAAGAAGAGGACGACCGGCAGCAAAGGGGACAGACTCAGTCACAGGGACGATGGGGGATCTGAAAGGACAGGTTAGGGACAGATTGTCATGGAGAAAATCTATCTATGTGGTTGCTTTATGGCAATCAATCAATCAATCAATCAGGTCACTTCCCTGAGTTTGTAATTCACATAACTATTGGACCCAGATTATAACAAAGAGGGTGTTCTTCCGAGCCTTCTCTTTCTGTATTTGAATATTGTAACGTTAGCAGTTGAAATTGCACTGCATAGTTTATGCTTGATTTCCTTTGTTTTTTTCCATATTGCGAAGCGAACTGATCTAATTACTCATAGAATAGTTATATAATCTCTCATGCAGGGACTCGTTGTTTAGTACCTGTTGGATCTCCGCCCCTTTTGTTTAATTTTTTCACCCTGTTCCCCAAACAGACCATGGAAAGAAGTTGGAGAAAACGTACGGACTGTGTTTGTACAACATCTTTCTTTTTTTTAATAAATTTTATTGAGATTTTAAAATATACATAGTTAAAAGTTAGAAACGAAGCAGAAAAGGAAATACAAATCAAAGAAAGAAAGAAAGAATAAAGTGTAGAAAAGCAAAAGAAATAGAAAAAGATATAGAAATTAGTCGACTTCCAATCTATTTATGGTCATAGGAATAAAAAAAAGATTTTTCTTACATGCTAGCTTTTGATATAATATTCATATACATTTCTTGTCTAATATATTTGATTTATATATAATCTAATCATCAAACCCCCATGCAAGCTTTGCTCCACCTGCATTTTGCAAATAGTCCATCAACGGTTTCCACTCTTTAAGATAGTAACAGTTTGAATTTTCTTTTAATAAACATGTCAACTTATCATTTCTGCCATATCCATTAATTTTAACATCCATTCTTGTATTGTTGGTAAGGTTTGATTTTTCCAATTTTGTGCATAAAGAAGTCTTGCTGCGGTAATCATATACTGTATAATTCTGATAAAATGTTTTTCTATTTGTACATCTAATTATCCAAGTAAAAATATTTCTGGTTTAAATGGAATTCGTATTTGTAATATGTTTTGCATCAGTGAGTGTATTTCAGTCCAAAATTTCTTTGCCAATTTACATGTCCACCACATATGGTAAAAAGACCCCTCTTGTTTTTTTACATTTCCAACATATGTTGGAAACATTCCCATACATTTTAGCAAGTTTTTGTGGGGTCATGTACCATCGGTACATCATCTTATAAAAATTTTCCTTCAAATTGTAACACAAAGTAAATTTTAATCCTTTATTCCACATATCTTCCCATTGTTGCATTTGCATATTATGGCCAATATTTTTTGCCCATTGAATCATACAGTCTTTAACTTGTTCCTCCACCATTTCTCCTTTTAACAATAGTTTATACATTTTAGCAATTAAGTGGTCATCTGTTTCACATAATTGTATCTCGAATTCCAATTTAGTTTGTTCAAATTCCAATTTTTTAAAATCTAATTTAAATTTGTCTATAAGATGCATATAAGAAAGCCATTGAAAAGTATATCCTTCTTGAGCAAGCTCTTCTTTTGATTTTGTTACATAATGCCCTTGCTCCTTTTTTAAAAGGTCTTTATACTGTATGTCAGCCACTTATCCTTATTTCTTACTTCTGTTCTATGAAATGCTTCTTGCGTAGAAATCCATAAAGGTCTCTTATAGCATAAGGTTGGCTTATATTTATTCCAAATCCTCAACAAAGATCTTCTAATATAATGATTTTTAAAGTCCACATTAACTTTAGCTTTGTCATACCACAAATATCCATGCCATCCAAATCTTAATTCATGACCCTCCAAATTCAATAATTTTTCATTTTTCAAAACAATCCATTCTTTAAGCCATACCAAACAACAAGCTGCATAGTATATGAACCACAACTTCCAGAACACGGCCACACAGCCCGGAAGACCCACAACAGCCATCCTGCATAGTATAATTTCAAATCCGGAAGACCTAAGCCACCTCTTTCTTTTGAGTCTTGCAAAACTTTATATTTTATTCTTGGTTTTTTCCTTGCCAGATAAACTTGGAAATATCCCATTGCCATTGTTTAAAAGGTTCCTCTTATGTCAATATAGGTAATGTTTGAAAAAGATATAGGATTCGTGGCAAAATATTCATTTTGATCGCTGATATTCTACCTAATAATGATAATTGCAATTTTCCCCATCGTTCTAAATCTTTTTTAATATCCGACCACAGTGGAATATAATTATTCTTAAACAGTTTAACATTTTTGGATGTTAGATATTGTTGTTGTTTATTCGTTCAGTCGTTTCCGACTCTTCGTGACTTCATGGACCAGTCCACGCCAGAGCCCTCTGTCGGCCGTCACCATCCCCAGCTCCCCAATGGTTGAGTCCGTCACCACCAGAATACCATCCATCCATCTTGCCCTTGGTTGGCCCCTCTTCCTTTTGCCTTCCACTTTCCCTAGCATCAGCTGCTTCTCCAGGGTATCCTGTCTTCTCATTATGTGGCCAAAGTACTTCAGTTTTGCCTTTAATATCATTCCCTCAAGTGAGCAGTCTGGCTTGATTTCCTGGAGTATGGACTGGTTTGATCTTCTTGCAGTCCAAGGCACTCTCAGAATTTTCCTCCAATACCACAGTTCAAAAGCATCTATCTTCCTTCGCTCAGCCTTCCTTATGGTCCAGCTCTCGCAGCCATAGGTTACTACAGGGAATACCATTGCTTTAACTATGCGGACCTTTGTTGTCAGTGTGATGTCTCTGCTCTTAACTATTTTATCAAGATTTGCCATTGCTCTCCTCCCAAGAAGTAGACGTCTTCTGATTTATGTTAGATATACTCCCAAATATTTTACTTTATCCTCCATTGAATATCCCGTCATTTCTATCAATTTCTTCTGTTGATGTAAATCCATATTCTTTGTCAAAACTTTTGTTTTCTGTAAATTCACTTTAAATCCTGCTAATGACCCAAAGTCTTTCAATTTCTGCATCAATATTTCAATCCCATCCAGTGGGTTCTCTAAGGTAAGGACTAGGTCGTCAGCAAAGGCTCTTAGTTTATAAACTTCTTTTTTAACTCTAATGCCATGAATACCATCATCTTGTCTAATATCTCTAAGCAAGACCTCTAAAACCAATATAAACAAAAGTGGAGATAGGGGACAACCTTGTCTTGTACCCTTTTATATTTCGCATGGTTTACTAAATTCTCCATTAACAATTATTTTTGCAAATTGGGGAGTATATATTGATTTAATCCACTTAATAAAATTTCCTCCAAAATTCATAGTTTCCAATACTTTATTTTTTTAAAATAGTTTTATTGTTTAAAATATACAACATAAAGATAGATACATTTACAAAGATTTACAACACATAAAAGACCTACTTACATATAACAACAAAGTTACACATAAAACAATTAATTTAAAAAAGACTTCCTGTTTCTTTTACGAAGAAACCTTTTTACATTTATTTAATATTTACTATATTTCTATTATATTTCTCCCTCCCTTTAATATTTCTTTAATACATTTATACTTTATCTCTTTGCATATTTCACTTTTTTTTCTTTCCACATGTAGTTTATTTTTTACATTTCTAATATTCCTTTTCAGTTTGTTCATACATATTTAACGTTTGTTTTCTTTATACTATTTTTCCTTTTGATTTTCCCAGTTTCACAATGGTAATTTTATATTGTAGTCCTTTTGTAGAAATTCTAAAAAGGGATTCCATATTAGTTCATAATCTCCAATTTCTTTGCATTTTATTAAAATTGTTAATCTGTCCATCTGTGCTATTTCCATTGCTTTAATCATCCATTCTTCTGTTGATGGGATGTATTCTTCTTTCCAGTGTTTCGCGAATATTATCCTTGCTGCTGTTATCAGATGGTGTAGTAGTTTTTTGTGATCCTTATTTATCTTTATGTCCATGAGGCCCAATAGGTATAATTCTGGCTTTTTTTCCATATTGATTTTTATTATTTTGCAAATATTACCATGAATTTTCCCCCAGTATTTTTTAGTTTTTTTGCAAGTCCACCATAGATGGTAAAAAGAGCCCACCTTTATATTACATTTCCAACATACATTTGATCTTAAACACTTCATTTTATACAACCTCTCTGGAGGCAAATACCATCTAAAAATCATTTTATAACTATTTTCTCTTAATATATTACTTAAGGAGAATTTAATATTTTTCATCCAGATAGTTTGCCAATCCTCATAACCGATCTCTCTACCCAAATTTTCTTCCCATTTTGTCATGTAATTTTTGGTTTTTATATCACTAGTTTTTAAATCCAATAATTTTTATACAGTTTGGATATTAGATGATCATTCTCATTCCATAATATATTGTCCCAATTATCTGTTGAATTCACAAATTTAAATGTCTTTCGGTCTAATTTAAATTGTTCTTTTAATTGTAGATATTTAAACCAATGACATTCAAAACCCTCCCTTTCTAGTTCTTCCCTTGTTTTGAATTCATAATTATTTCCATTAAATTTAAGTAGGTTTTTGTATCTTAACCATTTTTTATCTTTTGGATTCTCTATTCTGGCATTTGCCTCCTGAGGAGATGTCCACAATGGAAGTGCAGGTAGTAAAGAATTTTTGTATCTGTTCCATATTTTTAGTATTGATTTCCTAATTATATGATTACTAAATGCCTTATTGATTTTGCTTTTGTTATACCACATATACCCATGCCATCCAAATCTATTATCATGACCTTCTAAATTTAATATATTTGTATTTTCCAATTTTATCCATTCTTTCAACCAGACCAAACCGCGTTTCGTAATATAATTTTAATCCAAAAAGACGAAAATGGGAGATATATTATTATTGAAATCGAAATTCAAAATTCTAAAATGTTACTAATTGGCATATATGCTCCAAATAAAAACCAAAAAAAATTCTATAAAGAATTATCAAACATTTGTGTAGAGTACACACAAAATAATTGGATAGTGACGGGGGATTTAAACGGAGTAGTTGACCCAAAATTAGATAAGAAATCACAATGTCAAATTAACAAATATCAAGGTCAATTGCCAAAAGAATTTTTTGATATGGCTAAAAATAAAAAAATCTATCCCTAATAGATGCATGGAGAAGCATAAATGGAAATGCGAGAGAATTTACGTTTTATTCAAACAGACATAAATCATTTTCAAGAATAGAAACGATATGGTTATCAAAAAACTTGGAAAATAAAATTAAAGAATCTACAATTTTGGCAAAAACTCTATCGGATCACAACCCAGTGCAAATGATTTTGAAAATAAATTCTAGAAACTTCAGATGGAGACTAAATGAAAATATCTTGAAAAACAAGCAAAACTTAGAGGATCTTAAAAAAAATTGCAAGAATTTTTCCTTTGGAATTCAGGCACAAAAGTAAAATTGGAAACAATATGGGATGCGAGTAAGGCCTACATGAGAGGACATTTTATATCAGTGAATAGCTATCAAAAAAAAAAACACCAAAAAATTACAGATAATTATGGATCAAATTAAAGAAAAAGAACTGCAAAACAATAATAATAAAGAGGACGCTTTAAATCAGATTAAATTACTACAACTACAAGTCCAAATTTTGACGACAGAAGATATTGATAAAAAATTGACATATAATAGACAGAAAAACTTTGAACATGCAAATAAGCCAGGCAGATGGTTGGCATACAAATTAAGAAAAGAAAGAGAAAAAAGAATAATTTCTAAAATTAGAGAAAATGATGTGGACCTAATTCAAAATGACAAAATTAAAAATGCCTTTCATGCTGAATTATATAAAAAACAGAAAATACCATTGGAAAAAATTGAACAATATATACAGGAATGTAATCTAAAAAAATTAACCAATGAACAAAAGGATATAACAAATAATTTGATCACAACTCAAGAAATAATAGACGCAATTAATAGATTGAAAACAGGTAAAACTCCAGGACCTGATGCACTCTCGGCGGGATATTATAAATACTTCAAAGAACAATTGATAGAACCACTCAAAATACTTTTTAATTCGATTCTGGAAGGAAATAAGATACCACAAACATGGACAGAGGCTAAGATAGCCTTAATTCCAAAGGAAAACTAGGACTTAACAAAATGCCAAAATTATAGACTGATCTCTTTACTAAACAACGATTATAAATTATTCACTATTATATTGGCTGAAAGATTAAATTTTTTTTTACAAAATTTGATAAATTGTGACCAAAATGGATTTATGCCAAACAGACAAATCAAAGAAAATTTGCGGACAGCAATAAACTTACACAATGAAAAACCTATAATGTTATTATTAAAACCTATTATTATTATTATTATTATTATTATTATTTATTATTATTCTTAGATGCTGAAAAAGCATTTGATAATGTAAATTGGGACTATATAATTAAAACTTTAGAATGTAGAAACTTTGGAGATAATTTTATAAAAGCAATTCAAGCTATTTACAAAGTACAGAAAGCCAATGTTATAGTGAACGAAGAAGAAACGCAAGAAATAAACATAGAAAAAGGTACACGCCAGGGATTCCCACTGTCTCCATTAATATTTATATTAGTATTGGAAGGCTTATTGGAAAAAAATAGAAAAGATGACAATATTGAAGGAATACAAATTTAAAAAGAAATATATAAATTAAAAGCATTTGCTGATGATTTGGTGATAACAGTACAAAATCCATTAGATTCAATAGAAAACTTAAACAAAAAGTTACAAGAATTTGGAGATTTGGCAGGTTTTAAAATAAATAAACAAAAGACTAAAATGATAAATCTAAATATGATAAAAGAAGAGAGAATGAAACTGGAATATAAAACAGGATTTCAAAATGTGAAACAAATTAAATATCTAGGAGTACAGGTAACAGCCAAAAATATAGATTTATTTAAAAATAATTATATCAAAGTATGGAAAGATATCAAAAAATATTTAGAAAAGTAGGAATCTCTACAACTATCATTATTAGGTAGGATTGCAACAATAAAAATGAATGTACTACCTAGAATTTTGTATCTGTTCCAGACGATACCCATAGAAATAACGGACCAAACCTTTTCAAATTGGCAAAAAGATATAACAAAATTTATATGGCAAGGGAAAAAACCCAGAATAAAATTAAGATATTTACAAGATATAAAAGAAAGAGGAGGTTTGGGATTACCAAAGTCTCCAATACTTTAAACATAAAAGACCAATTTAAATTATCGAAGGCTTTTTCAGGGTCTATGAATATCAAGGCAGCTTGTTTTTCATTATGTTGTTCCAAATATTCCAATATATCCAGGATATTTCTAACATTGTCTCTAATTTGTCTCTTAGGTAAAAATCCTGCTCGATCTTGATGAATAAAATTTCTAAGGATATTTTTCATTCTTTCCGCCAACACTGTTGTAAATATCTTATAGTCATTATTCAATAATGATATTGGTCTGTAATTCTTTGTTGAAGTCAAATCTTGCTGTTCTTTCAGAATCAATGTAATGTGGGCCTCTTTCCAAGTTTCCGGCATAATTCCTGTTTCTAAAATCGAATTCATAGTTTTCTGTAGAGGTATGCATAGTTCATCTTCAAAACATTTATAATAGGCTGCCGATAGGCCATCAGGTCCAGGTGCTTTTCCACTATTGATTTTCTTAAAAACCATTGTCATATCCTCTACTGTTATAGGATTATTAAGCATTGTTCTTTGTTGATCATTTAGAACAGTTAATTTTTGCTTACTCATATATTCATCGATATCAGCTACTTGAACATCTTGTTTTTATACAATGATGAATAATAAGAATGAAAAGCTTCTTGTATATCTACATTATTCGCTAAGATTCTCCCTTCATGTTGTATATTGGAAATTACATTTTTTTGTCTTTGTTTTTGCACTTTGTAAGCTAACCATCTTCCTGGTTTGTTTGCAAATTCAAAATATTTTTGTTTCATAAATTTCATTTGAGTCTCTATTTCCTGTATCAATATCATCGATATTTGCTTTTGTAAGAATTTAATTTGAGTCATCAATGTATCATCCATTGGCTTATCCCTCAAACATGTCTCTTTACTTTTAATTTCATCTAAAATCAATTGATTTTTTTCTAGTTTCTTTCTCCTCATTTGGGCATTATATTGGATAAAATAACCCCTCATATAAGCTTTACTAGCGTCCCAAACAGTTTGAATACTATTACCCTTATTTAAATTCAATAGAAAATATTCTCTTAACTTTTTCTTATATGTATCTACAATATCCTCTTTCCGAAAAATTGACTAATTTAATCTCCATCGAAATATATTCCGTTTCCCTTTGATAGTTAACAATACAGGATTATGATCTGAGAAAGATTTAGGTAATATTTCAACCTTGTTAACATCCATCATTAAACTTTTAGAAATCAAAAACATATCTATTCTGGAAAATGATTTGTACCTCTCTGAATAATATGTATATTCTTTAGAATTCCCATTCATAAGTCTCCAAATATCTTGTAAGTCCAACATGTCTTTCAAGTCAAAAAATGTTTAGGGTAATTTTCCCTGTGTAGGTTTCACATTTTTTTGTGAGTGTCTATCTTCCATTGGGAGAATCACCCTATTCCAATCACCCATAAGACACCAATTTTCATATGATAAGTCCAAAAGTTTATCCATCAATTTTTTATAAAATAATCCTTTATCAAAATTTGGAGCATAAAGTCCAACCATCAATATTTTAGTCCTTTGCATATTAACTTCCACTGCAATGTATCTTCCTTCATCATCAGTCAGTATCAGCTTTGGATTCAATTTTGGTTGTATATACAAAATTACCCCCTTAGTTTTTTTTAATCCAGCTGAAATAAATTCTTCTCCTAATTGTTTTTGAATCAGATACTTAGTGTCTTTTTTACAAAAATGAGTCTCTTATAGACAAATTATATCCAAGCTCAGTTTTTTCAAAAAATGAAAAAAAAATTCTTTTTGGGGGAGAATTTGCCCCATTGATATTCCATGTTAGGTATTTATAGTCCATAGTATTTTGATGTTTAAAAGTTCTTTCTTAAGTCCAATCCAGAAGCTCCCATCTCCGATAGATCTTCACTCTTCTCTTTATCTTTAGATGTCTCTCCTTTTTCCTCCAAATCTTTGGATGCATCACTCATGTCTGTCTTATATTTCTCCAAAAATGCTTTTGCTTTTAGAATGGAAGTTATCTTGAACCTTTGCCCTTTAAACATAAAAGATACTCCTTCTAATCTTTCCCATCTAAATGGGATATTATTTTGCTTTAATTTATCTGTAAAGAATGAGTAATCCTTTCTTTTCCTTAATATTCTCAGGGGTACTTCTTTTAAAACAATTATATCTTTCCCTGCTATATTTAATCTGGTATTGTAATGTTTCTTCAGAATTTGCTCTTTCATAACTTTTCTCACAAAATATATCAATATATCTCTTGGCACATTATTTTCTCTAGCATAGCGTGAATTGACTCTGAAAATTTTGTCTATTTCAGAATCAAGATCTTGTTCTTCCATCTCTAAAAATTTAGCTAAGGCAACAACAATATTTTCTCTTATATTCTCATTTGATTGTTCGGGAACTGCTCTCAGTCTCAAAATATGTTCTTTCTCTCTCATTTCTGCTAATGCAATAATGTCTAAATTATGTTCAATATCTTTAGTAATAGATTCTGATGTAGTCTCTAATTTTTGCACCTGTCCTTGTGTATCTTTAAGTTCCCCTGATAAACTATTCACAACCTCCTTGACTTTCTGTACTTCCTTTCTAAATTCCTGTTTTATCTCCTTGGTTAAGTCTTCTTTCATATCTTCCATCTTCTTATCTACTTGTTGACCCAGGGTGTCTATCTTTTTGTCCATCTTTTTAGCTAGAGTAGCAATTGAATCTTCCATTTTTTTTATCTAATGCTGTAATCGCATCCAAAAAATTTTTCATATCTGATGTTGATGGTTCTGTAGTTGTTGTTGTTGTAGAATCTGTAGACATTCTTCCAGCCCCTTTCTCCTTTACTTTTTCTTTTTCTCTATCTCTTTTCACCCTGGCAGCCACGGTCGCCATAATGTAGACGGTATTCCTGTAAAGAATTGTACAACATCTTTCAATGATCTGGTGAATGCAGCCAGGGAACACTCTCTGGGGGAGCCTGTTGCTCTATCAATTCACTTTATATTCTTATATATCAGTGCATCTTCCTTGGATTCTCGCACCCAAATTAGTGGGTCAAGCAGTGGTGAAATTGTATTGCATGCTCTAAAACAGGCATAATACAGTAAACAAGCAGCAAGAAAAGGGAAAAAAATGAACTTCATTAGAAAAATCCCCCTTTTCCCCAAAGCGTTCCCACCTATGGGGCACCTTTGGGGTGGGTGGGGGGAAGCAGGAGGCAAGTGACATTGTGTGCATCTTGTGGTTTTTGTGGAATGAAGTTGAAACACATGCAATGTCATTGTGGCTCGTAAGGATGTCTACAACCTCATCCACTTTGCATTTGTGACCTTTGGCACCCCAAAAGACAGGTTGCCCCCCCATTCTCCTAGGGAAAAAGAGACCGCAGACTGTGCCTGGGGGCTTATCGCCCAGCCTCTTGGCTTGAATTCGGGGCAACAACCCCGTCTCAGCCAGAGCAGTTGCTGTTCATTTGCCTCCAACTTGTTTGCAGCCCCCCCCCTGGATTAACTGGAAGGAACGGGTAAGGGAAACACGTGTGGAGCCTTTGCACTGTTACACAAGCTGCTCCCAGATCCGGCTTATGGTCACTCACTCACACACTCACAGTCTGTTGAGGCACGCGGATCTTGTCCGCCCCCCTTGCTTTCTACCTGGGTTTTCCAGATAGGTGCGACTTGAGCAGACAAGACACACAGCCCTGGTCAACAGCCGGGAAATAATTAGGATTACACACACAAATAACTTCCATCTGAACACTGAGGCACAGCAGGTTCTTTGTAATACATGGAGACCCAGTGAATTTAAAGTAACAGCAAAACTTTACTGGTTGCAAGGTACATTTGCTCTTTCTCACACGGACACACATGCTCATCCACACTTACCCACGTCCTTCCAACTAGGCTGCTAGGCACTAGCCAAAGGGACAGAAGCCGTCAAGTCTGGATCCAAAGACTACTCAAGGAGTGGGCGGGCTTTGGGACCCCTTTTATCCCCAAAAGTCCTTGCTTTGTTGATTCACAAGACTGGCAGCTACTCTTGCCTCGTTAATTTACAAGTCTGGTAGCTGTTGATGGGATTGGGGGGGTAGGTTCTATGTGCTCAGGCCCATCATCCTCTGTCTGCTTCAGGTGACATTTTTCCTTTGTTTCCTTAAGGCAGGGCTTTCCAAAGTGCTGCCGCTGGCGACACACCAGCGGCAGCGGTGGTGCGCGTGCGCACAGCAACGGCGCAGGGGGGGCGTGCGGCGGTGCACGCATGACGGCGGCGCGGGGGTGTGTGCGGCGGCGCAGGGGTGTGCGGTGGCGCGGGGGCATGCGCCGCCGCTTCCGGGTGGTGTGGCGACACACCACGCTGTGTGTGGCGACACACTTTTGTGTCGCGACACACAGTTTGGAAAGCTCTGCCTTAAGGACTTGCTTCCTTCTTATCTACCTCCTCGAAGGGATCTTATAGACAAGATTCCTGGCTTTTTGTCCTCTCTGCTTATGTGCCTGCTTCATCTTTAGGTTATGGCAGCTTCAGCCTAGTCTCGCAGCACCAGCCTCACACTTGACAAATGCTTGCTGCCTTAGAAACCCCCAAGATCCCATTGTGGGTTGTTGATACAGACTCATGCCGGAGCTGTGATGGACTGGTCCAGATGGATTTTCATGGAAACTGGACAGCGGTGTTGGAAATTGATGCCAGCCCAGATTCTCAGATGCGACCCGGCCCACCTCTTCCCCCTGGCTGCTTTTCCAGGGCTACAGAAAAGGGTGATGGGTGCAGCCAGCAAAGACCTTGTACCACGTGTTGGAAGGATGCCTCTGTGTGGTGTGTCACACTTACGGCCTTTTCCTCCCACAATCTGTCTCTAAGAAGCCCTGAAGTCAGTCTTGAACAGAAATTGTGGCCTGGCTTTGTAAGGAGCAAAATGCTCACCTCCATCGGCACCATTTGGGACAAGTGGATCTTGTTGGAGATTCTGGCAAATCCAGCATGCCTCATCAGCATATGGATGGCTGCTCTAGGAAGCAAGCTCTCCATGCTTTTGAGGAAGCTGTTTGTGGCCACTCCCACTTCTTCTTTCTCTTTCTCTCTCTCTCCTCCTTGGACCGGGAGCAAGCACATGGCTGTGTGCTGCTCCATTCTAGGCCATGGATGGGCCTAGGAGATTTTCCCCCCTTTCTACACGCATCTCTTACAGCAAGCAGGGCAAGAGGTATTAAGTTTAGGGAAATGAAGAAGAAATGGAACATCATTTATCTACCAAAAATGCTGTACCTGCAATGAATAAAGGTAAGGACTCTTTTGTACTTACTTTTCATACCTGCCATGTCTAAGCACGTGTTTCTTTATGCTTGGGTGGGCTAAAGGTGTAAGATTAACCTGGATCTCTCTTATATGCTCATGGGCTCTGTTTTTAAACAATATTCTTTTTCTGTACACGAGCTTAGCAGCTCTGCTCCATTTCAGTAGTTCTAACAGACTGCTGAATGGGCTTCAGATCTCAGGACTCTGCTCCAGAATTGAGGACTGTCTCTGGGGGATTAAACCCCCCAAAAAGAGTGAGCTGAGGGCAATAAGCCACCATTTGTTTTAACCCTACGATGCACAATACCCAACGTTATGGATCAGGGTTTACAAATCCAGTTTGCATGAGGTATGAAGCCCCTGATGCCTCTGCCTGGAGTGACCCCCGTCTGAGAGCAGGAGGCGGGTGGCAGACGAAGGACTCTGGTTTTGTCCGTGACAACCTTTCTGGTCACAAAGGATCAGGTAGCAGGTGAAGCTGGATGTTAACAGTGATTGGCATTTTTAAAAGGATATATTCAGATATTTAACACTAATTAAAGAAACACTGATGATTTTGACTTAATTCTATGAGCCTTATTAATTACCTGTGCATTCACTTTGTGTTGTTTTTCCTTTATTCACTCTTTTTCTCTTTTCTTTCCCCCTTTCTCAAGAATGCATCTTCATCATCCGCTTCCTCATCCAGGGACCCTTCCCCGCCCCCCCAAGCCCAACCGGACTGTCCTTCAGTGTCACCGGAGGAAACGCAGCTGCCTCCAGGCAAAATCATTTCTATCCAGTCCCCCCCGCCCCCCCCCCCCGTCCTGTCCTGCCGCTCTCACTTGCGGCAGGGTCCTGCTGCTGCTGTGGGAGGGGGATGAGTGGGGAGGGGACTGTGACCCTTCCCCAGCCCCCCCCCCCATGTGGGCCCCGGGCAGGCCGTCCCCGCCTTGACTGCCATGCTAGTGGAAGGGCACTGCTGGCAAAGGTAGGTGGAGGGGATTCTGGTAGGAATATCAATGCCCATAAGAAAGGGGCGGAGCTACAACTGCACAAGGGCACAACTTGACTTTTTTGACCTCCTCCCAGTGGACATCCCTGGGTGGCATGGTGGCTTAACCCTGCATTGGATTGAGACCAAGATGCTGGTGGGAGAGAGGAGCCTTGTTTTTTAAAAAATGCCAAGACCACATCTGAAGCCTTGGAGGTGGGCTTTCTGTCTTTCTGTATCCCCCACCCATCCAGGTTGAACTGTCAAGTGGGAAGAATCCTAGATTTTTAAAAATGTAATGTATTTTTATGTGCAACTTTTCTTTCTTGGATTCCACGTAGCAAAAATCACCTGGTACAAAGGCATCAGGGAGATGTTCGTCTCAAGAATGGCCCAAAATGGCCGAGTCGTTTAGCCAGTCACAGCCTCGTGAGGTATTTTCAGCCCTTCAAGGTAGGCCGGGTCGAGAAACAGACACCAACAGAATTCCAGTTATGCTATCTTATTGTCGCAGGGTCTATTATCAGGATCTTGAAACCCCATCCTGCCCTGCGCCTGACAGTCTGACCCATATTTTGGTATTTTTTTCCCTTTCCCCCCCTTCGCAGAATTTCCCCCCATGCAGAGGGGAGAGATTGCCTAAACAAGCTCTCTCTTCCCAAACTGCTTTTCTTCCCGGCTTAGCGCTTCCCTAAAAGGTGCTCAGGGCAGGTTAACAAGCTCAGCTCTGTGACCTTAATTAGTTAATTAGGGCCCTCAGCCAGCTTGAGCTGCTATCTGAAATCGGCAGCACCCTAATCAGTTTCGCCCTCAAGGCCTCCTTCTGCCTCCTAAGCGGCCGGGAGCAGGCTAAGCCAACAGCCGGCGCTAAGGCACTCCTGTCCAGGTGTATTCCCCCTTGTGTGCCTGCCGACTCTCTCCTGACTGCTTCCTCTCCAATTACTTTCCCCTTGTTACCTATCCCCGAGCCAGGTGAGGATTCCAAAGGGCGAGGGAGGGGGGGAAAGGGCATAAGCTTTCCCCCCTTTTCCCAGCTTCCTTTTGAGTTGTGTTCCAGAAACCTTCCCACTGTTTGGGCTCACCCGGCTGTTTGGGGTCGTATCCTTCTGATGCTGTAAGTATGTTCAGGGGTGATTTCTTAATAAACCCTTTTCAAGATTGATGGGCTGTTCTGAGTCTCCTCCTCAGCTTTCCACTTTCCCAGGACTAGGCAATGTTTCCCTCTCCCGCCGCCTCCCGCCGCCTGTTTTCAGGGATGGAACTAGGGTCTTTGTCACCCGGGGCAAACATGGATTCCGCGCCTGTCCTGACTTCAAGTGAAGGAAAGCACGCTGAGACTTGGTGTACAGGCTCTAGTGTTTTCTTGTTCTACTCTGCTAGACAGAATCCAGCTAAACTAAAATGAACTAGTAATGCTCAGAGAAAGGGCCCAAGAAATCAGGGCGGGGCCTTCTTTAGCCTCTTGGGAGGAAAGCAAAGCGATTCAGTACTACGCATGCGTTTCTCCCCCTGGAGGGAGCCCCCTCCTTCTTCGCCAGTCTCCCTGACAGCGCCCCCCCCATGGGTTATTTTGTCATTTTGGTGCTCCCCAGGCGTCATTTTAGCACACACCCCAGCGCAGCGCCCGGGGCACATGCCCTGCTTGCCCCCCCCCTAGTTGCGGCCCTGCCTGCTCTCCAACTGGCCCACCCATCACTGGCTGATGTTTCATTTTTGCTGCTTGCGGTTGTGTAAAGGTGGGGCTCCTTGTTTCTTCCACAACATTGTGGAACACGCTGTTTTGGGGGGAGCCCAGGGGGTAATTCTCCCCCTGGCGACTGCAATAGGCAGCTTGTCCTTGGAAAGCTGAGATGAGAAAAGTCATGACCCCCAGATCAGGGCGATCCTCACGGGAAGCCGAAGCAGTGCCGGCTCAGGATCCCTTTTACGCAATGAATAATCAACACCCCCACCAACACAAGCAGGACAAGCCATGGGATATAAACAGAGAGCAAGTCCCACCCCCTTTTCACACTGAAGATGTTGCCTAGCCTGGCAATGAAACGTCTGCAAGAAAACAACAAGGCTCAGGGAGCACCAAGGACGCCACAATGAGTAATCCGGCAGCTCGGCTTTGCCTGCATTTGGCAGAGGGAAAAGGAGGTGAACAGGTGTGTCAAAACTTGGCCAAACACATCTATTTCACATTAAACAAAACTTTCTAAAACATGGGCTTTTAGAAAGTTTTTAAAAATGTTCCTGGTGATGCCACATTGCTGCTTATGCCTGGCAGGTCCCTCCCCAAATCAAGGAAAATACTGCAGAAGGAGCAGCCCTCAATGTTACTCCTCTCTGTCTGTCGTAGATTCAGCCTAAGAAGGAGCGCCGCACTGTGGGGAAGAAACATGTTTACTGCAACGGCCATTGGGGGCCTGCTTTGCAAGAATGAGGGACCCTCAGCAACGGGGAAGCAAAGACGTTTATGGGAGTTGAGGGCTACAAGGCGGGAAATCCTAGGGATCTGATTGGCTGGCTGGTTTGGGAGGCTGGGCAGGTCCTGTTGGTGCCCTGGGGTGGGTTCCGTGGTTAGGCAAAAGGGGCCTTCAGGGAGGGCAGCAGGGCTGGGGGAGCCCCTCGTGAAGGGGATGGACGTTGAGGCAATGGGGGTGTCCCCGAGGGGGGGGGGACGCCCAGCTTGCTCCTATGGTGGGGCTGCGCTGGGGCTTCCTGTGCAGAAGCCAGCCGGGCTTCTGGGCTTCGGTTTAGACAGGCTGGCGGGGGCCTTGCTGGGGCAGGGAGGTCGGTTTGGGTCTAGTAGCGTTGGAGGAAGAGAGGCGCTGGGTTGGCCCTGGTCATATTTAAAAGACAGAGGAAAAAGGCGAAACCTCCATTTTGTTTGCTAGGTTTATTTTCTCCACTGCATCTCATACTAAGTGAAGAAAAACCTGAGCCCATGGTATGTATAAGGGGCGATCCACAGTGCCACTGGTTTGCCTCATTTACTCTGAGTAGGAAGATTCAGGAGGGAGAACATCACAAAATCAAGAAGCCACTTAAGGCAAGACTTCAGCCTTTCTTAGTGGGCAAAAGATCCTCATCTCTAACCTGTCTTCACTTCTAGCCAGGGGCCCCCATTTTCTTCAAACAAAGAAATGGAAAAACGGGTATTTCCTCAAAACCCCAAATATCTTTTAAGGATTGAAAAACCCTTCCTTCTCATGTCAAGCCCAGATATTCATATTTTGCCCTCTACGAATTGTGCTAAAAGTGGGCTGGAATAAAAACAGATGGCTTGGAATGAATCTTCCCTCAGAAAATTGACAATGCTACCCTACTGAAAGTGAAGAAAATACCTCCCCCCAGATTTTAGATAGTCACAGTAGTACAATGTGGGTGATTGGAAATTTGGGGATGTCCTCTTAGTGGTGTGTCTGCGTGTGTGTGGATGGATGATAGATATAGATATGTAGATACTCTTTTTTTTGGTCTGGTCTTTAATGAAGCAGATGCCTTGATCTTTTTTTAAACAAATTTTATTAAATTTTTTACAAAGAACATAAAAACTAACAGAAACTAATAAGGAGAAGAAAGAGAGAAAGAAAAAAAAGAAGAAGAAAGAAAGAAAGAAAGAAAGAAAGAAAGAAAGAAAGAAAGGAAAAAGAACAAAAGGAAATAGAAAGAAGCTTCTGATTTCTTCTGCAGCAAATATAAGTACAATTACAAAATTATCTCTTACTCTGTGATTACAAAAAAAGCTCATTTTTTTTCTATTATCCAGTTTTTTTTCTTAGAAAACCACAAATCATAAGTGCATTTTGTTCCGTTTCATGCAAAAAGCCTATAAGGGGTTTCCAGTCAACCGTAAATGTAGATATCATTCTTTCTCTAATCAAATAAGTTAATTTAGCATCTCCGCAAGTTCCATCATCTTCACCACCTTGATCTTCGTGACGTTTCCAGCCTTGATTTCAAGGCAGGGTTCAGCCTTCGTTGCTGGGCGTTGATGGAACTTTTCACTGTTCCTTTTCACATGACAGACTCTGCTCCGTTCAAATCTTGGCTCGAGTCTTGCTTAGTGACATATCAGACCACAATGGCTTTCCCACACATGTGGGCCTGAGTCATCCTTTGCAACGTCCGGGCTTATCTCTTGTCAAAACAACCACAGCCATCCCCTACCCAGACTAAACACACCAACTTCCATCTTACGCCATTTCATCCAGAACCTGGCCCTGCTTCCTTTCTCTACTCGCCAGTTCCTGACATCTTCTCTGATAAATAACTTGCCCTTTCATACAGGCCGTGTTCACACAACACATTTAGCTTGGCCAAGTACAGATCCGGTGAGTGCAACTGCAAAATATGGTTTTGGTTAGTTATATACTGAGAGGGTGGGGCTTGAAACCCAGACATTTTGGTCATTTCGAATTTGGTGCCTTGTGTGAACCCAGAAAGGGGTATTTTAGTGGCCAGGTTACACTTATTGCAAAATTTCTCCAGCTGGGCAGAGATGTGCTGTCCTTCAACAACATGATAGGAGTTGGGAAATAGACAAACCACCCTCTTGAGTTTACAAGAGGGAAGGAAGAGCCGTGTTTGTACAGTCCTCCCGCCACTCATTGGAGAGCGATCGGCATTTGTCTCGAACGCTTCCGGTTTTCATCCAGACTTGCAGTTTCTTCTCTACCCATCAAACCCTGGCTCCTCACTCTGGGCCAGGGAATCAACAGAGGGGGGGGGGGGGGGACCTGAGGTTTGCAGCCAAGTCTATTTGCGCCAGGGTCCTCGGTTCTCATGAAGCTAATTGGTTTTGCAGGAATGGCTTTGAACAGAAAGGCTCTGAGGCTCTGTGGAGTGTAGATTTTCATGCACAGGTCACCTCCCTGCCGCCCCCACCCCCAGTGCTTAAACTGATCGTGCTTATCGTTTGGAATCATCAGGCAGAAACTGCCTGCTTGGGATCATACAGATCAGAATCATACAATCGCACCTGTAGAGTTCAAGGTGTGTGTGTGTGTGTGTGTGTGTGTGTGTGTGTGTGTGTGTGTAGAGCCTAGACGAAAGAGGTCAGCAACTGGCGCTCACATGTAGAAACTGGCCCAATAATCCTGGTTTACCTGAAGCCTGTCAAGTTTGGGAAGATGAAGGGAAGTTGAGATGGTTTGATCCCAGTGCAAACACGGTGGAAATGCTCCTCTACAGGTAGGCAGAGAAAGTGAGTGGATGATGGGAGGGCAGGGCCAGGACTGATGGGCTAAAACTACGAGGAAGCAAGTTCAAGTTAGACGCCAGGAGGAGCCTCCGGGCTGTCCAAGCTGTGAGCCGGTGAAACTGGTTGCCAGGTGATGAGGCCCACCTTTGCTGGAGGCTGGGCGGTGTTCTGGGCGGGGCTGCGCTGAGCAATGTCCTCCCAACCCTGGGAGACGGAGATTTCTCTGGATTCTTCCAACTAGCTTCCAAATTAGGGCTCTCCCCAGGGGCAACAGCGCTGCCATGGGAAATACCCCCTGGTTGGGCGGCTGGCGTGTCCTCCCGCTCATTCCCCTTGAGCGAGAAGGGAAGGGGGGGGAGCCAGGGGGGCGAAACAGGTGGATGGGGGGCAGCTGCGGCAGCCAAAGCTGGACGCTGCGAGCCGCTTAGAGTCTTGGTGGCCGAAGCAGCATCAAAGGGCCCCGAATAAAGAAATGACGTTTCACACCCAGGAAATTGGCGCGAGCACGCCCTGCTCCAGCTAGGACAAATTGGCCAACATTCTCTTCTGCATTGAAGAAATGTAAAAGATATTTTTCTTTTGTGATGAGAGGGGTGAGAGGGTGGACCCCCCCCCCCCGAAGGCCCACTCGATGATTGAATTAAAACAGAACAGGCCCACAATCAAACCCAGATAGAAGCAAGTTCTGTTTGTGTCTGCCAGCATTCTAAGGGCCTCGGCTGCTTTGGGGTCTGGCCTGCGGCTGACAATCATAGGCATTGACTCTGCCCCCCAGGGATGCTGTCAATGCCCCCCCCCCCAGTGTCTTGAGGCTATTTGGATGGGGAGGAACAGACTCAGACTCCACCCTGGTAAGGTCAACCGGCTGAGCCCCCTGGATTGGGGGAGTTTTCATCTTGGGTCTTGCATGGCGCTGCCCTTCCCATCCAAAACTGTGCGCCGACTCGGCTCCTGCTCAAAGAGGAGGAAGCAGCTGTGGCCAGGAGGGCCTCTGCATCGGTCCACCTGGTGCATTAGCTGTACCCATTCCTAGGTTGAGAGGCCCTTTAAACAGTCACTCGTGCCCTAGTCGCCTTAAAGCGAACTCTTCCGATGCCCCCTGCGTGCCTTGGAAGACCACTTGCGACAGCTGGTCTGGAACGCGTCACCACTGCTCCAGGTGCACCACATATAGAGGAGCATCTCGGGGCTCTGATCCAGCCTGAACCCCAACGGAAAAGGGTCCAGATAATCCGCTTCATCCAGGACCCTCTGCTGAGATTGTCAGGTCCATGGTGGGTTTTTTTTTTTTGGGGGGTAATGTATTGGGTTTTTATCAGGGTGTACCTGTCTTTTTCACTTTTTTTTCCTTCCTTTTTTAACTGTGTAAACTGCCCAGAGTCATTTGAGGGTCAGGGGGCCTTTTTTTTCTTTTTGTGCCTTTGAGTCAGTTTTTGACTTCTGGTGTCTGGACAAGTCCCTGCAGTTTTCTTGGCACGATTTCAGAAGTGGTTTGCCATTGCCTCCTTCCCAGGGCTGAGAGAGGGACTGGCCTAGGGTCACCCAGCTGGTTTCGTGTCTAAGGCGGGACTAGACTCCCGGTCTCCAGTTTCTAGCCTGGTGCCTTTAACCACTAGGCCAAACCGGCCCTCAGGGGGGCTTCTAAATCTAGTAAAATAAGTAAGATCCTTCTAAAAGTTATCTCTGTTCCAAAACCAAGGAAATCCACAAAGCTATGAGCTTTGGCATTGCAGAATACATATCAATTTGGCAACAAAAAAAAAAAAAAAGGGAGGGGACTGTAACATCTTTTGGAACAGCCCTCGAGATCGTCTCTAGTCCAACTAGGTTCTACAAAAGAAAAAGTGTTCTAGCACCATCTGAAGAACATCAAGTTGAGGTAAGCTGCCTGAAAGACAAAGTTTATAATAGCATTATATGTAGCACGTTATGCTAAATTACAAGAACACACATATAATGGGGGGAAATAATTGTAGTTTTATCTTGTGCAGCTTGAATTGGGAGTTTTTTTAAAAAAAATTACGCTTGGGCGGTTCAGCCAGGATTAGGATTGTGATCAATCGTGGCCATCTTCTGCAGGGCCACTGTTCATAACACGAGGCCCGTGAGTTCAGCATTTCGTTTGCAGCCCCTCTCCCGATGGCGTGTGTTTGTATACACACAGAAGCACGCACGCACCCAAACAATCCTGGCCCTATGAGGACACAACTGCTAAGGAGGCTTGTTGTTCCCAAAAGGTCTGCCCTCGTAAATCAGCTTGTCTTTAAAACTGTTGTTTTTGCCCCAGCTGGGTAACAGAGACATTGTGTTGAAAGAAAGACACCTTGGACCACCAGGAGGGTCCCTTTGCGAGACTGAAGAGGGTCTTTCAACTCCCCAGGTGAAATTCTGCCCTGGCCCTCCAAAGCAGCAACTCTGGGGTTGATTTGGCCGATAGGAAGGATGAGAGGGGGACCCCCCCCCCGAAGGCCCACTCGATGATGGAGCCCATTGGATGAAGTCCGGACTGCTGCCTCCCGTCTCTGACACAGGTCCCCGGGTTCGTGCATGAGCATAAACTCACACAGAGAGGAGAGGGAAGGTGAGAGAGTCAAGGAGTCTGAAAACACACCTGCTTAATTTGGGCCAAGTCGCTGGCAGATTTGCCACCTCTCCCTCCAAATGAAATGCTGCAAGCGAGCCTTCCCTCTGCGCTTCCGTGTAACCCCTCCGGAGACTGCTCCGCTCTGCAGCTGACTGCTTGTCCGGGCCAGGCAGCTTTGCTGTGATGCTGCCTCGATTATGGTTATTCAAAAGTATCTCCCATAGTGCTGTTGGCCACGCATCGGAGGCGAGGGCTTGGAGATGCAGCAACTGCTTCAGGGGCACCAGGGAATATGTCTTCTTGCCCAGTTCCTGCATCAGAGTGGGCCATCTTCAAGGGTGGTAGCACCGGGTAAAATGCAGGCTAGTGGCTATGCTGCCCCTTCCTTGCACGCTCTGCTGCAAGTGCCACCTCCCTAAACATTCATCTCCGGCTGAGATGCCCTCTGGCGCAGGAAAACTGAATCCAGCTACTATGCAGATCTAGAATAACTTCGGAGCATCTCTTTTCCAGATGTATGTGCTAGATCCCCCCCATTCCCCCGATAGGACCCTGGCCCATTTGGAAACATTTATCAAACAGCCTGGATGGATAGTCATTTCGTTTGACCATACCTGCATACCTATACCTATACAAACAGGTGTATAAGGGAGAATGTCACTCCAACTGTGGTTCTTTGTGACTTTAATTCCACTCTTGACCGTGGAAGTTGTATGGATTAGGAGTCACTGGCCAATTAATTCCCATCCACTCTTCTTCTTTCCTGTCAATAGAATTTCCTGTCCTGCAATTTCATAGCACTGAAGAAATGACTTTTGACTAGACATCTCATAGAGCTGGGCTTCTAACTTATTTCAGTTTAATAAAGTTTAAGGTGTATTAATCAGAGGGACATGTTAATAGAGAAGAATGTTCAATTTTTTCTGTGAATTAGGGATTTTTCTGGATATGAAGATTTTAAGTGGGGTTGGTCCTTGTGCTCTATCAGTCCCTTTGCAATGAGAACCAGATATCCTGTTAAACTTAAAAATCCATAATAGGCAGAATTTACACAGTCCTTTGGACAAGTTCCTTCTAATTTTGACCACTGGTTGACAGTAAACAAAACACAGAGGATTTTTTAAAAAAGTGTTTTCTGTGCATTTGAACTCTGGTCGATAAGGATGTATTTCAATGCTGCCTGTTCTTGGATGAGGAACAAAGCAGGATCATGCGGATAAAAAAAGCTTGGTTTGTCTTAAGTTTCCCAAGAATCGGCCTTGTACTGTGTTCAGATATAAGCACATACCAAATAAAAATACTAAAAAATCCCCAGTGGGCAAAACTTACCCACAAACCAAGCACTAATTGGTCAACCAGCAGCCCTCAACTGGATTTCAGACGCCTTTTGCAAGGGATCGATTCAGGACTTTGGTAGGAGCTGCCTTGCTTCCCCAGAGCCTGTGCTTGAGAAAGAGGGGAAGGGTGCCAGCGGGAAAAGGGAGGGGGAGGAGGAGGAGGAGGAAAGGAGGGAGCCTGGGAAGAAATATATCCTCACCCTCCTAGCTACTGCCCTACTGATGCTAATGTCATCGTATCCAAATCACCAGTAGGTGGTGCCCAAGGACCTAAAATGAAATTAAAGCTACTGTATTTAGCTGTGTGCAAATTAGCCTGGCCAGAACTCCTGAGTTGAGCAACATCTCAACTCAGACCTTTGTGTGTTCCCATGAAATCTCACGAGGTTTTACCCTTTTTGCATTTTTACAGCTTTAATTTGTATCTGGACTTTGCATGAAGGGTATGATGGCGCTTAAAGGATCACTGAGCTGTTACATGGACTTTAGGCAGAAATCAGCTGATGCTTTTCTTAAAGTAGATGCGTCACCACTTAGTACCTTTGAGTGTCCACACCTGCCTAGTCTTTGGAAAGGTCCCTCCTATTAGACTAATTGAGGGTAATAAATGCCGAAACATACTCCGCATCGACATAGTTTTCATTTTTTATAAGGAGCCTTTCCAAGTAACGCTCTGAGCATCCATTTCAGCCTCTATGCCCCCAACCTCCCAGATGCAGAAAAGGAGTCCCAACGTTTTTATCCCTGGCCCGGTGGGCTTTAGGGAGGGCTGGTAGGTTTTCCTGCTGTGAAGTACCGACAACCCGAAAGAGAAGGGACGCAGTCAGAAGGATGGCCGAAGACAAAGCAGGCAGTAATTCCGGATCTCAGCTCTGCTTTGGGTCAGGCCAGTTTCGAGCCTTGAAAAACTTCTTCAGTCCTTTAAGGTTGACCGGCGGGAAATAGGGCCCAACCCTCTTCCGGATCCACCACTTCTGCTGCTGGGCGTGCTGCCCCCCTGGCCTGCTGAACCTGTACCGGAAGTGTTCTCCCCGAACCCACCTGCAAGAGAGCAAACACACTGCGTGAGAACCACGGGCCTGCTCCCACACCTGGCCGGTTTCTGCTTCTCACAACACAGCAGGCGCTGCCCTCCGGAGCACGTGGTCCCAGATCGGCTGAGAAGCCCCCGGGGTTTACAGGGTCAGCCCTTGCAGGAGTGCCTCAGCCGGACCTGCCTCGCAGGCTGCTGGGGGCAAACTTGAGATAAAACGATGATCAGCATACTTGGATTTCTCTCCTTGTGTTGCTTTTTGGTTGGGGACGAACTTATCATTGATTGTTATGTAATTTTAATTGTAACTGTACCATGGACGGTTTATTGTTGTGAATGTAACCCTCCATGAGTCTCTCTACGGCACTGGGCAGAACGTTGTGTAAATAAATACATATATACATACATACAACAGCAAAACTTAAAACCAACCAGCAAAAAGATTTTTGTGCAATGGCAAACCACTTCTGCATTCTCGCCAAAAATAGTGGACAGGGCCTGCCCGTGAGATCGCCAGCCGAGCTCAACTCAAATGCCTCTTTTACTATCCCACAAGCCTGAGAGTTTGATCAGCAATATGATCCTCATCCTGTGGAAAGGGGACAGAGGTGGGAGAAACATGCTGGTGCCCATGGTTGTCTTGGGGTTTTATCTTGGAAATGAGCCCACACAGCTCCAGACTGCAGCCACGGGCAACTCTCCTCCAGTGCTTTTCCAGCGGCTTGGAAGACCACTGGGCCGGGTGGAGGATTGTATTTTTAATTGTCTTCAAAGAGATGAAGAGAAAGGCCACCTTGGAAAAGGGAAGAGAGAGGGGGCAAGGTGAGTCCTCAGCTTCAGAAACAGTTGTGAGCTAACTCTTGTGGTTCGGAAGGCCACAACAGCCTCCTGAAAAAGTTAATAAAATAACCAGCAAATAAAAAGGAAGGGGCGTCCCCAGGGGGCAGAAAAGACAAGACGGCGGCTGCAAGCAAGCCCACCCCTTTTGAAGTCCCTCCCACGATCGATCGCCTTGCTGTCCATGGACTGCATGCCAACTCTCAGCAGAGGCAGATCTACCGGGCAATTCCTGCTGCTGCTGGGGGGTGAGGGGGATGCCTCGCAGCAGCAGCTCTTGGTTACAAGCCTCTGGATTTGCAAGAGTCCTGCCAAACCACAGGGCTCTGAATCAAAGTCCGCCAGAACCGCGACGTCCGTTCTGCTGGATGCTTGTCCCGACTTGAGAGACCAAGGTGAGCAGGGGCATCTTCTGGGCATGTGTCAAAAAAGTCAAGAGGGCACCCTTCCTGTGCAATTGAAACTCCATCTCTTTTCTACATGGTTGTGGGTGATACTTTTTGACTCCTGCGGACGCCCCTGGAGGGGAGGTTCAAAGGGGGGTGGGGGAGGAGGGAGGGAGGAAACGGGGCAGTCTCTGCCTCCGTGGAGGAAGGCTAGGATGAAGGAAAGAGTTCGCTCCCCAGGGTCGCAGCTTCTGCAGCGTCTTGAATCCTTTCTGTCGAGGAAGAGCAGGTTCTCCTTCCCTCTGCCAAAACCCAAGCCTGTCTTCCAGCCTCGACATTCCCGCGCTTCCTCCTCTTGCCCAGGAGCAGCTGCCCTGCGAAGATGCCACCAGCCGTCAGCCCACAGTGACATCTCCCAATTGCACAAGGCTGCCAAATAAGCAGTTGTGGCTGGAGGCTAACCCTTCCAGACAGGTGACAACGGTTGCAGAGGACGCAGCTGTCTCTCTCTGGGACAGATGAGATGTCTTGGAGGGAAAACACAAGCACGCACACACACACACGCACACACACAAAGTGCTGGACTGGGAGACGTGCAAGGTGGGTAAAACGTTGCCTGTACAAAGGTTAGGGCTGTTTTATTTAATGGAATGGCAGTGGTAAAGGGGTTGTGCCTAGAAAGGCCCTCCCTCTGACATTGGCAAGAACGATCAAGCTGCACAGGGCAATTCATATCTGGAGAGACAGGCTGTGTTCACACAACATACTGAACCCAAAATGAGGTAGTTTCTCTTTTTTTGGTGCCTTTGAGTTAGTCTTGACTCCTGGCGACTGCCTGGACAAGTCCGTGCAGTTTTCTTGGCAAGATTTCAGAAGTGGTTTGCCATTGCCTCCTTCTTCCTAGGGCTGAGCGAGAGGGACTGGCCCAAGGTCACCCAGCCGGCTTTGTGCCTAAGGCAGGACTAGGACTCACAGTCTCTCTAGCCTGATGCCTTAACCACTAGGCCAAACTGGCTCTCTAAATGAGAGTTAGCAAAGCCCAGTGGCTGCGTTGTGCCCAATAATCCATATCCTGGTTTAACATCGTGGCCTTCACACAACATGCTAAGAAAATGGTGGCCTCCCATGACTATGAGCTATTAAGCTGCATTTTTCTGGCTTAGCATATTGTGTGAACTCAGCTCTTAGACCTTTCCAGACTACTGGCTCTTGGGGCAAAGATGATCTCAAGCATTCCAAATAATAATGTTCCCACACATCATGTTAAGCCATAATCTGCTTTAAACCTGATTTGCTGATCAAGCCAAATGATCAATAATTCATTGTTACGTGTTTTCCCTCCTTTTGAAGCTGCTCTTGCCCTGTACTTTTATCCACTGCAAGGAATCTGGAAATGATTGACTTCCTCCATTACACACTGTAAAAAGGTAAAGGTAAAGGTACCCCCTGCACATTTGTGCAGTCGTGTCCGACTCTAGGGGCCGGTGCTCATCTCCGTTTGTTAGCCAAAGAGCCAGTGTTGTCCGAAGACGCTTCTACGGTCATGTGGCCGCATGACACACGCGGAATGCTGTTACCTACCCACAGAAGTGGTACCTATTCATCTACTTGCATTTGCATGCTTTCGAATTGCTAGGTTGGCAAGAGCTGGAGCTAGTGCGGGAGCTCACTCCGCACGCAGGGCTAGGGATTCGAACCTCCGAACTTGCAATCTTCCGATCGACAAGCCTGGCGTCTTACCCACTGAGCCACCACGCCCCCTATTACACACTGTACAGAGCTGCAATTGCAAAGAGTAAGTCAAACAACAAACTATGGTTTGAAGCAATGGCCGATTCCCCTAAAAGTATCCATGGATTATTTGTTGACTTCTTTTGCAAGGTCAAGCCAAAAACAAGCAACCGCAGCCCAGCAAAATGCAATGTGTGAGCGCAGGCAACATGTCCCCAGTCTGCCAACCTGGTTGCTACCACCAGTTGTCTGGGAGAAGTCACAATGATGCAAATGACGTAATTTGCATCCCTTGCGTGATAATATCAAGATACGTGCAATGTCACTTGCCCTTTTCCTGTAGATGCCCCAAGCCTATCCTAATCATATCAACAAGAAGAGCCATGCTCTCTTCAGTTGACCCTGGAGCACGCAGAAGGCTATAATGGGCAGGTTTCCATGGCAGCAGCCTTGAGGAGTTCTAGGGATTGCACAAATGGGGCTGGAGGACGTGTGAACCAGGGATTCCTCTTTCCTGTCCTGTTCAAGGTCATCTTCTCAGACTGCCTCTGCATCTCAGGCAGCAGCGAGGCATTCTCCGTCCTTTGCTCTGTCTCTAAACAGAGATGCTGGGATCAACGTGGGCACTTTCTGCATGCAACGTTACTGAGATGTAGGCCAGCCATCTAACCGCATCCCAACAAAATGGACATGGAAGACATCTAGGAAAAGGCCTCCCTTGGACAATTCCTTCAGGGCCTGGGAACAGATGCTGCTGCACTGCAGGCTTAATTTGGCAACAGTGGGGTGAGAAGCCGACCCGGTGTCAGAACTCTGGCATGACCCCGGAGCCCTGCCATACAGCAGAGCAGCACAAGATTGAAAGAGACGAAAGCAACTGATAGAAAGAGACAATAGACCCGGAGCGAGAGCGGGAAAGCGACAACCAATCACGCCTCAAGGACGATGGGCAGTTAAGCACCCATGGATACATGCCTGAGCCAATCATAGGAAAGTCCACGGTGGGGAGGGGGAGGGAGCCCTGTCAGAAGGGTTAAATAGCCAAGCTCACGTCAGCAAGCCATCCTAATCCTTCTCAGTGTTCCTTTTGTGTGCGCAATAAACCGTTGATTACCAGACACGCGTGTCCTGTGTGGTATGTATGGTATGTGTGAGAACGGAGGCGACTCGCAGTGAGGGCACCTCACACCCGGATACTTTTTCTAATTGAAATTTAATTGTCCTTTCACACTTGAGCAAAACCTTCTGCAACCATGTGGCCAAATCACTTATTAATTCTCGTAGCCCAAACCACCAGTCTTTTAAGATTTATGAGGACTAAATGCTTTATGAACCTTGAGCCAGACCTAATATTTTTGTGCACGGATGTTTTGCAAACGTCCCTTTGCCTGAAGTCAACTTTCGCACTCAGTTAGGTTACTCCCAACAACACCTCATGCTTTGAACTTTTTTTTACAGAAGGGAGCCGGGCACCTGCTTCTCATTTTCTGTTTTATTGCACTTGCACAGCAGCAATAACCCACACTACAATCTAACTTCATTTTTTTAAGCGTCCAAACAATCCAAGTCAACTCTGTTCTCAAACACTTTAATTCTTTTTGAGATTAGCGATCAGATAATCCCACGAGTGAGATAAACTCTATGAAATGTCAGGCCCAGGCAGAAAAGTTTGGTGAACAAATTCAGGCCCGCAAATGTGTTCACTCCTGTGGATGTCTTCATTTTGTGTGGGCACATGTGTGTATGTGCGTCTGTGAGGCCAGGAGTAAAAGCATTCCAGCTGCAGGGCAACGCTTACCCCAACATCTTACCCCAATTCAGCCATGTCCCATTGATTTATCTGGACAAGACTCTGCCTGGGATGTATCAGTGTGTCAGGAAGGTCACAAAAAGGACCTCACTGCATGGCTCTTTCTCCTGGTCAGAAGGTGCCCCTCAAACTGGACTTACTTGGGTGGTGCCTTGCCCTCAAATGGGTTGAAGGCCAGAAGAGACAAAGTTTCCTCCTCGTTGGCCAGGAGCTTTCCGGCTAAGTGGAGGATCCATTCATTCTGCTCGTAGGTCTTGCAGAGAAAGAGAGCGAAGGTGGGGAAGAAAACACACATTTTTAGAAGTGATTAAAATGAAGTGGATTTTAAGCAGAACATGTTAACTGGCAGCCTCTGAATAATTACAGATAAAGCAGTATGCTAAAGTTGATATACAGACACCCCCCCCTCCCAAGTTTTATGTGTTTATTAGAGTTGGGAGCTATGGACTGATCAGGCAGGTCAGAAACACATGGGTCAGCTAGAAAAAGCTTCCCTACCTGGTGTCCGTCAGAAGCATTAAAATGTCAATTCTACAAGACAAACTGGGCTGAGAAATAATGGCGGCTTCATATCACATGCTACGCTAAAGTAAAATAGAGCTGTGGTCACTGTGTTCTGGCGAATGCAGCATTACCATAGTGTGTTGCAGGAACCAGGTCCTCACACTGAGCCATAATTTGGAGCACAGCAGTGATGTCAACCACAGCCTTCGTATTTTTTTCAGGTTCCTGTGAACCCAAGGGTCACAATTAAGCAATTAATTATATATAAATAGCAATTAAGCCAAGATGGCAACTTCTATCTTTGATGTGGATCCAATCTCCAAGCACAAAGATTAAATTAAAGTTTGAGCACACAACTCAAGTCCAGCCTTTGAGGGGCATCTGGGCATCTTCCTAACACCCTGGAGAGCAGGTTTCAAATGCTGGTTTTGCAATAGTCTTCTGCAGATGGATTTTCTTAAAGCACAGTGGGGGACAGTCTACAAATTCAAAGATCATCAGATGTACCTGCAAGACTGGTTAAAATTTCAAATCAAGGAGGCTATGCAGCATTTTTGCCACATCAATTAAACATTGCCTTGAGGCTTTTTTTTTAATTTGGTGGCCTTTAAATCTAAGACATTCTTATGTTTATCCTTATTCTTGTTGTCATCTAAGAAAGCAGACATGAGCCACAAAGTTCCGAAGAGATGGCACCTTCAAATTTCACTCCAGAGTTGAGATTTTTCTTAGAAGAATTACAAAGACAACTTAGAAGATACCACAACCACCCTCTGACAAGAGAGCAAAACCTTGACTAGAGGATGATGGTGTTTCATTCAGAGATTGCTGCAGGCAATTTAGCTCTCAGGACTGCAGGACATTTGGATGTTTTCTGAGACCTTCCTTGGAAGAAAATACTGATTCCCAGTGTGGTTTATATTTTGCTTGAATCTCCTATTTGCTCTATGAGCCAGATTTTACTTGTTCATGCTTTCTGATTGCTTTGTTGTGCTGCTTTCGTTTTAAATGATTTTAATTTTGCGCTAATGCTGCTGGCCTCTCCAGAGAATGTTTGCTTTTGCCTTCAAGAAACATTAGATTTTCTTTTTTTAAGTTATTTTTTAAAAACAAAGATAAAAAACTACAAAAAACAGAAAAAACCCTACAAACAAAAACCCCCCCACTAAAAGTGTAAAAACACAAAAGAAAAAACTTTTAGAAAGTTACATACATACAGGTGACTTCCAGCTTTCAACAGCAAGAATATACAGCAATTCCCATATACAAACCCTTCCTCTATATCAAACCATTATTACATTATTTCTATAAATCCCTCCATTAACACATATACAAACCCCTGATACAATTGCTCCTTCCCCTTAATGTATGTATGTATGTATGTATGTATGTATGTATGTAAAAGGAAAAGGTTCCCCCCGCACATTTGTGCAGTCGTGTCCGACTCTAGGGGCCAGTGCTCATCTCCGTTTGTTAGCCGAAGAGCCAGCGTTGTCCGAAGAGCTTCCACGGTCATGTGGCCGGCATGACACGCGCAGAACGCTGTTACCTACCCACCGAAGTGGTACCTATTCATCTACTTGCATTTGCATGCTTTTGAATTGCTAGGTTGGCAAGAGCTGGGGCGAGTGCGGGAGCTCACTCCGCACGCAGGGCTAGGGATTCGAACCTCTGAACTTGCGATCTTCTGATCGACAAGCCTGGCGTCTTACCCGCTGAGCCACCACGCCCCCTAAAAATATATATATACATATATTTAAATTTCTACTTCAAACTTCCCTCCCTCTTAAAAAATAATCCATTTAATTTTTTTTCCTTTCTACTACTATTCTATATACTTCTGTCTACACAATAGGCATCAAATTATAGAAACAAATAAATTGTCTACCTTTATAATAAACAATCTTAACCCTATTAGATCTGAAAAACATTATTATATCTTATCTATATATTTTAAGTTTTACAAATCTATAACCCTATAAATCCTAATCCAAACCATAAGAAAAGAAAAGAAAAAAAATCATATTAGTCTCATTATCAATCCAATTAAATATTCTTAATTTTTATAAATTGTCTACCTTTATAATTAACAATCTTTCTTTCTTTCTTTCTTTCTTTCTTTCTTTCTTTCTTTCTTTCTTTCTTTCATTTATTTATTTAGGGGGCAACCTCCCAAATTACATGGTACCTAAGTTTTACCACCCAGCTTCTGGGATTCAGGTTAAATTCCAAAATGAACGGTCCAAAATCTGGGAAGTTTTGAAGAAAAGTGATGCCTTTTAAGGGTTTTTTTTTCAATGGTTCACTTGGATAATTTTCAATAGGAATCTTTTATCAGAAACTGCAAATAAAATCTATTTTTAAATGCCCTTGAGCCTCAGAATCATTTAGGTTTGTATTTGCTTTGGGGAGAGGGTAAACTCTGAAATCATGAGACTGAGATTTGGGGCTTCACAGGCAACATCAGCTTATTGGTTGCTATCACTATGAAGATGTGGGTAACAACATCTAACAACAGCTAGTTCAGAACAAAAGGGAATGTACTCTCCCCCTCAGGGGGTCGAATCATTAGAGCTCTGTGACTTTCAGCCACTATTCGTTCAGTTGACTAACGATGTCCTGAAGGACATCGGCTGAAGGACACCAAAATTGGGCAAAATTGAGCAATAATAACAGCATGCCCTTCATATCTATCCAGCTGATATCCATGAACCCATTGGTTTCAATGTTCTAGAGAGTTTTCTGTAGTGTATTTTTTCCCAACCGGTATTTACTCATTTAGATTAAACAGAATTTGCTTTCAGAAGTTATTTCCAAGGAGAAGAGAAATTCAGAGAAATTCTCACGGATGCAGAATGCTGTTCTTGCTTGTACTGAGGGACAAAATGGCAAAGGGTTTGGCTGTCCTGTCTTCCACCACACATTCCTCCCTCCAACGCCTGTAACCTCCCTGGTTTCCCGTGTTTTCATGAAATCCTGGGGGAAATTCCCAGGGGGCTTTTTTCAGCCAAGGAGCTACTGCCACTGCTAAGGTTGAGCCCCACCCTTGAGAAATAGTTGGAGAATATCTGCTTCCTCTGGAGAAATTTGGAGAAATTGTCTACCCAATTTCTCTGCCCACAGATTTGGTGAAGATTTTAAAAGGCTGTCTATGGCCAGTTCTTGCTTCCTGGAGGACTCTACTTAAAACATCCATCGTAATGAGTAATTTAATTTTCCTCAAATCCTCTCAGATAAACAGTCTTAAGTCAGTACTATTCCTTACTGAAGTGCCACCGTTAGGAAAAAAAATCCTTGTGGGCAGCTACTGGAATGGAAACTCCCAAATGGAGCTGGAACGTAACAGCATGGCATGAGGACACCCATAGGAAGCCATAGCAAGGTTCTCATCCAGAGAGAAGACACCCCAGTCCCACTCTACAAGACACTTCAGCCTCTGACAGGGCAACGTTCAAAGAAGAGCACCTCATCCGAGACAGGAGGGTGGAATCCTGGTTCCTTTCCCACGTTAGGGGCCTGAGCGGAGACTGAGGGCACAGACCCAGCCGGAAAGGAAGGTTTTAGAGCTCTGTAGGAGCCTTTTCCCAATTTTCATTCCAAAAAACAAGCAGGCCTCATCAGACCAGCAGAAGCTGATCCCATCTGCAGACAAGGTAACCCACAAATCTGTTTGATCGGTCTTGATTTGGCCAGACGTAACAAAAGGCATGAATGGAAGACAGTGGCCCCCCAAGGGCTGCAGAGGTACCTAAAATAAAGAAGGGTTTACAGAAAGAAAGAACAAGGTAGGGAAAACCTTCAAGAACCTCTTGAAAACCTTCAAGAGCCCAGCTCCTGAAATTATTTCCAACCCCTTAAAAATAGCTGTGCTCTGGGTCATGTCACCCACCCCTGCCCAGCTGCCCTTCCCATGGAGATGCCCAGGGTTTTTTCTCTCTCTGCGGCTCCCATCCCAGATCTGGTCCACTTTCAAACTCAACCTTTCTTTTGCCGACTTCTCTTCTTTCCTTTCCCTCCTCCCCCACCCCCCATGTGGTCCTGTTCTGTTCAGTTTTTGGTGAGTCTGCTGATGGACTCGTAAGCCCCTTCACATAATTTCTTTCCAACGTTCTGCTGAGTTGGAAAAAATAAAAATGCAAAAGGTTATTATATTTGGCTAATAAAGTTTTAGCGATGTTTTCTTGCAAAGCAATAGTGTGTTATACAAAAGGCAATTAAAAGCACTTCTGGTATAGCAATTAAGCAATGGCATGTTGTTTTTTTTAAATGCTCTTTGGAAGTGAGTGATCCAGACAGATCCACAAGTACATAAAACTTTCGATGTGCCAAATATTCCAAAAGTCCTCATTTAACCATGACAGGCTTTAGGCCTCCTTTTTCCGCTTTCAGTGGAAATCTGGGCACTTGTCCCAAAAGAGGAAGTTTTTCTAGGAAGCCGCCAGCAGAAGGAAGTGCTGTGTATCAAGCAGTAAAGAGTTCCAAAAAACAATCTGTTGTGAGACAGACAGAGGGATGGAAACTGCTTCTCCCATAGTTCTTGGTTGCTCTTCAGGAACCAGACAAGAGTTGGATGAGCTCAACAATTCATTGGCTCCATTCAACCACCCACAGACCCAGGACCATGCTGTTGAATGGAGCCAAATGCTGAAGTCATCAGGCATTTTTCATTATGTCTCAATTCTTGTTTTTAATTGTATTTTTCCTATTTGTTTATTGGTTCTATTGTGTCACAAACCTACCTCAATTGTCCTACTTCCACGGAAAGATAGCCATTAGATTAATAATAACAAGAAGAAGAATGAAAAGACTCTGCAGCTTGAGTATTAGGAATACTTTCCCCTGGAAACAGTTGCCCCCTTTTTCATTTCCAGCTCTTGTACCAGAGACTCCAATGAAGACTCTCTATGATGATGACTCAATGGAGTCATCACGAACAGAAGAAAGCTGAGTCCTTCAAGGAACTGCCAAAGGGTATCAGGAGCGGCCTTGCTCCAGACACCTGACTCTTCAGAGGTTCAGAAAGATGCTTCAGGGATCAGTGATTTTCACAGTCATCCGGTGTAAGCCACTATGACATCATATGGACCATGATGTTGTGCATGTGATGACACTGTGGCACACATGATATTGTCATGGCTTCTACCAGATGGCTATGAAAGCTTTGTAGCAGTGGCACTTCCACTGTGGACTTCTTTTCCTGGAAACACTTGTAATGAAAATTCTCTTGTTACACTCAGTTTTCTTTTTTCACTGCGTACTTTTCCTATGCTATGGTCACCTAACAGAATAATTGGGAACCCCCCTCACCGAAAGTGCTGAAAAGTTAAAAATTTTTTTCTTCATTTCAATATTTAGGGGAGGAACTTTGCAAAGGCTAAAGCTAGAATATCAGAAATGAAGCAGAATGAAGATATTTTTTAACAGTGTAACACACGAGAAATTATTTAAAAAGTTGGGAAAATGTCTAGTTTTGCTCATAATTCTATTGTGCTAGCCAGGCAAGTAAATGTGTGGCAGAAGGACCTTAAACTCTTCACAATCTTTCTTCTGCAGTAACAGAATTTTACCCTGGGCAGTTCTCGGCATCTGTGATGGATGGCATTGTTTGGGTGGGCACCTTAAGTCTCAAAACAGTGTCTGTCTAGAGCAGGCTGGACAGATGGATCAGGTTACAAGTCTTATCATGATCCTGGAAAACGATGGAGATTGTAGTCTAATCTAAGTGCAGGATACCCAGGTCAGGCCAACTGTCTGAGAGTCGACTTGCTTAGTGGGATACATACCTGGAACGCGGCAAACCACATGAGCCAATCCAGACGATAATGGTAGGGGCTGATCAGGCAGGGCCGCCTCTGCAGATTCCCTGGTTTACACTTGAATTCATATTCTTCCCAAACTGCAGCAGGGTCATTGGCGTCCGAGCTGGATGTCCCTTGGATTATAACCTCGGTTCTCTCTTTGGTTATGCTGCAAGATATAAGGGTGAGGTGATTCTTCTGAAACTCTTGAGGATCTGCCAAATGATTTCTAGGGGCAGGTAAGTGCAATGGGAAGAAAGATTCAGGAGCCAACATTACTATTCAGTAGCCCAACTTTACAGCACAGCTTTCATAGGCAGAGGAAAAAGGCTTTCTGGCCTTTGTAGATGGATTCTCAGAAACAGGTTGGTCCAGCAGGGTCCCAATTATTTATGTATGAAGATTAAACAGCTGGGGCAGCAACAAAATATTAGAATCAAACTACCTGTTTAAAAAAGTGATCAATGAAGAAGTGCAAAAATGGCAGTGGATGTATTTTCACAGCCAATTTAATAGGCATAGTAATCATAAAGGTAAAGGTTTACCCTGCACAGCCGTGTCCGACTCTAGGGGCTGGTGCTCATCTCCGTTTGTTGTCCAAAGACGCTTCTACGTTCATGTGGCCGGCATGATGCGCGTGGAACGCTGTTACCTTCCCACCGAAGTGGTACCTATTCATCTACTTGCATTTGCATGCTTTCGAATTGCTAGGTTGGCAAGAGCTGGGGCGAGTGCGGGAGCTCACTCCGTCACGCGGGGCTAGGGATTCGAACCTCCAAACTTGATAGACAAGCCTGGCATCTTACCCGCTGAGCCATCACACCCCCTTTAATCTGTATAAGTTAAAACAATTCCCCAAATTTTCAGAAGAAAAACACTAAAAAGTACTAATGTTTTTAGAGCCTTACCCAAGATCACCGAACTTTGGACAGAAGCCACCTGCTTTCCTTTTATTTAATTTGTCAATAATATTTGGGTTTACCATTATCACCACCTCTACATTTCTCTTTTTGAAAATTGTACTCAAATGGGACTAAAACAAACTACTTTTAATACTTATCAAACTGTGAGACCGCTGTTTCTAGTTAGTCCTTTTTGGTTACACTTCCAGTATATACATATACTAAACAAGATTACAATCACTTAAGTGCAGGAATTGTAAGCAATTGCTTGAGCAAAGCATGTTCTACAGGGATCATTCTGTTACGAGCAGCAAGGAAAAAAACGGATGCTCTGCCTTTTGGACCTTCTAAAACTGGTGCTAAAAACGGTAGGAAGTTCTGTTAAAAAGATCAGACACAACTATAAATCATCAGGGATATCCTGCACAAGGCTTTTGCTGCAAGTGCCAAAGTAAAAACTATAGGAGAATTGTCTGCCAAAAATGGCCAAAGGTGCCTGAAGCATTGTTGGCTATGTCAAAGAATTCCTACGGACAAAGGAAGAGATAGATTTAGGTAACATCTGGTTGTTTTATATGATCCCTTTCTAGCAGGAGCTCAAGACGGCAAGCACAGCCCTTTGATTTTCCCCACAGCAATAACTCTGTGAAGGAGGCTGGTCTGAGAGAGCAGGATGGCCCCAAGTCACCCGAGGAGCCTCCATGGCTGAGGATGGAGTCAGTGGACTTCTCGGTCCTAGGCCCTTAAGCACTAGGCTCTCCCAGTAATGTCAGAATCATAGTATTATGATCATAATATGCCCAGTGTCATAGTAATCAATATGCATTGTAAGGATGGAACCACTAAGCTCAGATTTTCAGATTCTGGGGCCAGGGTATAGGAAAGCTTGTGACTGGCCACTGTTGAATCCAGATCCAGACTGGATTCGAGCTGTGATCTTTCAAACACAACAGAGAATTGCGCAGATAGAGTTGTGAAGAAGTAAAGGGTACCCATGATGAAGGAATGTTTCACATCCTTCCTTTACAGAAGGCCAAAATGACTTTTCATTTTTTGCTTAGAGGGAAAAGGATGGAAGGGATGCCAGAGGAGAGCTATAAACTTTGATGAATGATGTGAAGGAGTGCAGCCTTCTCCCTCCATCTTAACACTAGGATTTGGGGTCCTCAATTAAAATTCAGTGGTAGTAAGTGTGAGACAGTGATACTTAAAAGCGCCACAAAGCACATCGTGGTGACAGCCACCACAAACATGTAGGAACGCTCAGGTTCAAGAATCATTAGCCACCTGATAGCGTGGTAGCAAAACCAAACTTCTACATTAAGAGCAATCAACATGCTTGGGCAAATTACAAGGGTAGCCATCTTCCATGTAGCCAGATAGATCATGGTGGGAAAGAGACCTCAGTTAGCTCAATCTTGCCCACTGCAATGCCAGCTTAGGATTTCGGGAGCTCTAGTCACAAGTCATCTGAAAGGTGGAGTCCATGGTGCTCTTTGAGCCTTGTTGTTTTCTTGCAGACGTTTCATTGCCAGGCTAGGCAACATCTTCAGTGCGAAAAGGGAGTGGAACTTGCTCTCTGTTTATATACCCTGGCTTGTCCTGCCTGTGTTGGTGGGGGTGTTGTACTCTCCTTGGTAGTACCTTGATTGGGTTGTTGTTTGCTGCTTGGTTGATTGACTGAGTTAATAGTTCCTTGATTAGGGTCTATTGTGTTGTTTGATTGCTCCTCTGGTGCTAATCTTGGTGTTAATCTTTGCCTATCTGGTTGTTGATTGCTGGCAAGGAGGTGTTCTGGTCTTCTGGCTTTTCTATTGTCTCTTTTGAATGGTATGTAAATGTTGTTTACACTCTATGTCTGAGTGCCAAGTTTCCAGGAATTCTCTAGCATTTTTGGATTTGGCTTGGTTTAAGATGCTCACAGTTTCCCAGTTGAAAGTATGGTTAAGTCTGTCCATGTGTTGTGAGATTAAGGACTTTTCATCGTGTCTTCTGACTGCTAGTTGGTGTTCGTGGATGCATTCTGCTAGTCTTCTGCCAGTCTGTCCTACATAGTGGCTGTTACAGTCCTTACACTGTATGTTGTAGATAACTCCTGTTTTTTCTTCTTGGGCTACTGAGTCTTTTGGGTTACTTACAATGTTCTGAAGGGTTTTGGTTGGTTTGTGTGCTACGGTGATCCCATGTGGTTGTAACAGTCTATTAGTAGTTTCTGAGATGTTTCTGATGTATGGCAGTGTAATCCTTTTCATAGCTTCCGTTGGTTTTGCTGTGGTGGGTTGAGTGGTCAGGCACTTTTTGATAAAGTTGCGTGGGTATCCATTTTGCTGGAAGATGCTATATAAGTGGTCTATTTCCTTTTTCTGGTGTTCTGGGTTGCTGCAGTGCGTTTGTGCTCGTCTGAATAGTGTTCTTACACAGCTCCTCTTGTGGGAGGTAGGGTTATTGCTTTGGTAGTGGAGCACTTGGTTAGTGTGGGTAGATTTCCGGTAGACTTGTGTTTCTAGAATGCCATCATTTCCTCTACTGATGAGGATGTCCAAGAAGGGTAGTGTGTTGTTGTTTTCTTCTTCCCTTGTGAATTTTATTCCTTTGAAGATGTTGTTGATGGTTTCATGTGTTTCCTCCAGTTGATCCTTTTTTATTATGACGAAGGTGTCATCTACATACCGGATCCATACTTTGGGTTGTATCATCTGGAAGGCTTTATGTTGAGATGGCTAGATGAGCTTGATCCAATCAATCCATTAGGGTTCTTCCCTGGAGCTAAATCTTTTACCTGAAGAACACCATCTTGGGATGGCACATTTCTTCCTCTGCTATATAACCTACTTCAGGGGTGTCTGATACTTCAGGGGTGTCCCACTCCAGGGATTCTCTGAGCTATTCACACTCTCCAGGAAAACTCCCTGTAGCATCATGAAGTGGCCCACTGCCTAACAGAGAGTAAATCTGGAATGCCAAATAACTAATAAAAAGTATGTTCTTCCTTCAAAAAGCATCAGCCTTCACATCATCATAGACTCCTTATGAGCTGCAATTCTCTCTGTCGAAGCAGAAACACTGCCTGGAGTGATGGGGGGAGAGCAGAAAGAGCCACACGAACAGAACAAAACAAAACGCGCTTCTGTTGCTGCAGAGCAATCAATACGATCAAGAAATGTGGAAAAGCTGCAGTGGCCATCTCCCTTTGCCAACGGCTGCGGAAGCCGGCTTCTGCAGCGCTGAAACTGGAGAGGGGGCATAAACTGGCTTGAGTGGGAGAGGGAGGGTCCCTCCTGCCAGTTGTCCATGGGTTAAAAACACGATTCGGATCTGATTTTCCACATTTATTTTGTTCTTTTTCGCTACAAGGAGGGACAAAAAGCTATTCAGGACCATGCCGTTTAGCTTTTTCTCCCACTGCTGCCAGCCTCAATTACTTCACCGTTCCTGGATTCCAGCTCTCCCCACTGACTGGGTTTCTGCAGCCAATGCTCACCCGTGTCCATGACTTTGGGGCCATGAACCCCGTCTTCTGCTTTGCTCTGAAGCAAGAGCTGAGGTTCACCAGGCCCATCCTCCAAACACCACGAGGCTATTTCTCCCTTGCACGTAAAAGAGTTGCAAGCATTTGATACGCAGCTGATGGCTCTTCAAAGCAGGTTCTTTCGTGTCTGAAATGCATCCTACCATAGGACCAGTCCAGAACAGATAAATCCGAAAGGCACATGCGACAGAGCACAAATGAGGCAGAATGTTCTTCTGCAGAATCAACTCTACCCAGAATGGGAAGTGCTTCTTCCAATGCACTTCCTGGAATGCTCATGTGACCAGAGATGTTCTCCTGTCCTGAAAATGCCCTTTTTTAAAATGTATTTTTGGTACTGCTTTTCCCCCTTGCCAAGTACAGTGGCATTGCTCAAAGAGAGGCTAAGAACACGCATGGCAGATGCTCTTCAGATACCGAGAGTCTTACCTTCCAAATGCTCCATATGTGTTGACGATTCTGAGAGGGTTGTAGGAAGTGTTCATGATTTGCTGGGAGCTGATCAGATTGAGAACCACCGGGATGCTAAGGAAGATAATCAGCGCCCCCAAGGACACATTCACAGCTTTGCGGATGTAGCTGCCTGCGGAAAAGACAAGATGCCCGTTTGGGGGGCTGGTTAGGCTGCTTCTCTACTGGTTAGCTGTAAGGAGGACCCACAATGCAGCAGGGCAGTGGACCAAGTGGTCCATAGTCACCCAGGGAACCTCCACGGCTGAGGAACTTTTGAACCAGTTCTAGTTTCGATGTAAATGACTTAAAATATCTGGAAGCCTTTGCTTGCTGGCTGGGATTAATGGGAGTTGTACTTACCAATCACCCTGTTGGGGAAAACAGAACTTTATCTAATACAGAAAATCAACTATTTCCCAACAACCAACTGGGAATTTCTGGCAAGCTACAGAAAGGTGTGTGTTCTACCTGGTTCTTGGTGGAGAAAAAGTCCAAAATCCACGTAAACAGCAATATTTATTAGGCTGTTCCAAAACTAAAGCTTATTAACCATATTGGCACCATCTGATCAACTTAATAAATATATTGCTCCAATAGGGATTCAGGATTATTATTATTGCTGTTGTTGTTGTTGTTGTTATTTGCTTATGAACATCATGCTCCCCTTTGCTCTTCTTATATGAGAAACCCAGAGGCCCTAAAATTCCTGTACCCTTCCAGATGCAAGACAATGTATGTGGCCAGACAGAGAGAGGCAGTCGGGTCTGGTTACTGAAGCTGCCGGACTAGGAGTGGCGAGAGCCAGCTTCTAGCCCCCCGTCAGCCATGGAAGCTCCCTTTTGTGTGCGCTATGAATGAGACACACTTTGAAAGGGGGGCAGGTCTCAGATCGTGAGATCCTGGCCATCTTGATTGTTTTTACCCCCTTGTGAATACCCCTGCTACTGGGTCTAAAAGCACCCCATTTCCATCCCCGCTTTACTGAAACACGGTTTCTCCTATTATACATGCAAGCATGAAATATTCACAAGAATACTGAAGAACCATATAAATGAGTGTTTGAGTTCAGCAAACCCACCACGCTTGGTTATTTCTAATCTGCATTCACACGTTAAATGGGGTTAATATTAACCATGGCTAGTTTTTGTGTGTATTGTGTGGACTCCATCTCTTTGGTTAGGTTATGGGTCAGTGTACTGTGCAACAGCCCAGAAAATCCAGTAACCAGGTTGGGCAGAGGCTGTATGTGAATGCAGCCAATGCGAATGAAATGAATCTGGCTAGAAAAACTAAAACATTGTTTCTCGTCTCTTCTTTCTGCCCTGCATAAAAATATTGCCTTCTTCTTTACAAGGAACTTGGTTTTTAATCTATTTTCAGCCAGTTCTATCCATCTTAGAAATGTCTTGGCAAAACAGATCTGCATAACTGAAATGTACCAAGCCCGGATGAAGTCCGTTTGGCTCTCTGTATCTCACGAGGCTGCAGAGAATAGGAGCCATTTTACTCAGAGAAGCACAAAGAAGCCCACCAGCATCAGATATTAATGCCAACGTAAAATCTTCCAATACAAACACAATAACACCTGGAGATAAAAGTCAGCGACACAGTCCTTGGCAGGGAAGTTCAGCAGATTAGCTGGGACAATTTTTTCAGCAACGGTACCGAAGTGGCCGTTGCCAGTCTACCGGCTACCCCCTTGCGCCTGGCATTTAGAAAAAAATCACAGCTGACACGACTCATCCTTTGGCTGTCTCTGCAGGAGAGCAGCTTAGCTTTAAAACTTCTACTGTATATTTCCCTGATAAATTGTTCAGTCTGAGAGAGTTTGGGGAGAAGCGTTGATTTAGAAGTGAAGTCCAGACCCCAGGATCATCTGAGAAAGCCAGGCAGGATTTGTCAAGTTGCAAAAGAAACCAGGAGAGGGAAGAATTTGGTTATTCTAAGAACTCTGTAGACGTGAAGGTGACCCAGACACACTTGGTGCTTCTCGGCTTCTACGTCGCAGGAAGTATCCGCCTCTTCCCAGACAGTCTTGGCATGCTCTGCATATGCTGGGACTAGAATTTCAAGGAATCCCAGTTAGCCTGGTGGCTGGAAATTCTGGAAGTGATGGCCCTAGTGCCCTAGACTGCCATGTTAGAAATGCCAATATCACCTTTCCTTAAAAGCTAATAATGAAGCCTAAAAATGCCAGGTAACACTAGCACAGAAGGGAGGCAGAGCCTGCTTACCACAGAACAAGGCAATGCTAACGGACTGGGCTTCTCTTCTCGGGGATCCGTGGGGGGCGGGGGGGGGGAGGGAGTCCAAGGCATTCTGGCCAGCAGGGGCTGGAGATTTACAGCATGCCAGCTTCTCTCTCTCTCTTTTAAAATCAAAGGTTTAAAGGATAAAGAAGAAAAGTCACTTCTGACATGAGATTGATTGGACATCCCTATGTCTTGGATAGGTTTTTCTCCTGACTTCCCACTCTCGCCTAGTAGGATATGCTGATGGTCTCCTACCCAGCCCTCAGTTAAAGGGTTGTAAAATATTAAAACAGGAGGAACTTAACGGGAAGTTTCAAGGCCTTAACACTGCAGAGGAAAACCCTGTCACCATGTGCATGAATTTTCCTGACGTGATAGTCAAAAATATGCACAGAAGGGACCCATGTGTTGCTTTGACCCCAGAAGAATAAAGGTACCATATTGTAAAGGGCCAACTTTTCCTGCTGCCTCTTCAGCTTGTATCTTCAGGACGTGGGACTTCAGAGATCCTTTGCTGGAGCCAAAGAAGATTCCCAAGGAGGCATCATCAAAACATGCTATACTGGGCACGATGGTTAACCAGTTTAGGAAGCTCAGGTTCCCACTTATGATGAGCAGTACCTAAGAGGAAGGAAGGGAAAGAACGGGGTCAGGATTTGAGAGTTACTTTTTCTTCCCCATTAAGTTCATTACAGAACTTAACCAATGAACAACAGTCACAAGTTTAGCTTGCAGTGAGAACCCTGAGCAAAACGATCTGCAACTGAATGGAAGTTTGAGAAGGCAGCAACCTGTAAGAGGATAAACCAAAATATTACACTAGGGTTGAGGATCCTGTGCTGAGCAGGTTAATGGAATAAACTATTGAAGTAAGTCATCCATGAGAATGTTGTGTAAACGCAATCCCATTTTTCTACAGAGTTATGCCATAAGAGCCAGTTTGGTCTAGTGGTGAAGGCACCAGGCCAGAATCCAGAAGGCTATGAGTTCTAGTCCCGCCTGCTGGGTGATAAGCACACAGCTTTCTAACGTTTCTTAATTGGCTACTTTGCTAAGAAAGTCTGCTTCTCTTAACTAGTTTCATTTCCACCTTCGTTTTGCAACCCTGAGGCAACTTGAAGAGAATAATCCTCTGACACAGGATCACGTCACTGCTTTTAAATGTAGCAACTGGGTGGTCTGCCCCCACTTTACCCCAATGACGCACCTCCCCTTCTAACCGGGAAGCCAGAAACACAAGCGTCTTATTTTATCAGCTGTAAAAAAAAAAGAAAAATAATTTAAAAATTGAAGGGCTCCAAAGTAATTACAGATCTAATTTGACACGTGGGCGGTCTTATGGACCTGGGAAACACATGTTGTTTAGCCTGATACAGGCACGTCTTTCAAGCAGCTACCGAAGGAGTAGAAGAGTGATTTGTAACAAAAATGTGCAGCATGGAAAACACCCACACAACTTCTATACCCGCAACTTGGCTGGAGAAGTTTGAAGGCCATCGACTGTACGTCCACTCCAGTTATGGCACAGCTCTGGCCTTGTATGTATATGAAAATGAGCTTAAGCTATGTTTGATAAGCTACATTTTCTGTGATAAATACTTATGGGGGAATAGAATAAATAGATTAAATCCCCATGGAAGTCATCATGGGAAGCTTTTCCATAGTTTTTTCAGTAGCTCTCTTCTTCTCCTTGCTGAGGGAACCCTGCCCTCAAGAAAGGAAAATGTTTCCTTCCGTGGAGAAATACATAGAGACCATCTGTCCAATTTCTCTCCCACAGGTTGGATGGAGAATTTCAAAAGGTGATTTGTGCCCAGCTTTGGCGTCTCTGGATTCTCTCTCATACCCTTCTGCAGAGGGGGCAAAGTGGGGAGGACATGCAAGGACCAGGACATGCAATTTCACCTCTCCCCAAGATGGGTGGGCCACGAAGAGAAAACTAAACAGGTACAGAGGCTTATTAACAGCAGCCACTTGCCAAAGTTCTGAACTCAGCCGAGCCTTCAGCTGTGGGAAGATCATTCCTAAGTTTTCCTAAGTGATCAGATAAGCAGTATCTTTTCTGAACAGCCGACATTCTTGGCAGGAAAAAGTAAGTTTGCTTTCTTTCCTTACAACCACTCTCTTTGGGGGGCACAGGCTGGTGACTGGCTGATTCCTTTTTGGCTTCTAGTGCCCACCTCTTCCTTCCTTTCCCGCTCTTTTTTCCCGGCCCTGTCATGCGGTCTGACTAATGCAAGTATCTGTAACCTTTTTAGCTATTGGACACAACTAGAATTGGTTTGTAAAATAGCTGCAGTGGTGGCAAAATAAGTCAGATGGGGGAGGGAGGCTGCCAAAAGAGATCTGAAGGACACCATGATGGGGATGTCTTTGCTGATAGACAGAGATTCTTTATTGTGGTCACCGAACAACCAAAATAAGACAATGAAACATATAAAGTAGACAATAGATGACACATACTGATATTAGCTCATTAGCCTTTGCTGATTTTTACAAACTATCAGTATAATGGCTGATATCAGTAAGCACAGCTGGCTTGATGAGAAGCTAAAGATGGCAAATTTGAAAGGCCCCAGACTAATGGCAGTTGCAAGTGGGCGTTCTTGAGATAAGGTCATAATTCACACAATCAAACTTGGGTTGAACACTTTTCTCTCCCACCTACTGTCAAGGGTCAGTTAGTGCCTGGAAGAATACAGCCTAACTGGGTGGATTCATCTGAAGGGGAGAACAGGAATGCATAGAATGTAAACAAGCAGGTATTACTAATGGACACTGCGAGGGCTACAGAAGTCTGCTCTTCTGAGAGAATGGTATGGCAAGAACATGAAAAGTTTGTAATCTTATATAAATCCTTGGTATAAACACTGAAATACTGTTCCTGTTAAATCAGAGGCTTCCAACTACCTTGTAGCTACTGTTTCTTGGAATGCAATACAGTCATGTTCATATTTGTTCCTGGAGGGAAGCCAAGATAGGCCGCACTTCTGAAAAAAGGGGGCAAGTGTGGACTGCAGGCTTTTATCTCAGAAGCAAGATTCCTGTCCAGAACAGGTGATAAATATCAATCCCAACATTTCTTTTTAGCCATTTAAGCCTAGTATTCTGCTCCCTGAAGCTCCTTGGGCAATAAAAAGAAAAAGAAAAAAAAGATGTCACTGGTCCTTGACCAAATTTTCCTTGCGTTCACTTTGGTGTTTCTCCACAATGCGATGCAATTTTCCCCAACCTAAAGGTCTTGGACTTCTACAACATTCCCACTCAAGGATATACTAGCTGGGGAAGACGGGATTTGGTTTTCTCAGCATATGGAGGGCAACAGGTTGAAGGAGGCTGAGGAAATGGTGCTTTGTGTGAGGAACAAATGAGGAAATCAATATAGCAATAACTGGATATTTGGCACATACAGAGAGCTCTCTCTCCAAGTTGAAGGGTTGAGCCAGGCTGGCCAGCTCTGAGTCCTACTTGATCTTGATCTCCCCACCCCCCCTCTGAATACAGAAACTCTGTATTTCTTAATAAATAATTATTAATAAAATAATTTATTTCATTAAGACATAGTATTAATCATTATAATTAGGTAAGAACTATTTGGTTACAAAACTACAGAATGTCTAATAAGCATGGCACCAAAGGGAGGAACAGTGTTTTTTTAAATCTAATAATGACAGTTTTATGGATTCTGACTGAAGCTTTATGAAGTGTGCTATGAAATATTATTGTTTCATTACTCTCATTGGATTAATTTAGAAAATAAAAAGTCGTTTCTCTGCTCCTTATGCCCCCAAACCATGATTCCTTACGTGACTCTCACCTTGCCCAGGCAGGCAAGTCCCTGATACCAGAAAATGGGCAGGTAACCTCCTCCCAACGCATTTTACAGAACCAGTCAAAGTCTGGTAAAATTACAGGTTGTTACAAGTACATGCTAAGAATTAGATGTTCACGCTCATTCCCAGACACTTGACATTCAAAACCCCAAAGCCGTTCCCCATAAAGTCTGGGGAGAGCTGTGGCCTCAGGGAGCTAAAACGAACACCCCACCAGCCTGGGTCCCTTTCAGACTTTCATTCTAGGATTCACTGATTTTGTTGCACTCTGTTCTCCACTGGTCAGATCCCACATCCATGATTCAGACAAACTGGAACAGTGTCAGAGAAAAGCAATGAGGATGATTGGGGACTGGAAACTGGAACTGAGAAGCTTGAGAAGAGAAGACCAAGCAATGATATGGTAGCAGTTTTTAAGGTCCTGAAGAAGGCGACAACTTGTTCTCTGTCCTCCAAGCTTATGAGATGCAGTGTAACAAACAATCTGAAGTTACAGGAAGGCAGATTATGGTTGAATGTTAGGAAAAACTTCTGAGCAGTAACAGCAGTTCAACGGAGGAACAAATTTTCCAGGGAAGTGGTGGGCTCCTTATTGCTGGATGTATTGAAGGAGAAGCTATGGCCATCTCCGAGGGATGCTTTTCATGTGAATTCCTGCATGAAACAGGGATTTGGCCCCGAGGCCTCCTTCCAGTGGCTGGATTCATGTAATATCCCAGTGACTGAATTAACCCATTTTCTGGGTCTGTACACTCCACTGAACCATAAGCTAACCAGATTGGGGGGTTCACACAACACATTAAACCATACACATTAAAGGAAACCAGTTACGCTTAGTATGCCTACTTAGTTTGCAACTGACTTGGTTAAGCATAAAAAATAAATAAATAAATAAATAAATAAATAAATAAATAAGCAAGCAAGCAAGCAAGCAAGCAAGCAAGCAAGCAAGCAAGCAAGCAAGCAAGCAAGCAAGCAAGCATTTTTACCAGTTTCCAAAGTGTAGCCAAATCTATTACAGCAACACCAACCAAGTCTAAAGGCAACTTAAGAATGAATAGGTCTCGAGTTAATTTCTAAAGATGCCTGAAGTATTATTCTGAGCAAGCTATATCAACACATTCAAGTTGACTGAGAGTAGGGGTGGGGGTGATTAGAGATCAGAGAAGCTGGCAGAAAATAAAAAGGGCATGTAGAAAATGATGATTACTTGTTGATAATGCCTATTCACACCCATGAAAAAGGAGCTGGGTGTGTCATAGCACTGATGAGCTCCTTGCAATGAATAGTATTCCATGCATTTTATGGGCTATAATCCACACGAGCTTAATCCAGAATAAATTTGTTAGCCTTTACAGCATATTAAAAAGCAGAGACATCACCTTGCCGACAAAGGTCCGTATAGTTAAAGCTATGGTTTTCCCAGTAATAATGTATGGCTGTGAGTTGGACCATAAGGAAGGCTGAGCGCCGAAGAATTGATGCTTTCGAACTGTGGTGCTGGAGAAGACTCTTGAGAGTCCCTTGGACTGCAAGGAGGTCAAATCAGTCAATCCTAAAGGAAATCAACCCTGACTGCTCATTGGAAGGACAGATGCTGAAGCTGAAGCTCAAATACTTTGGCCACCTAATGCGAAGAGAGGACTCACTGGAAAAGACCCTGATGCTGAAGGCAAAAGGAGAAGGGGATGGCAGAGGATGAGATGGTTAGATAGCATCACCGATGTAATGAACATGAATTTGAGTAAACTCCGGGTGACAGTGGAGGACAGGAAGGCCTGGCGTGCTATGGTCCATGAAGTCACGAAGAGTCGGACACGACTAAATGACTGAACAACAACAAGGTGTCCATGGGACTGTTTTTTTCCGCAAGTGATCCTGAGTTCTGAAAACTGTCTTTCAACATGGGACATATTTAAGCCGGTGCTGGGCTGCAGAAAGTTTGGGGAGGGGGACATACTCCCAAACAAGTAAAAACACATTCTCTCTCTCCCTATCTAATCTCCTTAGCAAGAGATGTGAAGCCTATTGTTACACTGTCAGGTCAGTTCTAGGAATTTATAGAAAGGAAGAAAATAGAGAGAGGGAGGGAGGGAGAGAGAGAGAGAAAAAGAGAGAGAGAGAGAGAGAGAGAGAGAGGAGAAGAAGGAGAATGAGAATGAGAATGAGGAGGAGGAGGAGGAGGAGGAGGAGGAGGAGGAGGAGGAGGAAGAAGAAATGTTTTGCCCTGTCAGAGGTAGAGCTCTTAACCCAAATTCAGCACTTGAGTAACAAGTTTCCGTCTTTGCTTGTCTTCACCAACACCTGTTGGCTTCCCTTTCTCTGGTCTGTGCTAAAATACTGGCGTGTTCTTATGGAGCAAACCCCAAAGGTGTCAAAAGGTAAAGGGAGTCAATCCACAGAAAGCACACGGGCTCTTTGGAGAGGAGAAGATTCCATCTATCACTCAGAGAAAATTCTGTATGGACTTTGTGTCTCAGGCAAAGTTTTCCTTCTTGGGAAAACAGAGGAATTGGGCGCAGGACATTGGCATCAATTTTTCTGTATTTTCCTACTTGGAATGAACGTTACTTGTACAATTGCAAACGAGGAGAAAAATCCAATGATTTGGGAAATTAAACCATATCTACCAAGTTAGCTCCCATCTTTCTCTCAGGCTCTAGTATCCTTGAATGCTGGTTGAAAATATTTTAAAACCATTATTACATTTTAAAATGCATTTTCAACCTGCCCTTTATTCAAAATACGATGCACACAAATTAAGCGATGCCAAAATAGAAACGCAACATTGCAATGTGAATTGGCAAAACCTTCAAATCATAAGAGTCTCAAACCTTCTGAAATTTCAGCTAACTCACAAGCTTTCAGAGTTCTCACCCAAATCACACAAGATTTCAGTCTGAACTGTCTTGAGGTCCAGCAGTCTTGAAAGATTTTGACTTTTCTTTATTAAACACAATGGCTGGGTTTTGCAGATGTCACCCTGAACGGTAGCTAAAAGTGTTGCATTTCCAATCCTTGCTACAAGGAAACTGAAAGCTTAAACACAACAGCAGAAATTAAAGCAAAGTGGGACTATACTTTAATAAGCCTTGGTCAGACATGGAATTTTTTTCTGGGACAGAAGAACCACGGTTGAGCTCAGATACGGAGTGAAGACCCCCTTGCCCCTACAAATAATTTACCAACGGGTAGGGGCGACTGGAGAGCGCCCTAGAACTGCGGAAATCCGTACCTCCGGCTTGATATTCGATCTGGAGTAGGCTGGACGGAGTGTAGCTCTCGCAGCTCATGGATTGAGAACTGGGCGGAGCTCATGGCCCTTTACGACTGTGGACTTGGCCGTTCTTCAGCAGACCCCTTTGGGGGATTTCTTGGACGGGAACCTGGTGTGGAGAATTGGCGAAGTGGGAGACTGGTGTCCCGGTTCTGCTGTGTTGGACCTTACAAACCCCAATTGTGCAATAACAACAGTGCTGGATGGTGTAGAGGGCAGAGAGAAAAAAACTCCAGAATAACGAAGCAGCGACGAGACGCGGAGCAGAGAGTGGAGTGTGAGCGTTTCACCAGTAAAGAAGAGCACTATTTTCAATGGTGTTCCTCTATAGACTTTACGAACTGTATATCACAGCATCTCTGGAGAAACTTTGAAGTTGGGTGTAGGGGGGAAATTCTCATGAATTTTATCATCTGGAGAACTCTTTAACAACTTAAAATTTTAATATTCCCCCCGTTCACTTAGAGGCGGCAGAGAGGTGAGAGGGTCCCCGGATATGTGAATGAGGGCTTTCCCTGAGTGTGAGAGAGTCAGGGGAGCCCAAGATTGTGTGAATTTATGGAAGAGTGCCCACCCCTGAGTGAGAGACAGACGGTGGGCAGGAGTGTATGGTGCCCCCTTACAACTAGTGAGAGGGGGTAAGGGGGCGGAGTGGATGTTGGAAGGTGGAGAGGCCCTCCTGGTGCCGAGAGCGGAAGCTGGTGTGCTGGGGGGCCTATCACCACCTAGGGGCGAGTGTGTATGAGAGATGTGTGCATGGAGGGGACCCTTATATCAACCCAGGGTTTCCGGAGGGCCAGGAGTGGAGGCATCTGGGCCTGGAAACTCTGGAGGCAGTAGGGCAGGCTGCCCCATCGAAGTGGTGACAGGTAGGGGATGTTACGGCGGGAACCGAGGGGCAGGCCATCTTCGGGGAAGACGCCCCCGATGTTTGGTATTGGTGGCGTGTTCCGGCTCCTCAGGTTCAGACCCAGGCCCTGGTCAAAGGATCCTCGAGTGTCCTGGCTTCCGACTCTTGCTACTTAACGCCAGGTCTGTTAATAATAAAGCTCCCCTTATATATGACTTGATCACGGAGGAGGGGGCAGACCTGGTGTGTATTACTGAGACCTGGCTGGGCACAGAGGGAGGAGTAGCCCTCTCGGAAATGTGCCCAGCCGGGTTTCAGGTGTGGCATCAGCCGAGACCCCAGGGCAGGGGAGGAGGGGTGGCGGTTGTAATCCGGGAATCTCTGGTGGCCTTCAGGGGCCCTGCCCCACAAGTGGCCGGGTGTGAGACCCTGTTTTTCAAGTTGGGTTTTCGAGAGAAGTTGGGAGTGCTGTTGCTGTACCAGCCTCCCTGCTGCGTAGCAACCTCCCTGCCCGAGCTGTTGGAGGCTGTCTCAGGGTTGGCAGTGGAGTTCCCTAGACTTATGGTTCTGGGGGACTTCAATCTGCCTTCCCTGGGACATGCCTCAGGGACAGCTCGGGAGTTCATGGCTACCATGGCAGCCATGGGCCTATCTCAGATTGTTCGAAACCCGACTCGAGACAGTGGCCTCACTCCGGACTTAGTTTTCTTGTCGGAGCAGTGGCAAAGTGATCTGAAGGGAGAGTTAGATCTATCCCCACTGTCATGGTCAGATCACGCCCTGGTGGCCTTGAGATTCTCCTATGCCGCCCCACTCCGCAGGGAGGCAGGACCCATTCGATTGGTCCGCCCCTGGCGACTGATGGACCCAATGAGGTTCCAGAAGGAGCTGGGGGTTATTTCCGAGGATCTACTGCACGGTCCAGCGGAGGTCCTGGCCGCTACCTGGAATAGGGAGGCGGCTGGGGCCTTGGACAGGATCGCGCCTGTGCGGCCTCTCTTGCCACATCTGACCCGACACTCCCCGTGGTTTACGGAGGAGTTGAGGGTCTTGAAGAGGGCTAAGAGACGCCTAGAGCGTCGCTGGAGAAAAACGAAGACTGAATCCGACCGAACACAAGCTAGAGCCGCGGTTAAGGCCTACCTTGTGGCGGTAAGAGCGGCGAAACGTCTATATTTCTCCGCTCTTATTGCATCCGCAGAATGCCGCCCGACGGCCCTGTTTAAGATAACACGATCTCTTCTGGGTAAGGTGGAGGCTGTAACCCACCTGCAGGGCCATGCAGAAGAATTTTCTGAGCATCTGCAGGATAAAATCGCTCAAATTCGGTCTAGGTTGGACTCCAAGCGTGAAGCAGAGTCTGGGGAGATGCCAAGGGAACGTCATTACCCGGTTATCTGGGATCGGTTTGATCCTGTTGGGCCTAAGGAAGTGGACAGGATCCTCCGGACTGTAAAGGCCACCACATGCCATCTAGACCCTTGCCCTTCCTGGCTGGTGCAAGCAGCCAGGGAGGTGACATGTGGTTGGGTCCAGGCGATGGTTAATATATCTCTGGGGGAGGGGGTGTTTCCGGATGCCTTCAAGGAGGCGCTGGTGCAACCCCTACTCAAGAAACCATCACTGGACCCTACGATATTGGATAATTTTCGTCCTGTCTCCCACCTCCCCTTTTTGGGGAAGGTGGTTGAGAAGGTGGTGGCGTTACAACTCCAGAGGATTCTGGATGAAACGGATTATCTAGACCCCTTTCAGTCGGGTTTCAGGCCGGGATATGGGGTGGAAACTGCATTGGTCGCGCTTATGGATGATCTCTGGCGGGAGCGGGATGGAGGAAGTGCGTCCATCCTGGCTCTCCTTGACCTCTCAGCGGCTTTCGATACCATCGACCATGGTATCCTTTTGGGACGACTCAAGGAGTTGGGGGTGGCTGGCGTAGTTTTGCGCTGGTTCGCCTCCTTCCTCGAGGGTCGGTCCCAATCGGTAGTAATAGGAGATGAGAGATCCAATTCTCGACCCCTCGTTTGCGGGGTGCCGCAGGGTTCGGTTCTCTCACCTCTCCTATTTAATATCTATATGAAACCGCTGGGTGAGATCATCTGTCGCCATGGGATGAGATATCATCAATATGCTGATGATACACAGTTGTACATCTCCATCCCTGGGGAAGTAAGTGATGCAGTGGCCGCCCTCTCTCAGTGCCTGGAGGCTGTGGGGGTCTGGATGGGGAACAACAGGCTTCAGCTGAACCCTGGTAAGGCGGAGTGGCTGTGGATTGATGGTTCTTCTGGATCTGGGAAATTATCATCTTTGGTTCTGGATGGGGTTGCGCTTCCCCATTCAGAACCAGTGCGGAACCTGGGGGTCCTACTGGACTCACGGCTCCTGCTCGAGGAGCAGGTGGCAGCCGTGGCCAGAAGGGGCTTTGCGCAACTTCGTGTTGTGCGCCAGTTACGCCCTTTCCTGGATCAGGAGTCCCTCCGTACAGTCACTCATGCCCTGGTCATCTCCCATATAGACTACTGCAATGCGCTCTACATGGGGCTACCCTTGAAGAGTATCCGGAAGCTCCAACTGGTCCAGAATGCGGCAGCGCGTGCAGTTATTGGTGCCCCTAGATCGGCCCATGTGACACCTCTGCTACGCCAGCTGCACTGGATACCAGTATGCTTCTGGGTGCAATTCAAGGTGTTGGTTTTGACCTTTAAAGCCCTACATGGCATGGGACCAGGATACCTGAGGGACCGCCTCATCCCCATAACTTCAAACCGTCCCACTCGATTATGTAGAGAGGGCATGCTTCGGACCCCGTCGGTAAGGGAGTTTCGGTTGACGGGGTCCAGAAGGCGTGCCTTCTCGGCAGTGGCACCTGCCCTTTGGAACATTCTGCCCCTGGAGGTGAGGCAGGCCCCATCACTCCTATCCTTCCGGAAGAATTTAAAGACCTGGTTGTGCCGCCTCGCGTGGGACGGGAATAGGAATAGCTCTTCATGGGTATGGTTGGTGTCTTAGAGCCCTTTTAAGATCATGTGGGTCCTAGGTTGGTTGAGATCGCCCGCTTGGATTTTCTATTTAATTTATAATAATAAGTAATTATATATTTGATTGTATATTTTTAGTAGAATTTTAATTTTTATGTCTGTAAACCGCCCAGAGTCCCCTGTGGGGGAGATGGCGCGGTGATAAAAGTCTAATAAATAAATAAATAAATGAATATTTTCAGAAGGTGAGAGCCGGGGTGGTACTGTGGTGAAGGTGCTGGACTAGGAGCCACGAGACTCGCATGCTAGCCCCCCCTCAGCCACAGAAGCTCCCTGGGAGACACTGGGCCGTTCATTCTCTCAGCCCAAGAGCCAGGGGGGTGGAGGAGGGACTGTGCTGGACGCCAGCTGGGTGACCTTGGGCCAGTCGTTCCCTCTCAGCCCAAATCAGTGTCTGACACATCAGCTGACTAAAAAAACCCTTCTCATCACATCATGTATTGATAGCATAACCCTAAGAACCAGGCAAGCGCAGTGCAAAAACAAGTTACGTTGCAAGCATGCAGGCAAATGCTAGGAAACAAGCACCACAACGTATCTCCGGGAAGCATCCTTTACAGCAACTGTGGGATGTTGGCTTGAATGAGCTTATGGCAGGGCCACATCTGGATTGGGGCATCTCAATTCCTAACTGATCTCATCTCTCCTTCCTCTCTCCTGGCTCTCTATTGCTTCATCTGTTTACTCCAGAAATCTCACGAAATTCAGTCTGGACATCTGTATATGTGTCCTCTCCAGGCAGAAGCTACCCATGTTCCACCATCCACAAAGGGTTGGGAGAGGATGCTGTGGGTGCTCACCCTGGCGAGATCAGAGGGGAGGGAACCTAGAAAGTGGCATTCTCGGGGCAGTCCCCTTGCTGTGGAAGAACTAGCCTCTCAGGTTAACCCAGCCTTGGATCCTTTCGGAAGGAGGGGAAGACCCTTCTCTCCCATAGAGCTTTCGGGGAGCGAGTTCGGAAGACAGCACCGGATTTTTTGTTTTTTTAAAAAAGCTTTTCAAGATTTGGATTTCATGGGTGTTTTTAATACACCACAGTAAGTGGCCTAGAATCCCTCGACTGGGCAGCATGCAAAGAAATGGACATAAATGAAAATTCGGTCACATGCACATGAGTTCCAGAAAAGAACACAGGAGAGCGCCGCACAAATAAGAAGTTCAGCCATGCACATGGGAGCAGCTCAGATCCAAAGGCTGGACCTCCTCAAAGCAAGGAATGTGTTTATCCCCGATGTTAATCACATCCTTCTAATTGCAACCATGGGGCTTGCCCACATAGTAAATATTCTTTCCTGTTCTCAGGAGAATGTTGACCATCTGCCCATCTCAATTAGACTATGAAATTCTGCCTGCCCTGTCAGGGTTCTGACACTAAAGTCAATGGGACCTGTATTCCTGCTCACAATGGGGGCATCTGCAGAAGGAGGTAAGAAAAAGATGGCAGCCACGACCGTGTGGCTGAAACCCTGCCCCCTTTCTTATGTGTGTCACAACACAAATAAAAAGGGGGACAGAATTTCAATCGTGTGATTGTGGCCCCCATCTTGACTATTTGACTCACCTGTGGATGTCCCAGTTACCTCAGTCTTATGAGTTTAGACAAGTACCCAACAGAATGAGCTTCATGGTTGAGTCAGGTCTTTAGAAGGAACCTTTTCATGCACAAGGCTCTGTGGTTTGGCAGGAGTTTTGCAAATCCAAACTCTTCTCAGTCAGCAGATCACCAACCCAGGAGATACTAACAAACCATTTCTGCTGTGAGGCATCTACTTCACAACCACAGGAATTGCTAGAAAGGCTCCATGTTCAGAGAACCTAAAGCTGGACAGGACCTTTGGGACCACTAGTGAAAGGGAGGCCACCAGCTCCATAGACCATGGGTTCCAATGTTTCAACTGTTCTTCCACCCAAATTTGCCTTCCTATAACTGGACCATTGTTTCACTTCCTGCACTCTGGGATGTTAGAGGCCATATCATGACTGTGTCCAAGGGAACATTTCATGTACTTTCCGAGTTCCCTCAATTCAGTTAGATAATATTTGAAGTATTCCTCTTTCTATATCTCACTTCTTTTCAACAGTACAGTAGGCACCAAACTGAATAACCTTTTCTTAACTCTGGGACTGAGCAGATACCTGGATGACAAGCTTTGTTCTCTGTTCACATGGTCTCCTCTAGCCTGATGTCCGTAAAGCAAGAATGCTATGCAAGTAAACCACAGAACACTTGTGGAGAAATGTTAATTGGAATTCCTTCAATTTTATCAAGTTATTTCCCCTGTTCTCAAAATTTGATAAATCCATTAATCTGATCTCCTCTTGAGAACTGTTTCTTTTGATTAGTATATTTATCAAATCCAAAGAACTTGGAAAACTTTTTCAAAAAGGAGTTTCACTCTTTCATTTGCAGATTGGGAAGAGTTCTGTTTGGGGGTGGACTTCAGAATCTTGCAGATTTTTACTTGATGGAACCCCAACATTCCCCGTCTGATGAAAATAATCTCTAAAAAGGAAAAAAAAACCTTTCCAAACCCTCTTTTTATTTTTTAAAACAAAATATGCTGCCCCACCCATTTTGTGACACTAAGCAGCCTGTAGCATTCAGTTTCAACATCAATGTAACCATGAAAACCAGCAGCATAAAATTTAATATCTGTGTAAAAAGTTGTTTTAAGCCTCCTCAAGTTGTAGCAAAAAGAGAACCATCGGTGGGGGAAAACAGTTGGCAGTCCTGCAGTGAAAGCTTGGAAAATTCAGAGCTTTCTTCAGAGTGGCATTCATGCAGGTTTGCTCTGGGTGACTCTCCCTTCCAAAAGCAGCAACCTGCTCTGAAAATTATTCACCTTTCTCAAGATATGAGGCAGAAATAAATAATAGTCGCAGTGGCATTGGGCGTGTGTGTGTGTGTGTGTGTGTGTGAAAACCGGCAAGATGATGGCCGTAACCTCACGATCCAAGCCCTGCCTCATTCATTTATTCATTCATTCATTTATTTATTATTTTATTTTATTTTATTTTATTTTATTTATTTTATTTTATTATTATTTTATTTTATTTATTTTATTTTATTATTTTATTTATTTTATTTTTTTATTATTTATTTTATTATTTTATTTTGTTTTATATTTTATTATTTTATTTTATTTTATTTTATTTTATTTTATTTATTAGATTTATCACCGCCCACTCCCCCAAGGGGGACTCTGGGCGGTTTACAATAAAATATTGTCAATATTGCACACATGTACAAAGGGAAGTGACTTTGACTGTGATGCCACGACTATTCTGACATACACACACCCCTCTCTGTGGACGCCACTGGATGGCAATTACGTTTCTCAGATGATATTAAAATCAGCATGCAAGAACTGTATTCACAGCCTGATTGTTCACATATTCATTGAAAAATAAGTGGGACTTACTCATGATTTAGTCTGCATAACTACAAACTTAGTGCCTATCTGAGGCAGAGATCAGCCAATATCTGGGCCAAAGGTTGGGGAAGCAATTTTGCTTGGATGGAACTGAAATGATTAGTTTTTAATCAAAGACAGAACAGATTATGGAAAAATGGGAAGATCTGGAGGTCATCCTAGACCACAAATGGTGCTTTCCCAAGTTCTTTGGTATCACCAGTCATACAACAAAGCCACCATCCAAGCAGTTCTCCATTCCAGAAATGGAAGGCTATTTATAGAGTTGCCATCTAAATTTCACTCCAAGCATGAGTTGCTGAGAATTTAAGAAGTCTTGCCAAGGAGAAATGTAGAAGGGAATTTGAGGGAAGTTCAAAGATCTATGGTTGAATAAACTGATGATAGATTCACACAATATGCTAAAAGAAAAACCCATGTGAACAAAATCCAACTGTTATATTCACAGAACATGCTGTGTCCAACCACATAAACCACATGATGGTTCACACAATAACCCAGTTCACCCAACATGCTAACACAATGGTTAAGTTCCCCCAGTGCACTGAACCACAAAGTAGCCAACTCCATTTTGGGGGAGAACCCAACTTAACTGCTGTACATCCATATGAAACTAAAAACTTTCAAACATTCTACAGCTGGGTTTTTAACTATGTGCTTAACCAGGTCAGTTTTCTCAAGACATGCCACACGCATGGTTCATTTTAAACTTGCTTAGACTTCTTGTGGGTTAGTGTATGAACCCAGAAATCAAACTTATTCAATAACCAGGTAAAGTAACAAATCCAGCCAAATGAACAATTTCTGAGCAAACGTTTGGGAAAATATCTCAATCTTTTTAGCCTGCCCCGTGTGATTTAATATCCCTTTTATGACTTCATCTGCCTCTTACCTTTTGCCATTAATGTATGCTTACAATTCATTGGCTTGATTCATGATAAGAATCTACAGTAAAACCATCACAGACCATTTGAGGGTCTGCTAAATCCAGATTTACATATGCTGTTCAAATCAAAATTTTGTCTGCTATATCTGAAGTCTGCTGAATAGAGAACTTGAGAATCAAAGTTTTACTGCTTTTGTTTTTTTGTTTCAATCCAAATAATGTTGTGTTCTTAGCCTTAGCAATCCAAGAAACACATGGATAGATTGTGTGAGAAGTCCACAAGCCAATATTATGCACATTTTAAAATCTGGAGTTACAGTACTTGTTTTTCCTCCAAACTAAGGGTCTTTATTTTGGGGGTGTCCTTCCACTAATGAGAGCCAGGTTGCTGTAGTGGTTAAGGCATCAGGCTAGAAACCAGGAGATCGTGAGTTATAGGCCCGCCCTAGGCCCAAAGCCAGCTGGGTGACCTTGTGCCAGCCACTTGCTCTCAGCCCTAGGAAGGAGGCAATGGCAAACCACTTCCGAGAAACCCTGCCAAGGAAACTGCAGGGACTGGTCCAGGCAGTTGCCAGGAATCAAAACTGACTCAAAGGCACTCCCCCTTCCACTAATATTGCATAATTCCAATTTTGAACTTAATCAATGAAGCTTTTGCAAAGTGATTATGAGGGTGAGAGAGAAATTGTCAAGCTGCATATATTTTGTAACTCCCCTCTCTTCCCTTCAAAAATGAAACTTACAACATTTGAATCATAGAAAAGGTCGGTGAATTTATAAGTGTTTGGGCATAATGCAACTCTACATCTGGTAACTAGTCGGAAAACAATGAAAGGATGAGGCCACAGCATAATGGCAATAACCTGCTTGATGGAGGTGATGGCCGATTCAATCACTGGCTTCTCCGGAAAAAAGTTTTTCCTACCAATTTCTGCTCTGGCAGACTACGAACACCGGCCCTGACCTGCCTTCTCTACCAGCAGAACTCCAAGTATGTTGGACGTCATGTAATTCTCAGCCAGGATAACCAGAGGCTGGGACTGAAGGACCTGGAACCCCAACATCCACAGAGCGGCAGAGCACTGATCAACCTAAACTCCTGCCTCTTCCGCCCTGCAGGCCCAGGCGCCTGACTCCTGGGCATGACTGGCTGGAAACGAGGCCGGATTTTTAGTCTCTTTCCAGATTTCAGCCCTTCCTCCGCTTTGGCCATGGTGATGGCCCGGTGCTCTGCTTCTCTGACCCTTGTCAGAAAGGGAGCACTTTCCTCTCTCCGGGTGGGATCCTGAGAGGACCTGTGCTTTCCATCAATATTTTTGTGTTTTGCTCTCTTGAAACCCCCTAATAGCACTTTCCCATCTGGTGAAGAAGGAAGGAAGGGAGGGAGGGAGGGAGGGAGGGAGGGAGGGAAGAAAAGAAGGAAGGAAAGAAGGAAGGAAGGAAGGAAGGAAGGGGGAGGGATACCTCACCATTATTTCCGTCACTTGGGCTAGAAGGGGACACTGGCATAAATGTTTCACTTGGCTAAAAACAACCAGCGAGCATCACGGTGCCATCAGTGAACCTGGGGGGGGGGGGAAAGGAAGGCCCTCTTGCCAGCTGGAGAGAAGGCATGGAATGAAGTGTAGCAGGCAAACGAGGATGCTCCCCTAGAGCTAGAACAAGTTGGAAACGTGACTTTTGGTGTTCCTCTTTTTCCTTATATTTCTCGTCCAATTTCTGGAGAATTACAGTATGTGGGGGGGGGGGGGAATAGAACCTTTTTTACTACCATGGCACAAGTGAACCCCATACCTTTCCATTTGCTATTTAGTAAGCAGTTAGTAAAATATTTGGATATTTTCAAGCATCAATTGAAAAATGGCATGGTAAAATTTGGTCAATACTTGAAAAAGTATCAGGTAAAGTTCATATGTTGAAGAAACAGGATGACAAACCAACATTCTACAGGGCCAGGAGAGATTGTATTTGCTTTATAAATAATGATAAGAAGTCTTCTTCTCTCAAATTACAGAATATGTGCATTTATACTATGATCTGTAATGAGACTACAACGTGTTGGTGCTGAACTGCCAAACAAAATGTTAATAACAAACAAACAAACAAACAAACCATATCAGCTTACAGTACTCTTGATCGTAGAGGAAAATTCTCATCAGCTCATAAACTATCATTGCAAGCTACAGTAGTACCCAAGTATGAGTGACAGCTGAGAAGGAAAAAGGTGGCAGGGCTGAAAGACATTTGTTCGCTGGGCTTTCTCTCCAGACCTTTTCACATTAAGGACCAGGGACATATAATATGTGTGGTTTTCAAAGAACATCCAACAACATCAACAACAAAACTGTTTTGTCAGCTCAAAGGAACCTCAAAGGTTCCTACGTACATAAAAACGTATTTGCCAAGGGAATAGAAGGCAAGTACAATGTGCTCCAGTTTCAACTGGGCCTCTTTGGAGTTCCCCAGATGTGAGAGCAGGAAATAAACCAGAAGACACTGGTTTCTGTGCATTTGAAAAAGCTCCTTGGGATAGTGGGTAAGTGCCACAGATTTTGACTGCTACCTCAAATTTCAGTGATACTCAGCTAGTGTATTCTGTGGTACCTGCTTCCATGTTTTGCAACTGGATTTGCTTCTCTCTTCTGTTCCCACTTTTAGGTGAGATGAAGGCATCCCCAAGGTGAAGTTTAGCAGATGTGCTAATGTACAATTCAGGCAGCCTTCCACAATATTTTCATGACAGGGGCTGGGAATTCTGCAAACTGCTATCCCAGCCTGTTTGGAGGACATCAGAGTCAGGAAGCCTAGTATGATACATCTACTGAATTCTTGGATTGAAGGGAAACTGGTCAACCAAATAATCCCAAAGTTAGCAGTAATTCAAATGTAATTGAACTCAAGCAACCCACACAGTGACTCTAGGTGGCTTATTGAGTATTTAAAATATCAAATAGAAAGAAACAAAAGAATCACAACGATCAAAACAATTGTGCTGGGGGAAGACAGACTCCCAATATACAACATGTAGTGGGTTTACACATCATCCCCATTCAATGCCTGTGGGAAGAGCCAGGCCTTCAAACTTCCCCAGCCAAAGCAGAAATTTGATCCATTGAGCTTAATACATACTATGACAACTGATATGAGTTCTCCTAATACTCTAGTAGAGATCTTTTTCAGCCCTTGCTAACATTTCCTTCTCTAGAGATTCTAGGAATTGGAGGTGGGCCTAATGCCCTTTTCTGATAGGGCACAAAGAATCCTTGTCTTACTGTTGATATTTTCATGCTTGTTCTGAGTCTCCAAAACACTTCCACCACACCCGTTTTTGTTTTGGAAAAGAGAAACAGGACACTCTTTCAGCCAAATGAGATAGCGCATTGTCCCATTTAGCCAACATCTCCTTAAATCACAGAGTCCAAAACATCCTGTGCCTTTTGGAAGTTTCCCAGCTCACATAGTAAAAAATAAACCACATCCTACAACTCCAACCTCTCTGTTCCAAGAGCAGAACTAGGGCAATGCAAGTCAACACCCCGGGGATCCTGGTCAGGCATAGTTCTCTGGTGTAGCACCGCCTAGGGAGCGGGGATGCAACATGTCTGCAGTGACCCCAACTTGAACAGTGCACTGCACTGACCTACTTGTGCTTTCTCCTCATCCCCTCCCTGACAATGCTAACATGCTTTCTGATTTACTCTTTTGGAAGTCTTCATTCAAACATGTAAAATGTCCTTTAACTCTGATTTGGATGATTTCCTTCAGGAATCTGATGAATAAGGATGTAAGACAGCTTTCTCCAACTTGGTCTCCTCCCTCAGTGGCCATCCAGCCAACTACTGGTCATCCTAACTAGCAACTATAGGAGTCTGAGTCCATCAAACCTGAAGGCCAAATCCCACCTTTCAGGACACCAAGAGTTGAGCAGGCAAGTGCCTCCAAGGAACAGGCCACAAGGAGACAGCTCCTTTCTTTTGGCTTGATGGCAGTTACGACTGATCATAAAATGACCTTGCACTGATGCAACACTAATGGTGAACAGTCAACTGCCTTCCAGATGTGCATGGCCTTTCCCCTTTTCTGTACAGAAACCTTCTGTGGGGGAAAAGGAGGCTGATGTGGAAGACTTACAAACTTTGACATAACCACAGTGCTGGATCAAACCAAAGACGCAGGTAACTCAGCCTCATGTTCGTGCCATTCAACCATTCATAAAGGCAGTCTTAAAAAGTAACAGACCTCTTTAGTTCATCTTACCCAGCAAGGGATATCAAGATATAATACTTAATGCTATACAATACATAATCCTCCATATATACTGTATATATATACCAGAGCTTTCCAAACTTTTCATGTTGGTGACACACTTTTTAGACATGCATCATTTCACGACACACTCTTACAGCAGGCACTAGGACCTGCGCAGAATCACAGCAGGTTTGGAGGCAGCAAGGCACAAGGCAGGAACTAGGACCTGCGTGGAATCACAGCAGGTTTGGAGGCAGCCGGGCACAAGGCAGGCAGTAGGACCTGCACGGAATCCTGGCAGGGCAGGTTTGGAGGCAGCAAGGCACAAGGCAGGCACTAGGACCTGCGCGGAATCACAGCAGGTTTGGAGGCAGCAAGGCACAAGGCAGGCACTAGGACCTGCGCGGAATCCTGGCAGGGCAGGTTTGGAGGCAGCAAGGCACAAGGCAGGCACTAGGACCAGCGTGGAAGCCAGGAGGCAGCAGCAGCCGTGACACACCCAGACACAGCAGCCGACACACTAACGTGTCCCGACACACAGTTTGGAAAGCTCTGATATATACAGTACATTACTCCCCTATTCAAAACAACGATAGGCATTCCTACATCCTATGGTAGGCTCCGAGTGAAGAAGGCCTTCCGTTTCTTTGTCCTGAATCTTCTAACTTCCCTGGGTGACTCTCCTTTCCAGCACTGGAAAGGAAAAAAGTGCTCATAGGGCAGAACTGGTGGCCCATGAGAGACGGCATCCAGATGTTGCGAGGTTAGCCAAGAAGGAAGAGGATGTGTTTTCTGTAAAATCCCTTGCAGCATTTTAATTTACTGAGGTCTTCTGCAAAACACATGTGGGGAATCGCAGGTGGGAATGGACGGCAGATGATACACACGGCGTGCAGCACGAGAGAGAGTTGGCTCTTCTTAAGCTTCCGAACTGCTCTGCCCCACCAAGACAGCTGAAAAAGTAGTGCTTCTGCCACGACTGGAAGAGGGGTAAAGTGCTCTGGACCGCCCAAAGTGCTACGTAAACACGATATTTTGTAACTGGGCGGCCAGGCCTCAGTGATGACAAGCTATTTGCTTCCAGAGTTGGGAGGTCTTGACCACTATTCTCCATCTCAGAATGCAAAGTGTAATCCTGGGCCAACAACACCTACTGATGACTAATGCATTCAGCCTACAATCTTATTTTGTATGTATTTATGTACTAAGGCTTATAGGTCCCTCCAACCTAAAATGACCCTGAGCGGTTTACATGCCTCATTCCAGTAATATGGTTAAAATACAGCTAAATTAGCAGTATCGGACCCAGATAATGCAAAAGGAATCCTCATTCTATCAGATCCATCACTAATCAATGATCAATTAGCACTATTTCTGCGCAAACCATTCAAACCTCTCCTGCCTGCAAAAACCAGGTCTTAAACAATTTCTGGAATAGCAGCAGGGATGGGGCCAAATTTATCTTTGGGGGAAGTGTTATCCCTGAGGACAGAGGCTCCTATGGAAAAGGCTCGCACTGCGCCTCCCTGGCGACATTCCCTGGAGATCAGGACCTGTAGCAAGATTTTCCTACTGGATCTCACTGGGCAGGTAGAATCTATTGGAGAAGGCAGTCTCACCAACCTTCGCTTTGAGACGGTCTTTAAGTCTAATCTACTTTTTGGATTTCCCCATCCCCTGCTTTGCGTAACATCTTGTCGGGGAAGAGTTCTTGACAACTTGAGAAATCATTTAGAAGATCCTGGTTTTGCATGGCTGCGCCACTTGGCTTGGTGCTAAGAAAGGTACAGGTAAAGATCCTACTACAGAGTTTTAAAAAGGGACCGGATGAATTCATAGGGCATTCGCCTACCAACTGGTCTTGAAGGCTGCTGATTAGCCCAAATCACAAACAGCAGATCTTAAAAGCCCAGTTTGGGGAGTCACAAGGAGAGGCAGCCATCACAGTACTTCTGTCCATGCCCGAAAGTTCCCTGGATGCAGCTGGCCACTGTGTGACACAGAACACTGACTCAGCTTCATCCCGATGGACCCTCCACTCTCTGGACTTTAGGGCAACATCGCTGCCCTCAAACTGGTAACCAGAAACTGGACTGTTGCTGGATGGGTCTCCCTGCACAAGCAACAGATTCATCCAAGGTAGTGATTTAATTTTTCAGAGCACAATTTCTCAGCCCTCTCAGAACACAGTTCTTTGGGACAGTACGTACGTATGTATGTATTGTGCAGAGGTCTTTCAACAGGAAAACGTCCTTGAAAATTAAGATCCCCGCTTCCCCAAACCATCCTTCTGGGTCCTTGCAGAGCCCTGCCCCACCTGTGCTCTCTGCCATATGTTTTGCAGAACGTCGCACCGCGGCAGGCTGCTGTCCCAGGGTGGGTTTCGAAGGAAGGAAGGTTGTGCCTTGACACCGCCAGAGAGGCGAGTCCTACAGGAAGTCTGTGTTGCAGACGCTTATTTCACCCGGATCGGTCAAGACTTCAGACAAGCAGGGTTTAAACACCCCATTTATTTTTAGGAGCCTGGGGAGAAGACCACGGCCTCTGAAACTAGTCTTCCTTTGGGGCATCACATGCCCGGAACTGCCAGAAGCAAGCAGCATTTTCGGCAGTTGTTATCATGATAATCGCTCTGCTGTAGCTAAGGTTAAAATGATGCTCCTTGCCGCAACGATTTTTATCATCATCATGAGACCGGAGCTGGCAAGAAGACAAGATCACTGGTGGGGTGGCGGGATCAAAAACGTCAGATTGGCAGCCATGATCACACCACCCTTTTTAACCTGCATTATCTGTGACTAAAAAGGGGAGGAGCTGCAGTCGGGGCTGCCATCCAAACTTTTTCAACCCTCCTCTGCGGACACCCCTGCGAGAAGGAACGGTCAGGAGAAAGGCACCCCAAGATCCAGGAGACTTTAGAGCAGAGCTTTCCAAACTGTGTGTCGGGACACGTTAGTGTGTCGGCTGCAGGGTCTGGGTGTGTCGCGGCTGCTGCTGCCTCCGAGCCCTGCCAGGATTCCACGCAGGTCCTAGTGCCTGCCTTGTGCCTGGCTGCCTCCAAACCTGCCGTGATTCCGCGCAGGTCCTAGTGCCTGCCTTGTGCCTGGCTGCCTCCAAACCTGCCGTGATTCCGCGCAGGTCCTAGTGCCTGCCTTGTGCCCTGCTGCCTCCAAACCTGTTGTGATTCCACGCAGGTCCTAGTGCCTGCCTTGTACCCTGCTGCCTCCAAACCTGCCGTGATTCCGCGCAGGTCCTAGTGCCTGCCTTGTGCCCTGCTGTAAGAGTGTGTCGCGAAACGATGCATGTCTAAAAAGTGTGTCACCAACATGAAAAGTTTGGAAAGCTCTGCTTTAGAGCCTTTAGTGCCCTAAGAAATGTGGCTGTCTTTTGGGAGGCTCCTAGCAACTTGTGCCACAGGAATGGCAAACTTGTGGCAAAGAGGCTGTGTCTCGGAGGTAGAGGAGTACTTGCTGAGCTCACCAAACCTTTCCGGTGGCCCTTTGTTGGAAAGGTGGACAAGCAGGGCTCTCTCTGTTCTGTGTGGGGAGGAAGGAAGTCCTGGGTATGTGCCAAGATGGACTTCCAGGTAGGACAGTGGCCAACCCAGGGACTCACGTAGAACAGAGTGGCCCAGAACCAGGAATGAAAAAGCAATTTGTCCAGGGAGAATTTTTATATAAACATACCCAATTTACACAAAAACTAGATTATACTGGGGCACAAGAAAGCAGCACTTTTCAGATTTTTGCACAACGGGCTACAACTCAAAGAACACAGAAGTGTACTTCTTAAAGAAAAGCATGCACAGACGTGATTCTTGTTTGCAAAGTGCATTTGAAGATGAGTATGAATTTTCAGACAGACTTTTGGTGGTGGTTAAATTTATAAGCTGACGTCAAAACTGGCAAAAACCGAGAGGCAGTTGGAAAAATAAACTCTGCAAAATGCAACTGACAATTTGCTGAATCTTATATAAACTGTACCCCAGAAGTTCTAGCAATGCACAGAAGATTTCCCTAAAAATGCAACTTGAAAAACGCTGAGTTGAATGTTTACAATCACAGATCACAGGCCTGGGTCAATCTACATTTGCTCCTTTCAATTCTTGGCGATCACTCGTAGCCGAGTAAGATTGTCTTCCAGGGGTAAAATCTTAACAGTGGATCCGTAAGTGGCTGTAAAGGCCAATTCTGGATCCGCACAACCTCCCACAGTGAGGGCATGGGTTTCCGGGTGGGAGACGGTCATGATGAGGGTTTGCCTGACATGCCTTCCTTTTAGCTCTTTTCTCCCTTTCGCCCTGTACTCGTGCTTCTTCAAAGTCCATAGCGCCATTAATAAAGGATGACCTCCAATTGAAACGCTCATGAGTTAGGGCTTCCCAGTTCTCAATGCTGATATTAAATTTTTAAAAATTAGCTTTGAGAGTATCTTTGAATCTCTTTTGCTGTCCACCAATATTCCGTTTTCCATTCTTAAGTTGGGAGTAAAGTAGCTGCTTTGGAAGACGATGGTCAGTCATTCGAACAACATGGCCGGTCCAGCGAAGTTGATGTTGAATGATCATTGTTTCAACGCTGGTGGTTTTAACTTCTTCATTTCTGCTCCGTCAAAGTCTTTGCTTTTCCTTCGCCTTTTCTGCCACTTGTTCTTGGCTGGGCCCCTTGACTTTCCCCCCTCTCCTCTCCTCTCCTCTCCTCTCCTCTCCTCTCCTCTCCGATCACTGCTCCCTCCTTCCCCATCGCTTTGGCCTTTCTTGCTGTCCTTCTTCACGCTTCCGCCTAGGCTTTTGACTCCAGTTTGTTCTGTCTGTTCACTGCAAGGTTCCAGAGCTCCAAGGCCGAGATCTTGTCTCGCCGGCCCCCGTGTGATTTTATTGGCAGCTGAGCTTTCCTGGTGCTGGGAGAGGGGCGGCGGGGGGGGGGGAGGAATACCAGGGCTTGCAATCTGCCCAGGCAGCCTGTCCTTCCACCCAACCAATCTTGTATTATCTGCAAATTGGATAAGCATTTCCTATACTTCTTCATCCAATACTGTAAATGTTAAAGAGCAGATGACACAGGACTGATCCTTGGAGCACCCCACTTGTTACCACTTTCTAACTGGGCAAAACACTATCAAGGAGCACTTTCTGGGTATGATTTTCCAGCCAGATGTGTATCCACCTTATTGTCCAGTCATCCAGCCCAGACTTAATGAGCTACCTCATCAGCACATCATGGAGCACTTTGTCAGATACTTTTTCAAAGTAAAGATATATCTAAAGCTTCCCACAATCTATTAAGGAAATTATCCAATCAAAATATGAGATAAGGTTAGTCTAGTAAGTTTTGGGACAAATCCATGCTGATTTCTGGTAATGATCCCATTGTTTTTCAAGGAGCTTACAAATGAATCTCATTATGATCTGCTCTAGAATCTTCCCAGCTATCTAGTTTGCTGAATTATCTTTTCCCCCATTTTTGAAGATGGGGACAATATTTGCTCTACATCAACAGTTCTCCAGGATTTCTCAAAGACAAATACATTCAGGTTTGGCCGGACCATCAGCTAGTTCCTTCAGTACCCTAGGAGGCAATTCTTCTTACCTTGGAGTCTCAAACTCAATGTAAAGAGGCATTTCACGACCCTGTTTCTATCTACAGTATGTCAACTTCAATCCTGCCCTTCAAAATTTTCTAGTGGATCTCATGGTTTTTGGTGGAGATGACCGAACCAAAATGGGATTCCAGGAGCTCTGTCACCCATCAGCACGTGACCACCATTACTGAACGTCTTGTTTCTTTTTCTTAGTATTTGAACATATCCATCCAAGCTAAGATGTTATTCTTAGCATCCTTTTCTGACACCAGCTGTATTATTCTAGACTACCTGTCCTCACTACTCCTTTGTGACTTCTTTTCATTTCCTGAATCCATTCCAGATCCATTTTTCTGTAGTCATACTGGTTTCCTTTGTTGTCTTCCAGTTTTCCTCCTTATTGGAATAATTTGTGATTGTGCTTTTAGGCACAAAGAAACAAAGAACCCAGCAATCTTGAGCAACATTTTCCATTAACATGTCTCTTGATGGGACCCTATTCATCATGGCTCTGAGTTCATGCTTTTTTTGAAATCCACGGACATGTATTCTACTTCCTCAAGTAAGTCATGCTGACTTGGTCACATACTAAATTATGTTATCTGGGTTTTTTTTTATCCCAGCACAGCTGATAGTTGAGCATATTTCAATCAATACTTCATGTATTAAATAAATAGGGGGCGCGATGGCTCAGTGGTTAAAATGCCAGGCTTGTTGATCAGAAGGTTGGCAGTTCGAGACCCGAGCGCCGCGTGACGGAGTGAGCTCCTGCACTCGCCCCAGCTCTTGCCAACCAGGCAATTTGAAAGCATGCAAATGCATGTAGATGAATAGGTACCACTTCGGTGGGATGGTAACAGCGTTCCGTGTGCGTCATGCCGGCCACATGACCGTGGAAGCGTCTTCGGACAGCACTGGCTCTTCGGCTAACAAACGGAGATGAACACCGGCCCCTAGAGTCGGATACGACTGTGCAGGGGAAAACCTTAAAAAAGGTAAAGGTTCCTCCCGCACATTTGTGCAGTCGTGTCTGACTCTAGGGGCCAGTGCTCATCTCTGTTCGTTAGCCGAAGAGCCAGCGCTGCCCGAAGATGCTTCCACGGTCATGTGGCTGGCATGATGCACGCAGAACGCTGTTACCTTCCCACCGAAGTGGTACCTATTTATCTACTTGCATTTGCATGCTTTCGAATTGATAGGTTGGCAAGAGCTGGGGCGAGTGCGGGAGCTCACTCCGCATGCAGGGCTAGGGATTCGAACCACCGAACTTGATAGACAAGCCTGGCATCTTACCCGCTGAGCCACCACGCCCCTGCTAAAACCTTTACTATTAAATAAATAAGCCATTTATAATCTGGACAGTTAACAGCCATGTATCTGGTCACCTTTAGGAAACAAAAATCATCTCCAGGTGACCAGATGTAAATACTGCCTAAAATGTCTGAGGTGGAAAACAATCACCCCAAGAATACGAAGGCAAATGATGTTTTGGGGGTGGGAGTGGAGTGAGTAGTCTATTTGCAAAGCTATTTTCAAATGTTCCCTCTATTACAGGGATAGATAGTGTCAACCTATATCATGTTTGTATGGTTTTTTGTCTGTTGTGGTCAATGGCCCAGAAAACAGAGTCAATGCAAAACTGCTGGGATTCTGTTTCAGATTACTAGTTTCACAGCCTCATCTGGGGAGAGAGAGAGAGATCTGATTTTGGCTTGTCTCAATGAAAGGTAAGCCAGGTTGGGCCTGGTTAATATTTGGATGGGAAAAGCACTAGCAAAGCCCAGGGCTGTAGGCTAGATGGGGAAATCAAAGAAATCTTTTGGAAAAAGGCAATGGCAGATTTCCATGCTGCTGCCTACAAAACCCAATGAAGTCACTAGAGTTTTACTCAAGGAACATTGTCCTACCTTCAGTGAAAAACACTGATCCATTTAACCATTTCAAATGCTGAACCATACCTTGGATGAGGCCCCCTCCCTTGGGCAACTGCCCTCCTCATCCCCTCCCCCTCCCCCCAAGTGATGCCAGCTCTAAATTACACTTATGAACGAAGAAAGCCCAAGGTCACCAGAAACGGGTTTTTGGGCAGAAAGACTGTGAATTCAGTCCCGGGTCTCAAGCATAGCCCTGAGCTCAGAATTCCTTTAGTTCTAAAAACACTTATTTCCCCCCAAAGGTTGGTGCATATCAGGATTGCGGTAAAAAAAAATGGAATCTATCTCGGGAAAAACACCCACCCTACTTCTGTCCATTCTTGGGAACTAAAGCTTCTGTTCTTCCAAAGTGACCGGGCCAAAGATCTGATCTGGAGTTGAGCTCTTAAAAATGTAATCCATTTTGATGTGTTACATGAACACGGCTAGTATGTCTTTGTCCAGCTGATCGCATGACCAAGAAATCCAGCTCCCAACGTCCACAAGAAAAGCAAAATTAGGCCCATTTTATTCCTTCAATGCCTTTTCTTTTTCATTTTTCCAAGTGAGTTCCTCAGGTTGAGAACTCCTTACGGTCCCATTTCCTTGATCCTTTCCAATTAATCAAGTGCATGTCATGATTTTAAAAAGTATGATTCACGTCTCTGGTTAGGTGTTTTTTAAAGTAAACAAGGCTGTATGTTTCAGAGAGCTCATTCCAACAAAGTTTTAAATAAATGCCTTTTTCAAACCCTATTTTTCAGGAGTTGAAATGTTCCCATCTTGACAATTAATTCAAGTTTCTTTCAAATATTTTTACAAGTAATAAAACAATTTGCTTTTCATTAGAGCTTGTCAAGAGTCAGCACTGGGTTTATTTTGAGAGAAACCAGCACTGGTTGGGGGTTGGAAATCCATTCAGGACAATCTGAATGATGCCCAAAAGGCTTCACGCAGCCGCAGTCAAAACAGAGTTTATGGCTTCAGGTTGTGGAGACACATTTACATGCTTAAAACATAAATTAGGAGTAGAAGGAGAGGAAGAGACAGCCCTACACCAGAAGCGAATGAAATGCACGCCTCTGGCGTTGGGTTTCCCCTGCTGGGCCTCCTTGACTTCTGCCAAATGCAACCCACTTCTTGGTGAACTAGTGAGGGAGTTGCATTCAGACAACGCAACTCGGATCTGGTTCTCTTCTGGAGTTTGCCAGAGGAGCATCAGGCGTTACAGAGATAACATCCATTCTCTTTAGATCATGATCACAAGGACAGGATATCAGGATGGAGATCTCCAGAGAACTCAACCCTTTTTAAAGCCAAGGGGCCAGAAAAACAGAAAAGGGGGTACAAAGAGAAAAGCCAGGAGCAGAACGGATGCAACTGAAAAAAATACCGAAGGGCTTGTGTAAAGCAATGTGGAAAAGGAGAAACCGTTAAAGAATAGGAAACAAAGTTTAACACATTTTTCATGGGCAGAAAAGGGAAACGGTCATTTTCTAAGGAATAAAGTGGGTTGGTTTTGGATTAGCCTGTTGCAGGAACCTAGGCATTATGGTTTGTAAGCCACAGCTTATGATTTGTAAACCATGGTTTATGTCTAAGCATGTCTGTGAACCAGACCACTGAGACTTGGTCAACCACACTTTCCCTTTTGAATGTCTAATCTTCCCTCCTGGTTGATTAAAATCTGCGGGCGCTGACAGGTGGTTGGGGCCATGCAGTGGTGAATACTTGTCTGCCGGAGGGACAGTTCCATCTGCCTTGAGGGAGGTGGTTGACCGCCCCTTCCTCAAGAAATCATTGATGGACCCAACAGATCTAGACAGTTTTTGACCAGCCTCTTGTTCAGAAGGTCCTCAGTTTACAGCTCCAAAAGGCTCTGGAAGAAGTGGATTATCTGAACCCTTTTCAGTGGTGCATCCATCCTGGTCCTTCTTGATCTCTCAGCAGCTTTCAATACCATCAATCATGGTATCCTTCTGGACCAGCTCAGGGGGTTCAGAGTGGGGAGCACTGTTTTACAGTGGTTCTCCTTTCTCTGGGCCAGTTCCAGTTGGTGTGATGGGGGGGGGGGGAGGTCAAGCCCGTGCCCCTGGTTTTTGGGACACCTCAGGGCTCTCCCCTCTCCCCACTCCTGTTTAACATCTGGATGAGGTCACCACTGGCATGGGGTGGGAACCATCAATATGCTGATGATACCCAGTTTTAGTCCTGGGCTGACCAAGCAATGCTGCCAGAGTCCTTTCCTGGTACCTGGGGGCTGTGGAGGCCTTGATGGGGGAGAACAGGGTTTGGCTCGACCCTGGCAAGACAGAGTGGCTGTGGGTTTTAAGGGCCACCTGGCTCCAGAGATTTTATGTATTTTTTTAACAGCCCCAATAGTTGTCATGACCCTCCTTTCTTTCCATTCAGCTTTAAATCTCCGGTATTTAACCAGCCCTCCCTAGCTTGCTGTCACAAGATGTAGTGGGACTACAAGAGCCATGTGGCTGCGAATTCTGGGAGCTGAAGCCTGAGGGCCCCTGGAGGACACCAGACGGGGAAGCCGGATTCTCCCTTCGCAATTTGGGACTCAACATATCAAAGCAGAAATTCAGCCCCCAAGAAACCTTTTGCAAGGAGAGGGGAGGAAGCGGGGCAAAGGCTTAAGGGAGAGCCTTGTTTGCAAAACGTTATTTTTAGAATTTTTCAGGCCGGGCAACAGGAAGCAGCACTAAAGCTTCTTCTTGAGGGACACTCTGGGATAGACGCAATCAAGTTCCTTTGGGTCCCCCTTTCCAGTGGTGTCTGGGGGGGGCAGTCAAGAGGGTGGCTGCAATTGTGTGAAAAGCCCTGACCTGTTTTATGTGCCATGTATGCTATGCACAACTCATGTAAAAAGGGACAGAGCTGGTATTGCAGGTCATGGCCGTCCTCTTGACTCTTTTACTCCCTTCAGATACTCCTGGTCTTAAAGCAGTGGCGGCGGGGGGGGGGGGAGGGGGGGAATGGTACGCGAGGCCCTCCAAATGTTGCTGAACTATAACTCTGAGCATTTCTCACTTTTGTGTAAAGGTTAAACTTTTACACCTACGAAATCCGCCTCTCCAAAAGAAGCCCAAGCGCAGCTGGCACCCTCCCTCGTGCAAAAAAGAGCAACACATCTGGGGGTTCTTCAGCAGGATCCAATTCCCCAACCCCCAAGATGCTGCCCGATGTTCTTCTCACCAGGCCCGGCAAGAAAAGGCTCTTTGGGAGCTGGTTCCCGAGCAGCTGCCGTGTGGGTGAAGACAACTCCACGCTGCTTGGGCCAAGAAGAAACCTGAACCGAGGACTTCACAACTGACCCAGATGCCCGGCCTCTGCCCCATGGCAAAGGGAGTGGGGGGAGAAGATGAATCCTGGAGGGAAGCTCTGAAGGGACATCACTCCCAAGGAGAGCAAGCTCACAAAGACAAAGAGCAAAGATGTCTTTTACTCAAGGGGTAGGCTCACCAAACCTCCCACAAAAGGCTGTGCGAAAATGAGGTTTGGCAATTGGTGATTCAGCGCATGTTGGGAATGCTTAATTTTCAGCACCACATGAAACAATCCAGGGTTTGGCTTCCATCTTGAGCACACAAACTAGGTGCAACATTACAGTGTCTTCAGACTGCAGCTGGCTTTCCAGACTCAGATCTAAAGTGCTAATGCCATGTTTTGTTTTGTTTTATTTTATATTACTGTCTGGATGTTCTGTTTGTGTAAGCCTCATCATTATCTCAGTGAAACATCAGTTTAATAGAGGAATTGTGGGGAGGGGTGTTTGCTATGGCTTGGTTATCTGTTCAATTGGAAAGTACGTCATCACGGGGATTTATGTCATTTGAGCCATGACACCATCATGCAATTTGCACCTCCCTTCCTTTCTCCCTCCAGCAGCTCCAGGAAAGGCATATCCCATCTGCGCCATTGCCCCCCTCCAAACGCCTCCCTCCCCAGGTGCAGTGCCCCACCCCATCAGAACGTCTGCCCCGATCTTTTCTTGCCTCTCCTCAGCATTCTTCTACCTCCCCCTGCAACACGGCACCTGCAGCAACTGCGTTTCAGTCCATTCCGGGGACCAAACACCCCCATTTCCTTCTGCATCTGGACCAAATAGGCATGTTTTGGTTCAAGCATAAACCACTTGAAAAGAGCTGTTCTATGCATGGAATGGTTCATGCACAACCCGTTTTGCTCATCCCTTGTATGAAGCAGGCCAGCTGTTTATTTAATTTTACTGAAATTAAAAAAAATTTTGCTTAAGGAGGGGACCATTTGGGGCAAGTCCTAGTGATGTCCCTGGGCTCTTGAAATTACTTAGCATTTGGCCTTTAGCGTATTGTTTTGTGTTTTAGTTTTGATAGACTAAAAGGGTTACTTTTTCTGAATATTTTCATTGCAATGCTTTGGCAAAATCAAACTTTCCAACATGCATTTTTAAGGGGACACTTTTCAGCTACACCAGTCTGATGGCGTTCAGACCTGGTAAGTGTTCATCATCATCCATCATCATCGGAACTTCCAAATTCAGATGCACCAACATCTGGAACAGAACAAGTTGGTTTGCAAGTTTCACTTATGGAAGTGGCAGCACCAAATGACAGCAGAGGAGCTCAAACTGAACTGGCAAAGATTGTAAAATACTGGGATTTATCAACTGAAAAACAGGGATTATGGAATAAATCAGCAATTGTTACCCCAAATTACTGGAGTATTAGCAGCTAGAACAGAGCTTTCGAAACTGTGTGTCGGGACACGTTAGTGTGTGTCACGGCTGCTGCTGCCTCTGAGCCCTGCCAGGATTCCGCACAGGTCCTAGTGCCTGCCTTGTGCCCTGCTGTAAGGGTGTGTCGTGAAATGATCCGTGTCTAAAAAGTGTGTCACCAACATGAAAAGTTTGGAAAGCTCTGAGCTAGAACAATGGAAATGTCAAAACACTTGACAAAATAAAACTATTTGACCTCACTGCATTTACAGTAGTTTACAAAAAACAGGTTTGCTTGGAACTCCAAATATATTACAAGCAGCTTTGGGATAAAGCTTGAATTGACCCTAAATTACCAGGCATTTGCTGAGTACTCTTCAGAAGAGACTATATAACAACAACAACAACAACATGATGATGATATGATGATGATAGAAATTATTGAAAATAAACCGGACATGACCAGGAATTGGTAATGGTTACATACTGATGCTATCAGGAGGAAAACCAAACAGCAGCAAATGTAGACTTTGGAAAGAAAAAAAATGAAACTGAATCACGTAATTAGTGGATGCTGCAAAACTGCTCAGACGACTATAAACATCATCATTACAGAGTAGCCACAGGATCCATTGGCATTTGTGCAAAATTATAGTTTCTGAGGTTTCCAAATGTGATATGATCACAACATTGAGAAAGTTGTTGAAAATTATGTTAATTTCATGGGATTTTCTCATACAAGCTGATTGCCATCTAGAACACAACACTCCAGATAGAACTATAATCAAAAAGAAAAGAGTAATTTTATTAGATGCAGCAATAATCGGGGGCAGGTAAATAGAGGAGAAAGAGCTGGAAACAATTACAAAATATAGAGATCTAACCATTGAAATGGGTAGATTATGGAGCAGAACTTGTAAAGTCATCCCTTTAATGATTGGCGCATTAGGCAGAACAGCAAGCAGATTAAAGACATTTTCACAAGAACTAAATATTTTGGCTATATCCTCTCTGGATTTATCAAAAAACCAAAAATCTACCTCGCTGGGCACATGTTGTATCTTAAGAAGTTACTTGGGTAACTCCTAGGTTCCTGGCTGGAACTTGAATGTCCAAAGATCACCAGTCGAAGATGTGATTCTTTTTGTTTGTTCTTTGCCCAGTGTTATTCCTTGGGGAATAAAAACTATCTACTAGCTAACCAACCCTAGCTCTTTTCTCCACCACTTTGCACTTGAGCCATTAGTTGTGGAAGAATGCATGAAGGGCAAATGTCCATAGACCAGTGTTTCTCAGCCTTGGCCTCTTGAAGATCTGTGGACTTCAACTCCCAGAATTCCCCAGCCAACCAGTTGAAGTCCACACATCTTCAAGTGGCCAAGGCTGAGAAACACTGGCCTAGACGCAGAGGTGTGCCGGAGTCTGGACTCTGGGCAGAGCAGAAGAGCACCGCTGAGTCCGGAATTGGTGTCCAGGAGGTCTGACTTGACAAATCCAAATTGGAAGCCTTCTTTTTCTTGAATTAAACATGCAACACTAAAGGGGATTCCAAATTTATATTTGCCTATACTAAAGCAAGGGTTTTTGTGTGTGTATGTATGCATATCACACACACACACTTTATAAAGCAAGGGAAGAATTTGTTCCTTAGACTTGGAAACATGCATGCTTCTCATAAAACCCCATTTTGCACAACAAATTTTGGAAGCAGAAAAACTTACTCCTTTATGTGAAAGCATGTGTGCGTATGTGTGTGTGCACAACTGCATGCTACGGAGGCGAGTTAGAGAATAAGAGTTTTGGCCCAACAAATTTTGTCTGGGCCTGCTAAGTAACAAAATGCAGTTAACCAAGCTTGGCCCCTGTGACTCCATGGTAACTCTTACAAAATGCCTAATAAAACCTCACAATCTTGAAAAGCCAAATCTAGTGGGATATTAACATTAAACTACATTGTTTTCCCTGTGGAGCTGAAGTTCTGCCAATAAAAATCACTTTGAATGGAGAAAAGAACAGTAAATAATCAATAAACAGAAGTGTGTGAGTTTAAATCCTCCAACTGCCAAAGAGCAACGCTGGGAGTTATTCTTGTTCATTAGACTCCTTTGGGAAAGAAAGTCAGTTACTAATTGCCATCCATCCATTAAATGTTAATTAAAGAGCAATAAGAGGAATGTATTTAGCAGCAGACCGTTACGAGCTGGGTACTGTAGACAATTTCTCTTTTCAGAGTCGAGCAGATCCTTGGATGTAACTTAGGAAACTTTGTAAACACGTAAACATCTATTACAGCAAATAGAGGTCCTGCATCTGAGATTCAGGGATTTGGGGCTTGTTTGTTCTTAAATGTTTATTGACTGATTATCCCAGAGAACACCTCAGAGGGTTTTACTACGTGTCCCCCAAGTAACCACAGCTCAGGAACTCAGGACGTGCATGGCATACAAAACCCAAAATACATTTTAAAAACTAGCATCAGCCACTGAAAATTCAGTTAGAAGGATCAGAAGAAGGATCAAAACTGGCAGTGGTGTTTCTATGCCCATGACTTTGGTTATGTTACAACAGATTTTCTCACTCAAGGGAAACAAGCACAGAATGAGAGTTTCAACAGAAGAAAACATACTGTATGTAGCTCAGGGTTGAATTGTGGAGTTCTTGGTGTTCTCCGAGCTTGGTTGTTTGCTTGCAGACATTTCATTACCCAACTAGGAACATCAACCAGGTAATATCAGTGCCTGATAATGTTGCTTAGTTGGGTAATGAAATGTCTGCAAGCAAACAACCAAGCTCAGAGAGCACCAAGGATTTAATAATTACCAGTTTCCCCATGGTTGGTTATTTGGATCATCTTTTGAACCTTGTGTTTACTGCATACAGCCCCTGGAAGACCCCTTTAAGGTCAATCATTTTCCCCTTTCCTCTCCTGAAGACCCTGGGCGGGCAAGAATTGGGGGCAGCTGTGCACATATTCATGTGGGGCAGATATGACACACGTGTGCTTGCATATCTATTGGCAGGTGTGGCGCCTGAAGATCTGGCTCAGCACCAGATGTGTTCCACAGGCTTTTCAAGCTTCCAGCTTTGGTTTGCTCCCTTTCAACAAGCCAGAACAATAAGCCACGGCTTTTTCTTGGCTAAAGGATTCTGGCTTGTTTGGAGAGATACCAGCGGTTTCTGTCTGCACATGTAACAAACCAAATCACAGACACAGTCCATCGGTCTGCATAGTTCCGCCACACCAGATTGCTCCAATAAGATCACTTTCAAGAGCTTCCTATGAATTAGCAGTGTAAGGTAGATCAAAAACATTACCTTCCTCTATCACATTTATTTTGGGGAGGGGGCTTTCCAGAAGCCACTGAGGCACAGCCAGGGATATCAACCCGCCACCAGAATTGTGGCCTTTTTGTGGAGGGGGAAGAGGTTAATGAGAGAAAAAGTTGCTGTAAACCTTGCAGAGGATTCAAGCACTTATTTTGCCAGTTAATGTTCCCCAAATTGGAAAAACCAGCCTGAGGTTTTATAAAGGGGGAGGATTTTCTAGGGTGAAACATATGCTGTAAAATTATCTTAAGGAATTTTAAAATTTTAAAACTCTCTTAAGGAATTTTACCCATTTTACCAATGGGCACCCAGGCACCCATTTTCCTGCTTAGAAAGTCTAAAGTCCCCAAACACAAAAGGCCCCGAAAGGTGGCCTCACTCACGCCAGGTGCTGGTGCTGGGTGTTCCATAAAGCTCATGGACTCCCCCCACCGATCCTTCCGAGGGGAGCTTACCCTGATACTCTACAGCAGTGTTCCCCAACCTTAGCCACTTGAAGATGTGTGGACTTCAACTCCCAGAATTCCCTAGCCAGCCTTGCTGGCTGGGGAATTCTGGGAGTTGAAGTCCACACATCTTCAAGTGGCTAAGGTTGGGGAACACTGCTCTACAGGACCTACTTGCCAAGGGCCACTGTGGCTGGATCAAGTGAAAGCTGGGGGGCTGTGATTTTACAATTCATCACTTACTTAGTTATGCTGCCGATCAACTAGCCATCATTTATGGACCTGATGCTTACCGAGAGGGTCTGCAACCCACCATTTGTTACCCTTTGCTGGTGTTCACACAACATGTTAAGCCAGACTTATCAGGCAAAGACCAGGAGGTAAATTTCAGAATACACTAAGCTTTGTTAACCTTAATTTAGGCTTTTGGTGTATTCAGCAGATTGGGGAACCCAGACCCCTTTTTAGTTCTGTGTACTGTGAGAATCCAGAAAAAGATTAAATCCAAACCAGGTTCTACCTCTTGTGTGAATGCCCCTTTGGCTGAAGAGCCCAAAGGAAGGAGCCTTTATTTGCTCTCACCTGGAAGAGGATCTGTAGAGTGCCGTGGACCATGCACATGCGCCGCCCGAGGAAGACAAAGAAAGGCACTATCAGCTCAATGAAATGGTTAAAGAGGGTCTCGAATGCATGGAACCACCATGGCGACCAGTGCATGAAATAGGCCACAGGATTGGGAACAGGCTGGGTCTGGAAAAGAGAAGACAAGAAGATGAACAGGACAGGACCAGGGTCACCACAGGACATTTTGCTTTTCCATGTTTCGGTACTCTACAAGCCCCACAATTCCCAACTAAATGCTGTTCTTTTATAATGATATTTTATTAGCCTTTGGTTTCTCTGTGTGTGCATATTCTCTCTTCTAAGAAGAAGAGCAGTACAGAAATAAAGTAAAAATTAAACCGAATATCCTTCTCTCCCTCCCTATCTGCAGAATGTAGTGCAGCGATTAAGGTGTTTGACACAGACTGAGATCCCCAAATTTAATTCCTCTGGATCATGGCATTTGGGCAACATGGAGCCACTCATACCTCATGGGGAGAGGATGTGAGATCCCTCCCAATATATACCAAACGGAGAAAGTGAGGTAGAAATACAATTAGCAAAGAACATAAATAAAATAAATAGCTGTTAATAGATCCCTGTAGACCAGTGTTTCTCAGCCTCAGCAACTTTAAGATGTGTGGACTTCAACTCCCTGAATCCCCCAGCCAGCATGCTTACAGTTGTTGAGGTTGAGAAACACTGCTGTAGACATAGAGGCTGAGTTTACACAACTTAGTAAACCTGGGATTCCTCTGTTCCCTGACATGTAATACCCAAATAAATAAATGGCTTAAATGGCTTCACTTCACACAACAAGGGCTGGGTTTCCACAACAGGCTGGACCATCAACGACCCAGATCCCTTAAGCCTGGCTTGGGGGGTTGTGTGAGCTTAGCGACACAGGCCCCCGGCCCTTGGCAAGCATGCTGCTTGGCAGAGACGGACTGCAGACAGAAGCTGAGGCTACAGTGACGCTCAGCTCCTGCTGCTGCTGCTGCTGCTTCCTATCCAGATCTGGTTTCAGCTCCTCTGGATTCACACCTTTTTTGTAATGAGTTGGCAGCCAGCCTCTTCCAGCATTGCTATGTTGTCAAAATGCAGCGACCTCCCTGCTTGAAGTTTACATTCTGCTAGAGACGGGTACAACTGAGGCTACACAGTCAATGCGGCCCCTGAAGGCCCCAAGTGGGCCTAAAGGGTGGCAAGGGGGTCTTCTGTACAGAGAAAGTCTGGGGCCCTTGCTGACAGGTTGCTGGGATCCACCTACACACTAAGGCGGTGCTTTCCAAAGTCCCGCCATTGGCGACACACCAATGGTGGCGGTGTGGGGGTGCGTGTGGCGGCAGCATGCATGGCGGCGTGGGGGCGTGCGCGGGGGCGTGCACGGCAGCGGCCTCATGTTTTGCGCTAAAACCCAGAAGCTCTGATGGCGTGCCGCTGCCGCTACCACCGCTACACACGCCACCGCCGTCGCCATGCGCGCCGCCGCAGGGTCGGCAGCAACACGCCATCAGCACTTCTGGGTTTTGTCACGACACACTAAAGCAGGGCTTTCCAAAGTTATTCCCGCGGCGACACACCAACCGGCGTTGGTGTGTCGCTGCGGGAAAACCCGGAAGTGCCGTCCTTGCGGCAGCGCGCAAAAACCCGGAAGCGCTGCTGCCGCTTTCAGGTTTTGCGCGCTGCAGTTGGTGTGTCGCCACGGGAAAACCCAGAAGCGCTGATGATGATCAGCGCTTCCGGGTTGTGTGGCGACACACCAGACTGTGTGTGGCGACACACTTTTGTGTCGCCACACACAGTTTGGAAAGCTCTGCACTAAAGTGTCGCGACACACAGTTTGGAAAGCTATGCTCTAAGGTAAGTCTACTATACAGGTGTGCAGTTTTCAGATCCTGTATGGGTGCAGACACTATACCTTCCAGCAGCACCTTCCCCATGCTGTAGTTGGTCTGACTACCTTCTCTGAATGCAGGTTTGTCCCTATGATTTTTCATCTTAGAAAGTAGATGAGAGGGGAAGGAAGGAAGGAAGGAAGGAAGGAAGGAAGGAAGGAAGGAAGGAAGGAAGGAAGGAAGGGCATAAAGAGGCACCAGCCATCAGTGAGACTGCCCCTCAACACAGCTGCCAGGGCTGGCATGCTCGCACATCTGGGCGCTGATTACATCTATGCTTCCTTAGGTTCACACAGCCAGCCCACGGGTTTCCAGGCATCTTGTTTTCCCAACCTGGGTGCAGGCATTTAGCCACTGCAAGTAAACATTACTGAAAGATGTGATCTGGCCTGAAATCCATCCCTTGCCGCTTGAAAACAGCAGAGAAATGAAGAGCCAAATAACAAAGAATGAGGATGCAGGCATTTTAGTGTATCTAACACAAACTGTATTTCTTAACATCATTTTCCAAAATTCTGACAGGAAAGCAGAGCAGGCTGGAAAGACCAATGATAATTGAAAGAGACGCAACACATCTTTAAACTGTTTGCAGCTAAAAGGGAAAAAGAAACCCAAAATACAAGTGGCGTGAGGGAAGACGATTCCGCAGGCCCAAGCGAAGGGCTCTCCCTCCTCTGCCAAATGCTGGAACTAATGCAGCGCCTGTATTAGCATAGCTGGAATTAATCATATTGTTGCCTCCTATTGGTTTTGGGCTGGATGGAATTCCCTTGGGACAGAAGACCGCATCCTTCCTTCCTTCCGCTGACAAAGGGGCAGGGCGGAACAAGCCGAAGGGTCATGGAGCGCTGCCGAGCCCCTGCCCCAGGAGGTCAAGAGGCTCCTGCCTCGGAGGTCAGGGACACAGGCTGCTAACCCCGCTCCCGGCCCGGGCTGGGGCGGGTCTGAGTTAGCCTCGGAGTGCGGCTGGGCCAGTTTTCTGGGCTGATTGCTGCCAGACCGAAACTCCCCAGTGCTGGGAGCTGCTTTACGCAAAGCAGACGATGGATCCACAGAGCACACATCCAACCAGGAAGGAGAAAATGCACACCAAATTGCCCGGAGCTGAGCCGGTGCATTTCCTTCCCTTCCCAAACCATCACATCACTTACAGTATGTTTTTGCTCTAATGGATGCCGCGATGAAAAGAACACCGAATTAGCATTCCTCTGTCAAGGTGTTTCCACCTGAAAACAGACTGTTGCTCAGAGGCGCCGAGGGGGAGAGCCTGCCACTCATGGTAGCACACCATCAGGAGGAGTTTTGGGAGCCCCGGCAAAGCCAGGAGGTGCAGCTCATGAAAGCGGCTGCTTTTAGTAAAACTTGTTAGCCGGAAAAGATGCTTCCAGGCTGCTCCTGGTCTTTTCCTCCTCTAAGACTGAAAACTGTAACCTCCAGGTGAGCAGAGGGTTAAACGTCAGAGAAACAGGAAAGAGAATCAGGTTCAAAAGCCCAAAGATTTGCAACTCAAGATCAAACCAGAGGCCTGGGGCTGGGCAGGTAGAGGGTTTGCACATTTTCAGGACTAGTAAATTTCACACATGGACTTGATGCTGCAAGGGCAGCACAGGGATTCCCCCCCAAATAGACAAAAAAGCAAAATAGGCACTGTGTTTGGTTTGCATGCAAATGTCAGATAAGCTTTCAACTGAGCCTCAAAATAGCCCTATCCAACCTGGCCCTCCAGTTGCATTGGGACTACAATTCCATGTTAACCGAGATATTGTGGAGTTGGAATGCAGCCAGAGACAGCACAAATAGGTATTCAAACATCTCTGCATGATTTGTGAGCAGCGAAGGGAGAAATGCTCCTGTGATTTTTCAAGGGTAGGAATTTCCCTGAGCAATGACGCCATGCTACCTCGCCATGCTACCTCGCCATGCTACCTCGGAGTAACATTGGACCAAATATTAACCTTTAAAAGACATCGTTGCAACTTAAAACAAAAGATTTCCACCCGTAATAATCTCCTCAGAAAGTTGGCTGGTACTACTTGGGGTGATCATCCTACTACTCTACGCACGGCCGCCCTTGCATTGTGCTACTCGGCGGGAGAGTATGCCTGCCCCATTTGGGGCTGCTGTGCGCACTCTACGCAGATGGATAGGGAGCTTAGTGATACATGCCACATTGTTACCGGATGTTTACGCCCCACTCCACTTGATAAACTATATATCTTGGCAGGAATAACCCCGCCAGGTATTAGAAAGAGTGTGGCACAAGGCTTGGAATATGGAAAGGTGTTACATGATCCGGCACACCCATTATTTGAGCGAGTACCTCCTACAAAAAGATTGAAGTCAAGAAGGAGCTTCTTAGACTGCGCTGAGATTGCTATTACACCTCAAACAGAACGATTAAAAAAATGGAAATCTCAAGCAAAACATATTCATAATTGGATAGAACCTCTTGAGGAGCTGCCCGGAGGTTCGGAGGAGACTGGAATGCTAAGGTGGGTAGTCAAACGACACCTGGAATTACAGGTAAGCATGGTCTGGGAGAACAAAATGAAGCGGGACATAGGCTGAGAGAATTTTGCCAAGACAATTCACTGTGCATAACAAACACTCTCTTCCAGCAACCTAAAAGATGACTTTATACATGGACTTCACTAAATGGTTGACACCGAAATCAGATTGACTACATCCTTTGTAGCCAAAGGTGGCGGACATTTACACAGTCGGTAAAAACAAGACCTGGAGTTGACTGTAGTTCAGATCACGAACTTCTTATTGCACAATTTAGAATTAGACTAAAGAGAATAGGGAAGACACACAGACCAGTTAGATATGAGCTCACTAATACTCCTAATGAATATGCAGTAGAGGTGAAGAATAGATTTAAGAGACTAGATTTAGTAGATAGGGTCCTGGAAGAACTATGGACAGAAGTTCGCAACATTGTTCAGGAGGCGGCAACAAAAAACGTCCCAAACAAAAAGAAAACCAAGAAGGCAAGATGGCTGTCTGCTGAGACACTGGAAGTACCCCAAGAAAGAAGGAACGCAAAAGGCAACAGTGATAAGGGGTGATATGCCCAATTAAATGCAAAATTCCAGAGGTTAGCCAGAAGAGATAAGGAATTATTTTTAAACAAGCAATGCGCGGAAGGGGAAGAAGATAATAGAATAGGAAGGACAAGAGACCTCTTCCAGAAAATTAGAAACATCGGAGGTAAATTCCAGGCAAAAATGGGTATGATCAAAAACAAAGATGGCAAGGACCTAACAGAAGCAGAAGAGATCAAGAAAAGGTGGCAAGAATATACGGAAGATCTGTATAGGAAGGATAATAATATCGGGGATAGCTTTGACGGTGTGGTCAGTGAGTTAGAGCCAGACATCCTGAAGAGTGAGGTTGAATGGGCCTTAAGAAGCATTGCAGCAGGAGACAACGGTATCCCAGCTGAACTGTTTAAAATCTTGCAAGATCAGATTGGGGAAAAAATCAACTTATATCCCCATACCAAAAAAGGGAAGCACTAAAGAATGTTCAAACTATCGAACAGCGGCACTTATTTCACATCTTGCAAGGTACAGTAGACTCCAGCAATTCATGGAGCGAGAATTGCCAGATGTACAAGCTGGGTTTAGAAAAGGCAGAGGAACTAGAGACCAAATTGCCAATATCCGCTGGATAATGGAGAAAGCCAGGGAGTTTCAGAAAAACATCTATTTCTGTTTTATTGACAGACTAAAGCCTTTGACTGTGTGGATCATAACAAATTGTGGCAAGTTCTTGGTGGTATGGGGATACCAAGTAATCTTGTCTGCCTCCTGAGGAATCTGTATAACGACCAAGTAGCAACGGTAAGAACAGAGCACGGAACAACGGACTGGTTTAAGATTGGGAAAGGAGTACGGCAGGGTTGTATACTCTCACCCTACCTATTCAACCTGTAAGTGGAACACATCTTGCGATGTGCTGGGCTTGATGAATCCAAGGCTGGAGTTAAAATTGCTGGAAGAAACATTAACAATCTCAGATATGCAGATTGATGGCTGAAAGCAAGGAGGAGCTGAGGAGCCTTATGATGAAGGTGAAAAAAGGAAGTGCAAAAGCTGGGTTGCAATTAAACCTCAAAAAAACCAAGATTATGGCAACCAGCTTGATTGATAACTGGCAAATAGAGGGAGAAAACGTGTGACAGACTTTGTATTTCTAGGCGCAAAGATTACTGCAGATGCTGACTGCAGCCAGGAAATCAGAAGTCATCTACTTCTTGGGAGGAGAGCAATGACAAATCTTGATAAAATAGTTAAGAGCAGAGACATCACACTGACAACAAAGGTCCGCATAGTTAAAGCAATGGTATTCCCCGTAGTAACCTATGGCTGCGAGAGCTGGACCATAAGGAAGGCTGAGCGAAGGAAGATAGATGCTTTTGAACTGTGGTGTTGGAGGAGAATTCTGAGACTGCCTTGGACTGCAAGAAGATCAAACCAGTCCATACTCCAGGAAATAAAGCCAGACTACTCATTTGAGGGAATGATATTAAAGGCAAAACTGAAGTATTGTCGAAGGCTTTCACGGCCGGAGTTCAATGGCTGTTGTGGGTCTTCCGGGCTGTGTGGCCGTGTTCTGGAAGTTGTGGTTCCTAACGTTTCACCAGCATCTGTGGCCGGCATCTTCAGAGGGCAGGAGCACAGACAGAAGCGAAATCTCTGTCAAAACTGAAGTACTTTGGCCACATAATGAGAAGACAGGATACCCTGGAGAAGATGCTGATGCTAGGGAAAGTGGAAGGCAAAAGGAAGAGGGGCCGACCAAGGGCAAGATGGATGGATGGTATTCTGGAGGCGACGGACTCAACCATTGGGGAGCTGGGGATGGTGACGGCCGACAGAGGGCTCTGGCGTGGACTGGTCCATGAAGTCACGAAGAGTCGGAAGCGACTGAACGAATAAACAACAAAAAAACAGATTGCGCACTGGTCTGGCCAGAACTAAAGTTAATATGGAAAAATGGGGGTTTCTCCCTGAGGGCAAGGATACTTGCTGCGAATGCGGCAACATTCAAACCACCACCCTCCCTTTACAGTGCCCTTTGGGACCGACGTGCACACAGAGTGACTTATTGGCCGGAAACACCTCTGCCATCAATGTGGCCCGGCATTGGGCTAGAGCAGGGCTTTCCAAAGTTTTTCCCGCGGCGACACACCAACCGGCGTTGGTGTGTCACCGCGGGAAAGCCCGGAAGTGCCGTCCTTGTGGCAGCGCGCAAAAACCCGGAAGCGCTGCTGCCGCTTTCAGGTTTTGCGCGCTGCAGTTGGTGTGTCGCCGTGGGAAAACCCGGAAGCGCTGATGATGATCAGCGCTTCCGGGTTGTGTGGCGACACACCAGACTGTGTGTGGCGACACACTTTTGTGTCGCGACACACAGTTTGGAAAGCTCTGGGCTAGAGTTATATAAATTTTATATTTGTATTAAATGTTTTAACTTTTTAAATGTTAATTAATATTTTTCCCTTTTTATTTCCTGCATTTCTGACACGAAATGAGACGAGACTTCTAACAGTCTTAATCTTTAATTCAATCAAATATTGTTGTAGGATTTGATTTCTCTTCAATTCTTCTTTATCCCAACGCATAGATTTCTTCAAGGATTTAACAAGCCTCTTTTGTAGGTCCAATAAGAAAACATTTTCTAGGTCATTATCTTGGTTTATAATTTATATTTCCCTTTTAATTTTTGAAACTTCAGCCAGGTTTTTTTGTACCGTATTTTCCGGCGTATAAGACGACTTTTTAACCCAGGAAAATCTTCTCAAAAGTCGGGTGTCGTCTTATACGCCGGGTGTCGTCTTATACGCCGGAAAATACGGCACTCGCCGTATAAGACCTCTCCTGGCCAAGTGCAGCCGCTCGCCGGAACGCAGCCCCCAGGGAACAGCAGGAGGACGAGCGCAGGAGAAACGCAGGGAGGGGGGAACGAGCTCCGTTCCCTCGGAGCAGCCTTGGGAAGGGAGGGGGGAAAACGCAGTGGCTCCACGACGGGCTCCAAAGTCGCCCACAACGCTCAACGGGCGCCTCGCTTCGCCTCGCCTTCCCTTCCCCTCCCAGCCGCGCTTTAAATGGAGCGGGGGCCCAGAATTGGCCGCGTTTCGGGAAGCCTGGTAGGAAACGCGGCCAATTCTTATACGGCGAGTGCCGTATTTTCCGGCGTATATCCCAAACTCTATATTTTAAATGGAAAAGTTGGGGGTCGTCTTATACGCCCAGTCGTCTTATACGCCGGAAAATACGGTATATCCAGTAAAGTCTCCCGTTCGAAACCGTTCTATTGGCCTGTCATTTGTAGTTCCATTCTCAATACTTTCTCTGTCTTGTCAGATAAAATTTGTTTTACGCCTGTCATTCCTTCATTAACATCTTTTAGACATGGTCTATCCATAGAAGCAGACATCATTACTGACAGTGTTGATATTGTAGTTACTAATTTCTGGCTTCATTCTTCAAAGATCTCCTTTAATATTTCCAATGTTATAACTTTTTGTATCATTTTGTAAGTCCCAGTATTTACTGACATCATGAACAGGCTTGCATTTTTTTTTCTTTTGCTTAAAATCTTTTGTCCCCTCTAGTGCCCAGTTTCTAAAATCATCACTTATCTTTTGTTACGACTTGCAATATCCAGGATAGCCAAAATAAGTCTGTTTCTTACGAGAAGCTGTTTATTTTTTGTAGTTAATTCCAAAATCTTATAGTAAAAGTTAATATTCCAAATTTATCTGGACCCTTAATCTGAATTGCACCGCTTCCTTTGGGGATCATGTCCCAGTAAATAAAACCTGATCATGCTCAACACCAATGGAAATGTGCGTTCACCTGACCCAGAATGCACAGGGTAGAGACCGGCCTTTGTATTCATGAACACTTATGCCTTTTAATAAAACCTGTTAGTGTGAAAAATGTGCTACAGGACTCCTGGTTTATAACAAATCTCTGTGATATATACTGTACCAAGCTAGTGAGTGGCAAATAGCATGTACAGAGCAACAAAATTTAGCAACTCTACAAGTAATATTATCAGGACAGCAATCACTAATAGATAATATAGGTAGTAATCAGTTTGGAATTCTCCAAAGACTGAGATGAATCAACAGGACTTACTATAATCTCTATAAAATGAGCAATAAAGCATTATCAGACTCCTGTTTCCCCAGTGCCTAAAATCTACCAAACGGCACAGGGCAGCTCATCAAACCTTGCCAAAGCAAGGCAACGTTTCATAGTAGTTCGGTTCACAAGGTATGAAGCTGGAGTTTTTAGAATTCATCCAGTTTAAGAGGCCAGGGCCGACCTGCAATCAGCTTAGCAGTCACATTCTCAGATAGGCAGTCTGGTAAGTCTTTTAGCACCGTCAAAACCTAAAGGAAGAAAACTACAGCGAAACCTTGATTTAATGGATTCCCATTTGGTGGATTTTGGATGCAACGGATGCAATGCAACTTGAGTCCAGTGGAGGTACTGTAGGTGGTACACAAAACTTTGCATGGATAGGTAGTCTTGAAAAAGACGGGTCTGTTGCAACTGAAGTATTTAAGACAGCATACTCAGGAATCCCTCCTGAGGAGGGAGATGGGCGGTGATGGAAATTTGATAAATAAATAAATAAATACTTTAAAATGCAAGAGAAAAAAAAATTAAATTTACCTTATTTGCATTGATTTACATAATTTATTCTGGTCCCATCACTTCCTGGCAAATAGAAGGGGAAGAAATGGAAGCAGTGACAGATTTTACTTTCTTGGGCTCCAAGATCACCGCAGACGGTGACTGCAGCCATGAAATTAAAAGACGCTTGCTCCTTGGGAGGAAAGCTATGGCAAACCTAGACAGCATATTAAAAAGCAGAGACATCACCTTGCCGATAAAGGTCCGTATAGTTAAAGCTATGGTTTTTCTAGTAGTAATGTATGGCTGAGAGAGTTGGACCATAAGGAAGGCTGAGCGCCGAAGAATTGATGCTTTCAAACTGTGGTGCTGGAGAAGACTCTTAAGAGTCCCTTGGACTGCAAGGAGGTCAAATCAGTCAATCCTAAAGGAAATCAACCCTGACTGCTCATTGGAAGGACAGATGCTGAAGCTGAAGCTCAAATACTTTGGCCACCTAATGCGAAGAGAGGACTCCCTGGAAAAGACCCTGATGCTGGGAAAGACTGAAGGCAAAAGGAGAAGGGGACGGCAGAGGTTGAGATGGTTAGATAGCATCACCGATGTAACGAACATGAATTTGAGTAAACTCCGGGAGACAGTGGAGGACAGGAAGGCCTGGTGTGCTATGGTCCATGAGGTCACGAAGAGTCGGACACGACTAAACGACTGAACAACAACAACAACAACATAATTTACATACTGACATTACACAAATGATGCACATCAACACAAATTATGTAATTTTGTAATTTAATTTAAGAGTGGAAATCCCCTTCCCCTGAATGGTCTATTACAGAGCTTTCCAAACTTTTCATGTTGGTGATACACTTTTTAGACATGCATCATTTCGTGACACACTCTTACAGCAGGGCACAAGGCAGGCACTAGGACCTGTGCAGAATCCTGGCAGGGTAGGTTTGGAGGCAGCAGCAGCCGCGACACACCCAGACACTGCAGCCGACACACTAATGTGTCCCGACACACAGTTTGGAAAGCTCTGGTCTATTAAATCACTGTATCTGGGTGGAACCTAAGTAATTGTTTGGTCTAGTGATTAAGGCTCCCGGCTAGAAACCAGGAGACTGAGAGTTCTAGTCCCGCCTTAGGCAGGAAAGCCGGCTGGGTGACCTTGGGCCAGTCCCTCTCTCTCAGCCCTAGGAAGGAGCCAATGGCAAACCAGGAGACTGAGAGTTCTAGTCCCGCCTGAGGCATGAAAGCCAGCTGGGTGACCTTGGGCCAGTCACTCACTCTCAGCCCTAGGAAGGAGCCAATGGCAAACCAGGAGACTGAGAGTTCTAGTCCCGCCTGAGGCATGAAAGCCGGCTGGGTGACCTTGGGCCAGTCACTCACTCTCAGCCCTAGGAAGGAGCCAATGGCAAACCAGGAGACTGAGAGTTCTAGTCCCGCCTGAGGCATGAAAGCCAGCTGGGTGACCTTGGGCCAGTCACTCACTCTCAGCCCTAGGAAGGAGCCAATAGCAAACCAGGAGACTGAGAGTTCTAGTCCCGCCTTAGGCAGGAAAGCCGGCTGGGTGACCTTGGGCCAGTCACTCTCTCTCAGCCCAACCCACCTCACAGGGTTGTTGTGGGGAAAATAGGAGGAGGAAGGAGAATTATGTATGTTCCCCGCCTTGAGTTATTTGTAAAAATAATAAAGGCGGGATAAAAAATAAAAACAAATAAAAAAACTGAGCATGTTTCAGCCAGCTTGACTCAGTCCATGCTGGAAATAAAAGGATTATTGACAACATGGAACAACTTGGAGGATCTGGCGATTGAGAGAGCCCCCCCTTCCCAAGCCACATGCTGATTTTCTTGCAGTGCCCCATTATGGGCCTCCCCAGTGTTCCCCCCTTATCTGGAAGATTTTAGAGGGCACTGCAATATGGCTTCCATTAAGCCTTGAATGTCAGGAAAACCATAGATGATTAACATCTAGATCAACTAGGAGCTATAGAAAATAGTGTTCCCACAGTCCCCAGATGTTGCCAAAACATGTGCAGCAGTATTTTCCATGGCTCAAGCCTATTTTCCTCCCCATATATGATGCAACGGTGAAGGGGGGGTCAGGCGGTGGAACTCTGGTCTTGCCCCTTCTGGCATATCTCTCCTCCACCCCCTTGCTTGGGAAGATCAAAATCAATTGATCCTAGATTCTAGGAATTGGACTCTGGGTCCAATTCAAGAAGGAGATCCATGAAATCTAGTATTCTAGCCCTCAGGTTTGGTTCCTGCCCCATCGTTAAAATGGAACATGAGACAGAGGGGAGGGAGGGATAAAAGTCATAGAAAAGTCATTGCCCTACCCTGTAGGGATGGGACAGATTAATTCCTGAAACTTTTATAAGAACTTTTATTTTTTTAAAGTTTTTTTTTTAAAAAGTGCTAGCTAATTAATCAGGGGACTCCTTGAAGAGAAGTATCAAGGCCTTTCATCCATTAATTTAATGTGGCCTTTGGAAGTGTGCCAACATTCACCAGCCAAAATTAAATATATTTCCCTTTTCACTTACAACTTTTTACAACCTTGCACGATGCCAACAGAAGTCCAATAACAATTTGGAGGTGTGAAACTGTTATGTTTGCATTAAGTACACAGAGAAATCTCATTTGGGGGGTTGCATGGAGGAGCGCTACAAGGTGGTTCGTTGGTAACGAAATGTTAAAATAATTAAGCCTCTAGAGAGACTTTCCTTCTTTTTATTTATTTCCCAAAAAGTGGCCTGACACATCAGTATTCAGTTTGAAGGAAAGCATGCCAGAATCTGCTGGAGCCGAGAGGGCCAGAGAGGCGAGGAGGAATATCTGTTTGGCTTGGGTGCTGGTGCGACGGTACAAAGCTGGCCATTGCACACCACACCGCTTTCCCCGAAGACCAAAAGAAACTTCAGATACAGAATGGGTGTGTGTGCATAAATTGGCAGGCTCATTTTTAATCCTTCCCTCAATCTTGTTTATGCAACAGTCTTTATTTTAAAATGAGAAATAACTTTCCAAACAAGTTAGGTATCTGCTGATTGCATCTTTGTTTGATTCATGGAGATTTTTTTTTTAAGTTTAACGTCTTCCTTCCTATTAAGCCACAGCTTTAAAATAAGCAGAAAATAAAGGGGAGTTGAAAGAACTTGAAATTTTGGCTTCAAAATATTATTTGGAACCCCTCTATTTATATTCATCTGCTTAATGGCTTTTCTGATAAGACCCAAAATGATGTTGAGTCCTACCACATGAGGACTTGTCCTGCATCTTCTACTGGGTACATTCCATCTACAGCAGGGGTACCCAACCTTTTTGGCACCAGGGACCAGTCGTGGAAGACAATTTTTCCACGGACCGGGGGGGCGGGGTTCGCAGGCGGGAGCCAATCGCACGAACCAGGGGGCGGGGTTTGCAGACGGGAGACAATCGTAGGGGGCGGGGGGTGGGGTTTGCAGGCGGGAGCCAATCGCGCGGACCACCACCGCTCACCTGCTGTGCGGCCCACTTCCTAATAGGCCTAACAAGCCCACAGGTTGGGGACCCCTGATCTACAGCACAGTATCGATTGCTGTACAACCTTGGGAATCCAGCTTCTCGCTTCTCTTCTGCAGCAGGCGGAATGAGCTTTCCAGTGTATTTAGCGTTCAGTACTTTGCTTTGCACTGGCATAGCTTTTTCTCATAGCCCTTTGTCACAACCCACTTGGCCAGCAACTGTGTATTGACTGCGTGAAGACCCTGCAGGACTGGGTCTGTCTGGGGCTAAATCTAGCCCCCCACCGCCAGGCTGATTGGGTCAAGTGACCCTGTTTTGGTGTTCCATGACAAACTAATTCCTCTTTGACCTGGCTAAACATTTTTTTTAATTAGTAATTTTTAAAATTTATTTAGTTCATTCATACACAATTAACAAAACAATCTTTAATCTTAAAGAAAAAGAAAATTAAAAAGTTAAAAATACAAACTAAAAAAGAAAAGAAAAAAGAAGAAAATCTACCTTATATTTTATACTTATCAATAGTCATTGGTTTACTAATGAATTCACTTCTATAATATGAACTATACAAAATATTATTGTAAGATATCATAAAATGTCTGCCATAGTAGCACATATTGCTGCATCCTCTGATTAGTAGAAAATATTATCTTTCCAAAACAGATAAATCACACATTTCTGACAACCATTCCTTGACATCTGGAATATAGTAATATCACATTTTCCAATTTCTCAATATGATTCTTTTAGCCACCCCCATGCTCAATACAACCATAATTCCTGATAAACTTTCAGAGCTTTGGTATTTAGTTCAACGTTACATTAACATCTTTAACAGGAAAAGATTTCCCCATAAATCTGCTTATATACATTAATACACTATCCCAAAAAGACACTAAATGGTCACATGACCATATCATATGGGTCAGTCAGTCCTCAAATTATTTACCCCTCCAGCATAGAATATCTAATGTCCATCCTTTCAAATTCATTCTTTGGGGAGTCCAATATATCCTTAACTACAGTTTTTTTGATGAATCAACCTAAATCTCAGATTTTAACATTTTATTTATTGAATTGAATTGAATTTCTATAACCGCCCATCTCCCCCTCAAGGAGGGACATTTTCAAGGACATGAATCCATTGATGGGACTTTATGGGAGATTCCAGTTCTTAGTCCATGTTTGAAATATCCCAGAAATATCCACTTTAAAAATATTCTTGAGTTTTTGATAGAGAGATGTTATAGGTTTTAATTCTGTCATGGATTCCATCAAGTAAGAAAGTAACTGAGGTGCCTCTGAGGCAGTGAAAGGACCTGGTCTGTATTGACCGTTGGAACCTGCTTAAGTTGAAGATTCCTCTACCGCAGTGCTTTCCAAACTCCTGCCGTTGGCGACACACCAATGGCGGCGGCGCGGGGCTGTGCGTGGCGGCGGCGTGCATGGAAGCGGCGGCGGCAGCAGCCTCATGTTTTGAGCTAAAACCCGTCGCCGCCGCTGCCACACACACCACCGCAGGGGTGGCGGCAACGCGCCATCCCCACTTCCGGGTTTTGTCGCGACACACTAAAGTGTTGCGACACACAGTTTGGAAAGCACTGCTCTACTGGTTCGGCCTGCACTCAGACTCCTACCAGACCCCGCACATGCCATTACACTGAACTCTGGAATTGTGAAAAAGAAAAATAAGTAACCCTTTAGTGCAGGCGTGTCCAACCTGCGGCCCAAAGGCCACATGCGGCCCTGAACAGCTAGTAACGCAGCCCCCCCAAAAAACGTTCAACATTTTGCATTTTTTTTTGTGACTCGATCGTGCGGTGCTCGAGCGTGGACTGCGTAGGTAGAAACAACGGAACGCTGTGTAGGGGAGGGGACAGTGCAGTGCTAATGCAGCCGCCACCCGCTACACACGTCAGCTTGTGGCGACTTGGCATTATATATATTTCAACCTACCTTCACGTGTTCTGTGACGACAGGCGTTTATTGTTAATAAAGTAGACATGTAAGTTTTCTTATTTGATTATTAAACTTTGCTTTGTTTATTTGCCTACCTAACAATTTATGATGGGCTTGTTGTGTTATTTCTTAAAAAAATATTTATTCCTAAATAAATTTATTCCAGCATGGCTTCAACGTCGTTTCAACAGAAAACAGAACCCAAAAAAGAAAAAAAGAAAAGAAAAATAGCAGATGAAGGAAGAGTATTCAACGAAAAATGGACAGATGATATTTTAAAAGCTAGTTATTTGGTAGCAAATCTGATTGCAAAAAAATCAAAACCATTTACCGATGGTGAGATTATTAAGCAATGTACGGAAAGCGTGGCAGATATAATTTGTCCTGATAAAAAAAAAACAATTTTTCTAAAATCAGTTTGTCTCACCAGACTATAGCCAGGCAAATTGAAGAAATAGGAAAACCTACTGAAAGAGATTTGAAGAGTAAAACTGCTAATTTCAAATTTTATGCTTTGGCGATGGATGAAAGTACTGATGCTACAGATACGGCTCAACTTGCCATTTTTATTAGAGGTATTGATAACAAATATAATGTCAGTGAAGAAATGGCTTCTTTGGTGCCATTAAAAGACACAACTAAATCTCTTGATTTGTACGAAGCAATAAAAATGACATTAAAGCGATTTTCTTTAACCATTGTCAACATATCTGGTATATCTACTGATGGCGCCCCAGCGATGGTTGGTAAAAGTGAGGGACTTACAAAATTGATAGAAGACGATGCAAGTGCCGCTGGCAACTCACGTTTGATGAAGTATCACTGTATTCTACATCAAGAAAGTTTATGCGCGAAAGCTTTAAAAATGGATAATGTCATGCAAATTGTCATCAAAGCAGTGAATTTCGTAAGGTCCAAGGGATTGAATCATCGCCAATTCCAGGAGTTCCTTAAAAGTATGGATGCTGATTATGGGGACATCATTTACTTTTCTGAAGTAAGGTGGCTAAGTCGGGGTAAAATGCTGAAAAGATTTTATGATTTGCGAAATGAAATCAAGTTGTTTATGGAATCAAAAAGAAAATTTGTGCCAGAACCTAAAGATGAAAAATGGCTCACAGATTTAGCATTTTTGGTGGATTTGACCGCTCATTTAAATGAGTTAAACATGCTTCTTCAAGGTGAAAACCAACTTATCACTGCAATGTTTCAAACCATAACAGCGTTTGAAATGAAACTTAAAGTATGGCAAGCTCAAGTTATGGAAAATAATTTTATACATTTTAATACGTTGGCTAAACACAGTCTTGTGAACAGCGAGAAATAATGCAGTCTTGCTTTTCGGTTTAATACAGGAATTTGAGAACAGGTTTCAAGATTTCCGGAAAAATCATCAATATTTTGGTATATTTTTTACTCATTTTCAGTCGACATAACTACATTACCTCCAAATTTTCAAATGGTATGCATAGAGTTGCAATCAGACATTCAACTCAAAGAAAAATTTGATCATGTCTCTCTACTGGACTTTTATAAAACCTATCTTCCCAGAGAAAAATATCCCTCGCTTCACAATCACGCCTTATTCATGACATTGCTTTTTGACAGCACGTACATTTGTGAGCAACTATTTTCAAGGATGAAGCACTTTACGAAGAGTAAAATTACAATTAAAATTTCTGACGAGCACCTTGAGAACTCACTGAGAATTGCAACCACTTTCACCGAACCAGACACTGATGCATTAGTTTCACAAAAACAAGGTCAAATATCCCACTAGTTTTATGTTGCCCTCTTTTTTTTAATTTTATAATAAAAAATATAAAAAATAAATGAAGTTTTATTACTTATATACAATAACTATATTATATATTTTATGTGTGGCCCAAGACAATTCCTCTTCACTCAAAGTGGCCCAGGGAAGCCAAAAGGTTGGGTACCCCTGCTTTGGTGCAGGGGTACCCAACCTTTTTGGCACGAGGGACCGGTTTCGTGGAAGACAATTTTTCCACGGACCAGGGGGCGGGGTTTGCAGGCAGGAGCCAATCGCACGGACCGGGGGGCGGGGTTTGCAGGTGGGAGCCAATCGCACAGACAGGGGTGGGGTTTGCAGGCGGGAGCCAATCGCACGGACCCGGGGGCGGGGTTTGCAGGCAGGAGCCAATCACGTGGACCGGGGGGTGGGGTTTGCAGGCAGGAGCCAATCACGTGGACCGGGGGGCAGGGTTCAGAGACCGGCATGGCGGCCCGGTTCCTAACAGTCCACGGACCGGTACCGGTCCACAGCCTGGGGGTTGGGGACCCCTGCTTTAGTGGATAATTCTATGCTGACGTGTGTTTGAATATGGGAATGTGCTTGAGTGTCATCAATACTTTCATACAATCTGACGGTTCTACAGTATCTGAATTAGTTCCCTGCTTGTATGACAAGCTAAATCAGCACTGAATGAGTATCCCCAAAGCCTTGGGTGCAGATCCCAGGTCCCCTTCACAACCTGAAAAGATCACTTTGATCCTACAGCCACAATCAAATTCCATGGTGGCCATGACTGAATCTGGATCCTAGCAAATCTCTCTAGTTTTATGGGCATGTATGTTTGTCAGTGTGAGAGAGATTTAAGGCATATGGGTAGGCAGGAAGGGAAGGGAAACCTCTGCCACGATCCCCTTCTTCCCCTACCCTCCTTTATTATTTCTTTAGGTGAAAATTAAAAATGATGGAGAGGTGGCAAGTCAGTCCCCTCCTTCCACCTTTTTTGCCTAGATCCAATCCCCCATCACTTTATCCATGGATCTGCAGCTTCCATATCATATTTGGCTGAGGAGTGACTCCCAGTGAGATCCTTCTGTTCTTGGCTTCACCTCTCCTGCTCCTTCACAAGTGAGAACTGTAAAGAAATTGAACCAGTTGGGTTACCCTATTTTAATTCAAGGAGAGTGGATGCTGGAAAACTTTCCCTCCTGTATATCCTAAATTTCCCAGGATTAGGAACTCTGTTGGGAACAATTGGACAAATTATAGTATATTCCAGTTTTGCCTGCCGTTTTAGTGCTTTTTAATGCTATGTGTTGTTTTCTGTTGCATTTTGCATTGTTGTTGATGATTTCTGTATGCTGCCCAAAGTCATATTCTTTGAGTTGGGCAGCTATATAAACGCTCTACATAAATAAATAAACTGTAAAATCATCACAATCCTCACTGGGATGGGAGGAGGGCTCAGAAACCGTCACATTTCCGAAATGCCACATTTATGCCAGTCACGACCACCTTCTGCATTCCCAACATGTTCCATGCCGTCTTCCCCCTCAAGCCCAATTTATTGACACAACTAGTGCAGAAAAAGCTTTGGCAGCCCTTGCTCTGAACATAGAAACGGCGTTACAAATATCACCTATTTATTCTGGGCATTCCTGAGGAAGCAGATCTAAAATTACACCAGGAACCATGGATTCATTCAGGCTATTTATTTATTCAGAACCCTTGCAAAATATTTAAGCGTCGGCAATAGCTCTGGGATGTTACGACTCCGTGTTCTGCTGTGACCCCTCCCAGCCTCACCCCATTAATTGACAGACCCCAAGTCACGAGGTTGGCTCCATTTTTGCCAAGGTTTTGGAAGCACAAGGCATGGCAAAAGAACGGCCACCCCATTGTCATGCCCTCCCAACAGCTGTTCTGGAGGCAAATCCAAAAAAGTTCCCTACCAGCTATGACTGTGCCCAGGTGGCACAAGGGCCACTTTACACTCCCTATTTGGCGAAGTTACTTATATGGGCCTGTCCAAGCAGTACAATTTAGTTTCCTTGAATCTGGTTATATTGTCTATACAATTCATCGTGCCTTGATAGCCTCAATGATGTAGTTATCATTTTATGTTTCTATTTTATTCATTTGAAACAGAAAATTTTATTTACTTTGTTAATTTGCAGAATTCTGGTCAGTGACTGAAATAACTACTTAACCAACCAACTACAGAAATTAGAACCCCAAAGTCTCCTGCAGCTGTCAGAATGCAAGGAACGGCCACGAGTATTTTTCATTGTCCCCTACTTTCAATGTTTCCACTTTGACATTAATGCAAAAAAGGGACATTTAATGTTTCTTCTATAATGGAATAGCTATCGCCCTACAATGGGGTGGGGGGACAGGTCCAGTTCCCTTCGCAGGGTCTTTCAAAACCAGCTCAACAACCATTTTCTGTCTGAATTATTTTTGTACAGGCGTAAATATTATTTTTTTTTTGAAAAATATCATTTTATTTACATTCAACATAAAACATAAAACAAAACACATAACACATAACAATGATCACATATAACACATAACAATGGTTACATTTATGTATATATATTTACATTTGATTTTACATAATCATTTTTATTATATTTAATATAATGTATCCTTCTTCCTTGTTTTTTTTATCTCTAATCTTTTCCCTCCTTTATCTTCTAATCTCTTCTAACCTATTCTTTCTCTATCTTTTCCTTTCCCTTTCCTTTCCTTTTAATTCTTCCTTTAGCTCCTTTTCTCTTTCATCCACTCTCTTCTTCCTTTTTTAACCCTCTCTTTCTCTCTCTAATCTCTTCTCTCACTTACCTTACTCACTCTTTCTAACCCTCCCATCTCTCTCTATCTTTTCTTTTCCTTTATCTTCCATTTTCATTCTTCCTTTTATCCCTTCATCCATTCTTTTTTTTTTACCTTCTCATTCTCTCTAATATCTTCTCTCATACTCCCTCTTCCTCTCTCTAACCTCTTCTCTCTCTTCTCTTCTGCTCTATCTTCTTTCCCTATCTTTCTTTCCCTTTTCACCCTTTCTGTCCTCTTTTTCTTTCTAACCTATTCCTTCCTTTCTCTTCTTACTTTATATATGTTTATCACTCTTTTTTCTCCCTTTCCTTTCCTTACATTATATTATTTATTTATTTATATATTTGTATCAAATTCAATCTTAACTTTTAGATCTTTGTTTTATAATACACAATACATACATACACTCCATTAAAATTCTTCCAGTTTTCTTAACAAAAAAATCTTGTAAATACTTGATTTACATTTTTTCTCTTCTTATACCTCTTTTTTTTCCCCTCGCCCCTTCTTTATTTGTACTTTTTTTTTATTGTTATTATTATTATTTGTTCTCTATTTAATGTTATATTCTTTTTGGATATACTTTATGAAGGGGTCCCATGTTTCCTTGTACTTCCCCATTTCTTTTCCTTTTATTAAATTTGTTAATTTGTCTGTACAGGCGTAAATATGATGCATGGAAAAAGCCAGCCGAAGAATAACAGGATGAAAAATCACAGGGGAGTTTACTTAAGGGAACTAACGGCTCGTGCCTCTGTTTATACTGCAGCAGTTTGGGGTCTGGATAATTTTCACCCAAGAGTTCAGTAAAGTGATGGAGGAACAGTAGGGTCGTTTATAAAAGTGTGTTTCACAAAGAGCAAATTGTACCATTAGGAACTCGCTACCTTGTTCAACACTGAATTCCCTGATCTGCAGCACTGCTTAATTTTAAAGCCAACTTGCAAATGAAAGAAGCAGGCTGGGCTGGGCGAGACAGGGAGCCGATATAAAAACAAACGCTGTTGGCACTCTGATTTTAAAGAGGCATTCATTAAAATCTAAGGCCATCTCTCTCAAATAAGGCCATTGCAATGGCTGCTATTATATAAGCAAGATTTTTAAATGGAGTTGCTACCCAATTGTAATGTTTATGGGTTGATTTTAATTTCGGAACTCTGGGTACAGTAACACATCTTTTAAAAACCCAAAGAAGTCTATATGAACAGAGCTTGTCTGGTAGTTGGCAATGCCAACAGGATTCTCTTGAAGTTGTATGTGCAAAGGCCACGGAAAAGATATCAGATGCCATGATGTGCCATAATCTATAAAGATCAGTGCACAGCTATTCTTAGTTGGTGGAGCAATTCGTGTGGTTAATTCCAGTAATGAATGAGGGTGTCAGGGAGATAACTGGTGAAGAAGGAGGGGGCTCCCTCCAGGGGGATAAACACATGCGCAGTGCTGAATCGCTTTGCTTTCCTCCCAAGAGGCTAAAGAAGGCCCTGCCCTAGTTTCCTGGGCCTTTTCTCTGAGCATCACTAATTCATTTCAGTTTAGCTGGATTCTATCTAGCAGAATAGAACAATAAAACACTAGAGCCTTTACACCAAGTCTCAGCGTGTTCCTTCACTCGAAGTCAGGACAGAGACCCTGTACAAAGATCAGAATTGTGCAGACAATGCTTTTCCCTGTAACTTTCTATGGATGTGAAGAAGCAGGATAGAAAGAGTACTGACACTCTTGAAGTTGGTGTTGGAGGACTCTTGAGAACACCATGGACAGCCAAGACAACAAACAAATGGATCATAAAAGAGATCAACCCAGAGTTCTCCCTCAAAGCACCAATGACCAGGCTCAAATTATCATATTTGGGGCTCATTATGTGAAGACCCAGCTTCCTTGCGAAGAGTATCATGCTGAGAAAAGTGGAAGGAAAGAGAGGAGGATGACCGGCAGCAAGGTGGATGGACTGGAGTACAGCGGCAACGGGTATGCCATTGGAAGACCTGAAGGGTCACGTTGAGCCCGTTCATCTTGGAGATGGTCCATCTACATGGTCACTAAAAATCGTCCCCAATGTGATGGCACATAATCCATCAATGAATAGAATTCATCTCAAACGTATACATTAGTACATCCTTCAGAAAGTAGGAACGAAGCAGGGGTGCTGCCCAGAGGTTGCTTCCCCCATGAAGCTGCCACTCAGCAGGCCCATGAGAAACACTCTCGTCAACTTCACAAGCCAAACCTATCAGCAAACCTGATGGTAGGTCATATCCACGCCACCTCCCTGCTCCAAAAGCAGTGGGAATCTCACCTGAGTTCTTTCGCTTCTCCTGACCTCAAAACACAGAGAAACAAAAAGCCAATCAATTATCCTCTTTCCCTCCAGCTGACCTAAAGGAGAATGCACAGAACACAATTTAATCAGTGGCGCACATAACAAACTGGTAGGGACCGCGGTGGCTCAGTGGTTAAGACGCTGAGTCAGAAGCCATTAAGGCTGACAGCTCGGCAGTTCGAAACCCGAGAGCGTGAGCTCCCGGCAATCAGTAAAAAATCAGTCCCAGCTCCTGCCAACCTAGCAGTTCAAAAGCATGCAAATGTGATTAGATAAATTAGGTACCGCTCCGGTGGGAAAAATCACGGGGACATGAAAGGAGCCTCCTTGGGCGTCCCCCGAGCAACAGTGATGTCACCAGCAAATCCATTCACTACAGAAGCGCTTTGGTGCTTCTGACACGAACACACATAACGAACTGGTGGTGTCAAAATGCCAACATGTGAATGATGAGATAAACATACAAATGCTGCAATTACATACTGGTGTCTCAATATCTGACTTGGCTTTTGCATGACAACCTCACCACACCAGTGTCATCATTTGCGCGCACACACACACACACACACACCCTTGCTGATGCCCATGATCCTGTCTCCTGAGCTACCTCTGCTCCTGGCACACCGAAAATCCCCTTGCACCCCGCTAAAATCAAATGACTCTCTGTTTTCCAGAATAGGTTGAAGCGAAGGCTGAACCTCCATCAGACAAACAGGTCTGACTGTGAAACAGATCAACTCGATCTACTGCTTACCATCTCTCCCTGTTGCCAAAGCAAGCCTAGAGCTTCTCTAGGTATCCTGTCTCTTTTCACCTTCCAGGGCGGGGTGTGGATGTGGGGCAGAGAAGGGTAGGAGCCCCCCCAACTCTGTTCTTAGTGGCATCAACCCCGATCATGCCACTCCAAGATTTTTGAAAAAGAACCATCTCACGTTGCTCAGACTCGACATATGGCCACTGCCTGATTGGGTTATTCATGATTGCACATCGTTGGGACACAGAGAGGAGTCAATTGCTCTGGAGGGTAAACACGGCCACTAAAAGATAGTTATTCCCCAGAATTTTAACAAGGTCTCGCCACGCATCATCCAAGCACCACATTCCTGTGGGTTGCAAACAAATGTGAAGAAAGGGCTGTCCTGCACAGATTACTCAAGGCAACATACACAACTTAAAAATAAGTTAGGGGAGAAACCCAACCAAGGACAACTTAGCATACCCAGTGACTGTGCACCACTGAGGGGGAATGGAAGACTAAATGAGGGAGAATGGAATGAAGTACCCACGAAGAACAGGAGCTGGGTTCGCTCCAAGATTTTGCTGGAGTTCCCAGGTGTAGACATAATTAACTGTGACTCTGTAAAGCTTTGCTAACAAGATCATATAAGTTAGTAGCCACTCAGATTTTTTCCTGTCCTCCCAACCATCCAGTGGGGAATTTCTATGCACTACCAATGTCTAAGAATTCAGCATTTTTACAAGCCTACCCTTATAAGCCATTAAACCCTTTGGTGCTTGTGAGCTTTCAATGCCGGCCATTAAAGAACTGTATTAGCAAGGCCAGCCTGCAGGTTTATGATGTAAGAATCACTGGCACTAATAAGAGAGCATAACTGAGCAAAACTAAACAACAACAAAAGAGCAAGTTAAAGATCAGAAAGGAATTTTTCACAAAACTCAAGGACCAAAATGTTTGGCTGTAAAAATCTTGGACTTATTTAAATGTTTGTTCTGCATAATAGAAGCTGGAAGACCAGCCAGCTGGATGAGTAGCAAGAATATAATTGCCAGGCCCAATTGTGTATTTCCCCAGGAAATTTCACGTCATGCTGCACTAGCCAAGTTATATTTTCAGGGTCCAATTTCCATAAATCAGCACGTTGTGCTGGAGGACAGAACGCATAATCCCCTCATTCTTCCCCAACTGTTTGCAGGTAAAGTCAAGAGCAAAATGGCCATTCTCTCAGGAGCCTGGCACAGAGACAAATTACTTTCCGCACCTCCTTGCACTGACGGGCTCCTTATTAAAATATTGTCTCAGCTACCGTCTGACTTGTAGTTAAACCAAGGGCAAAAAATAAAGCTGGCAGAATGCATCTCCCGGGGAGGGCAGCTGGAAAGTTGAGTTTGCAATTAACAGAAATATGAAGCTGCGGTGTTGGGTAGGTGCAAGGCAGGGGAAATCCTCAGCATTTCAAAATGCCTTGAAAACTAGTAGTGCTATAGGAATTCAGCAGGGTCCTAATACAGTCTGGTCTCAGAACACACAACCCAGACTGGTGAACAGAATTTCCAGATTTTGGAAGATGATTGATGTCTATTTATGTTAAAGCTACTGCAGTGGGCTTGACATCAACGCTACTGGTGTTTTTCTGCCATATTCAAACTCCTAACCAGCTACAGTTTGCCCCATTAAGTGGATATCCATATCAGAGAGAGAGAAACAATGTATAGGGGTCATTTAAGGCCTCCCCCAACTGTTGTGACCCCAAACATTTCCAGATCCCCCCATTACTTTGGCCTTTAGAAATGGTGGAATCACAGCTTCAGATGCTTGTTGATGAATGGGGATCATTATAGCCCTACATGGCATGGGGCTACGTGACTTGCGGGACTGCCTATCTCTGATGGGTCCTGCCTGTTCTACTAGTTCTGGCAGGGCTGGCATGCTCCAGGTCGCCTGGTGGGCTACAGAAGCATGCCTCGGTCATGGTGCCTGCCTTATGGAACGGCCTCCCCCAGGAGATACGAATGGCCCCCGGCCCTGTTGGTCTTCAGAATAGTGAAGACCTGGCTTTTCCCCAGGCACAGGGGCTGGGACGTTGATAGGGCTGGCACGGGGTGGTTGGTGGATAGATGTGAGTTTTTATTGGGGTCTCAACATTGTTTATTGTTTTAAATGGTTGTCTTATTGCATTGCATTGTGTTTTTATTGTGTTCGCCACCAAGATTTCCTTTTGGTAATTGGCAGATTCAGGTGGTCCTTGTTTAGCAACTGACTTGGACAGCGACCATTTGAGTTATGATGGTGATGAAAAAGTAACTTTGTGATCAATGCCCACATTGACGACCTTCGCAGTGTCTCTCTCTGTGTCACATGTTCACCATCACACTCAGTTAATATGCGTAGTCCTGTGCCTGACCCGTTCTTTTACCTTTTCCCCCCTCACAGAGCAGAGAGATTGCCTAAACAAGCTACCTCTTCCTGAGCTGCTTTTCTCCTCAGCACAGCATGTCCCTAAAAAGTGCTAACCACAAGTTAGCAAGCTCAGCTCTGTGACTATTAGTTGATTAGAAACCTCTGGGGGGCTCACTCTGCTGCCTGACACTGACGAGACCCTAATCAGTTTCACACTGAAGGCATCTGTTTGCCTCCTAAGTGGCTCCTGGTTCACAGCTGCGAGCAGGCTATGCAAACAGCCCATTGCTTTCAATGTGTCCTGTCTACTCTCTCATGAACTCTTCCTCTCCAATGAGTGTAAATAATTAGTCGCCAGAACCCACTGGGGTCGCTAGACAAGGACTACCTGTATATAAATTTGTTTAATAAACTAACAAACAAACAAACCATAGTCTCCACTTAAGAGATGAAACTCCCTCCCTCCTCACCAATCTCAAGAGGTTGTTGCAAAGGCTGAAATGGGAGTGAGGGAGAGATTGAGGCTGGGTGGCCTTGACTCTGGGGAAACATACAATAAATACACAAATAAATCAAGGGGGAGGGGAGATCAAGTCAAACTGGGACTCGATGTGAGTCTCAGACAGCAATTTCCACGAGGCTTTGAACAGGCCAGCACCGGGGTGGTGGTGGTAATTGTTCCAGGGCAAAGGAAAACCCCCCTGTGCCACTCCAGAGAGCATGCATGCTGAAATCACTTCCACATAGTTGATCCGAGGGGTGTGCCAGAAAAGAAGTGTTAGATTAGCCCACCTATTCTGCATCCCTGTTCCACCAAGGGGGGTCCTTATCCTCTCGCCCCAATGTTCCATGTGGCCATGCCCCCCCCCCCAAGGTTGTCTATGTTGTAAAGATTCTTTAGATGCACACAGGCTGTCTGCTGGGGAGGCTGTCAAAAAAGTGAAGATGGCAGCTGCAACCGTGCAATTGAAGCCCCACCCCTTTTCACACACACCACGGTGCAGATTAAAAGGGGCGGGGCTTCAGCTGTGCAGTACCAGCCACCATTTTGACTTTTTTACCCTTCCCGCACAGACGCCCGCCATAGGAGGATGTTAAATTCTGTAAAGTGTTCAGAAGCAGCTTAAGAGGAACCTGCAGGTAACAAAGAAGAAAAAGTTACTTAGCCATCCTTGGGGCGGGGGGGGCAGCCTTGTGTTTTTCGTAAGGTCTCACTCCATCCTCCGGGTGTGGCCACACCACCTCTCGCGGCTGTGAGTTGCGCAACTTGTCATTAACTGGCAAAAAGTTCGAAACGGTAATAAAATGGCTGCTGTTTCTTTTTCTTAAATTTAGAACTTGCCACATAACACCCGTTAGGAGACCTTTCTCCTCCCTGAAGTCTGCGTGAAGCCTTTCCTTGCCCACACAAGAGGAAAATAAACAGTCAGGCATGTGTTTAAAAAAAAAGACACAAAAACAAACACCACACACACACACAACTGCAAGCAGAAAATGTTTGCACTGAACACCCACCCCGGGCTTGAGAATATTTTAGATCTGTTGGTAAACTTGCATGTGGCAGAAAAGCGGAGGTAGTTTAAAACAATTTTTTTGCAACCTTTTGAAAGCAAAAGGACAGCATTGGTTAAGAATGCACCACAATCCCCCTACATTCTCCAGTTCAGACCACCAAATAAAATGGGCAGCATCACAACTGCAAGATGCTGGCAGTTGGACTCGTTTAAAAGAAAAGAAAAACAAGCATAGAAGACTGAAAGATCTTTATTCAAAGGTGTTCATATACTGTATACGTGGATGGAAAAAAATTCACAACTGCCTGTTTGAACAGAGGGCTATCGAAATATTTTGGACTACAACTCCCATCCCTTAAAATACACAGCCCCTGGCCATGTCTGTGAGAGGCTGTGGGGAGGCCAGGAGAGTAAAGGAAGAACATTAGACGTTAACAGCCAAGAAATCAGGAGAGCGACTGGTATAGCTATCTCATAAACAGGATCTCAGTCCAGGTGGAGAGAAACCTGGGAAGAAACGGTTCGGAATGCTGCAAGAGACTCACTAATAATAATGAGGGCTGGGAATTCTTTTTTGCAGTTCCTAAGCATTTAAGCTCATTGCCACATGCACCTCCATTATTCTTCTAGGATGGCATCGCATTCTAGTGTGACCAAGAATTAAATCTGGGGACAGAGATGTGCAAACATGGGCAGGGTGATAATCAAGAACTGCATTCAAAGTAAACTCTCTGGGGAAGGAAGCAGATATAACCCCCCTAGAAGTTCCTTACCATCTTGCCAAATAAAATAAAGAACAGCACTGGGTGACGTTGAATCAGTCACTCTTTTTTTTGCGTCAGCCAGCCTGATCAACTGCATGTGGTTGTTGAGATACCCGTTGAGGGAAACGTTCTGAGAAACCTGCAAATCAAGCGACCAGTTTTTCTTCCATGGCTGCCCACCCTGTGCCCACTTCCATCCAACAACCCCAATAAAGACACCCTGTCATTATTCTACACTGGTTGGGGTAATGTCTGCACTGATGATCCTTCCAATCATGTTGGTTAAACACCATCACCTACACAATTCTGGACTCCCTGTGTTGTTTCCATTTTGATCACATGGACAGTAACGGAACTGGGGGTCTCTTCCCTCTGCTACATGTCAGGGTTAGGGTTAGTATTCAATAAACCCTGCTTCAGAAAGCCCACCACTCACTCAGATGATGCTCTGGATCTATACTCCAGGATTTCTAGACTAGAGGTCAGTGATCATTGCCTGTAGACATCTTCCTTATTCTTTGGGGACCCAGCAAGAAAAGAACATGCCTTCCCAAGCAGCTGTACCACATTATTTGGAAAGTAGAGGGAGAAGAGCTGCAGAAGGGTCGTTAGGGAAGATGATCCGCTAACCAGTCACCATATACCTTACTGAATCTCTATGGGCAATTTTCTACAGAGTGCAGCATTACACTCTCTTGGCCAAAAGCCAATTGGTAGCAAGCTCCCCTGGCTATCTGACCATATGCATTGTTTTTGACACATCTAAGCATCAATATGGATGGCTGCAAGACTTTGGGGAAATGGGAAAAGTCTTATTTCCCATTTCTCAAAACCCCTGGACCGAATTGATTTAAACTCTGTTTCTACTGGGACTAAAATCAGGATTTCCATCTCTACAACATTATACTGTTTTTGTTATGAAGGTGGAGAAACATACTTGTTGGAAAGGTTAAGGAAATTACGGGAGAGAAGAAGACATAAGGGAAAGAAAGAAAAAGCTCATATCTAACTGTAGATTTAGCCACCGAACTTGTCTACTGCCTTTAAAGCAATTTGCCAATCAAGCCACAGAGATTGCCTGTCTCCATGTATTATAGTAATTTCTGGCCTCTGAAAAGATAAAACGGATTTTAATTATGTTATGTGAAGAGAAACCAAGGTTTTCTGAAGATTTCACCCTGGCCTGGTTGGGCAACTTTCTACCAGCTTTGCTGAAAGTCAGATTCCATCAAATGCCAGACAAGCAGCATGACGTGCCAGGAATGACACAGACTGTCGTTAAACTCTGATGGACTTGTCAAATGATGGCCATGTCAATCTAAACTATATATACTGCCCGATTCCATATGGGCTTGTGATGGTATACAATACAAAAACCACAAAGATAATAAAACAGAATATAGAAATAATCAGCCTTAAAACTGTCAAAAGCTTTTATGAATTAGTATAATCAGAAATACTAGTAACACTAGGGGTACCAATGAGAAATCTTAACTAAATACTCTCTTCAATAGTTCAGTTTTTGAGGCTCTTCTAAAGGTCAGGAGCAATGCAGCCGTCCATGTTTCTGGTGGGCAGATGTTCCACAGGGTTGGTGCCACTGCTGAGACCCAAGATGTTCCTGCTCTCCCCTGGACCTTGAATAGAGGAAGGAACCTTCAGCATACCAACCAAGATGGGTACAAGCTACTAGAAGTAGCTGGCCCTGAAGGAACCCAGGTACCAAGCCATGTAGGACTTCTTGACCTTTGAAGTCCTACATGGCTTGGCACCTGTGCATCTTCAGGACCAGCTACTTCAAGGAGCTTCAACAGCACTTCCAATTGTGCTCAGGTATCTATTGGCAACCAGTGCAGAGCCTATAGCACCGTTACAAATAGCAACTCTCACCCACCAGTAAGTTGGATGCTGCATTTTGAACCAGCTGCACCTTCCAAGTAGTCTTCAAAGGCAGCCTCATGAAGAACATACTGCAGTAATATAACTGGTCAGCACTGCCAGATTCCCCTTCTGTGAGAGAGGGTGCAACTGGCACACCACCTGAAGCTGGACAAAAGCCCCCCTAAACATGATCCCCCTGCCTCTCCAAACAGTAGCCCTGAGTCTAGGAGGACCCCCCAAGTCATGGATCTGCTTCTTTGGGGGAATGCTACCCCTTCTAGAACTACCACTGGCAGAGAGAAATCCAGATGATTTCTGGACAAGCCATAACTCAGTCTTGCTAAGACTGAACTTTTGTCTGTTCTGCCCACCCAGATCCTTACAGCCCCCAGGCACTGGGTCCATCGCAGGCTGAGTCTCGTGGGGAGATACCTATCTGGGCATCATGGCTGTTCTGATGATGTCTCACCCAGACGGATGGAGGATCTCTCCCACCAGGAAGGGGGTCAGATCTCTCCCTCTTCCCAGAACCATTCACTCAGAAAGGGAGCTGAATAAATCAAGCTGTTTTCTCTCTGAGTGAAAATAAATGCATTTTTGTTTTTGTTTCTGATCAATGATCGTAACACAAATGAACTGAACTTTTATTAAACATTCTTTATCTGGCTGCCTGCAGGAGATTCTAACTCACCACAGGGGATTCGGTGATCCTGCAGAGGTGCAGGGATTTTGCACCTTATCCTTGCAAAAAAGAGGATCTTCGGCCTGTGCAACCCGTCATGCAGGAACGGAACTGGCCCTGCTTCTAAAGATCTGTGGCCCTTGATGGCTCTGCCCAAAGGAAGACCCTCAGGTATTTTTTTTTATTGTGGTATTTATACCCCGCCTATCCCCTCCCTAATGGAGGACTCTAGGCGGCTTGTGCTGCCGTGTGCTCTGTCAGCCTAACCAAAGAACTCTATGACTCTGGAGGAAGAAGAGTCACACAGAGCAGCAGCATTCAAAACCAAAAATATGGAGAGCAGGTTACAGTGCTGATCAGGCAAAGTGCTTTCTGCTTCCTGAATCTTAAAATGCAATGAAATTGGTGCCCTGGGCCCAATTCTGAACCCATTTCTACAGGCTCACGGGATGGCTTTACACTAAACGTAATTCTGGCTATTAGTGCCTCGTCATATCTGGGGAAGATCGGCCTCATCTTTCCCATCCTGCGGCCTCAGTGTATCAATCTGCCAAATGGGAACAGCAGTAATGTATCTCCTAGGAGCGTGTGAAAGTCCAAGGCAGAACAAACGTTGCAAGGGAAGGATAGAGAGCTGCCTGATGTCTGATCTCTTCTCCTGCTCTTCCTGCACCCCTCCCCCCAAACCGAGATGGAATTCCCGAATGGACGAACAGGAAAGTTAGCTTGCATCACAGGTTTGTGGGATTCCCTCTTAATTTATGAACTGAGCAGCGGTTTACATCTGAGGCAGCCAACTGCAAGGCAGGAGGTCTCAGGTCAAAGGTGACCATCATATTACACACACTTCCCTCTTTAAAAACTCAACTTGACTATTATCTGCACTTGTCAGAGAGACCATGAAAAGTCATTAATCTGTACTCTAGAGCTTTCCAAACTTTTCATGTTGGTGACACACTTTTTAGACATGCATCATTTCGCGACACACTCTTACAGCAGGGCACAAGGCAGGCACTAGGACCTGTGTGGAATCACAGCAGGTTTGGAGGCAGCCAGGCACAAGGCAGGCACTAGGACCTGCGCGGAATCCTGGCAGGGCAGGTTTGGAGGCAGCAAGGCACAAGGCAGGCACTAGGACCTGCGCGGAACCACAGCAGGTTTGGAGGCAGCAGGACACTAGGCAGGCACTAGGACCTGCGTGGAATCACAGCCGGTTTGGAGGCAGCAGGGTACAAGGCAGGCACTAGGACCTGCGTGGAATCCTGGCAGGGCAGGTTTGGAGGGAGCAGGGTACAAGGCAGGCACTAGGACCTGCATGGAATCACAGCAGGTTTGGAGGCAGCAAGGCACAAGGCAGGCACTAGGACCTGCGTGGAATCCTGGCAGGGCAGGTTTGGTGGCAGCCAGGCACAAGGCAGGCACTAGGACCTGCGTGGAATCCTGTCAGGGCTCGGAGGCAGCAGCAGCCTCAACACACCCAGACACTGCAGCCGACACACTAATGTGTCGCAACACACAGTTTGGAAAGCTCTGCTGTACTCAGATGAGCCAGGAACACAGTGGGGAGCAGCAGGGTTGGCAAACATAATGAAAAGAGGCTCAGGAAATGCAGGAAAACTCACTGTTGTTGGTGTGCTAGGAGAAATTAAGTCCTGCACAGGGCCGCTGCAGGCACACCCCTCGTGCCCCTAATCTAGGGCTTGCACTATTTTGGACAGGGGGTGGGGAAAGGGGATTCATAGCAAAGATGAACCGGTGGCCCGGTGATGCTGCCAAGTTGCCATTCCCAGCAACTGCATGAAAAGATACTAACTTCTGTGGGTATTTCTATAAGCTCTTTGCAGATTGATACCAAAACGGAATTAAAGCGGCCCTGGGAACCAAAGTATCTGAAGCCAACGTGGGGCAGGTGTAGACCGGCTTGTTCCTTCCTGAGGCTGAGGGCACGCCGAGAGCCAGCCTCTGGCCTCGCATCATTCAGAGCCAAAAGAATGCCAATCCTGCCTCCTTCCCCCCGCCCCCCCAGCCCCAAGCTTTGGCCAGAGCATCCAGGTGATGTTCACTTCTCTCCAAGGTTCTACCTGGATATTTTGAGCCCTGTGTCCAGAGCTGGGGGAAAAGATGCTGCAGAGGGCAGGCAGGCTCTTATCCCAAGTCCAGAAGAGGAGAAAACCAGACCACTTATTTTAGCACAAGAGGCAGAGAATCCTATGGACGCCGACCCCCACTCCTGGCAAGAAGATGATACAGGATGTGGCAGTACCAAACTGAATGGCTAACTATCCTTTGCCTTCTGCAGGACCCCAATTCTGAGGCCTGCAGAACCGGTCTCACTCTACTTAATGGTGTGGGTGGCCCATTCGCTGTCCTGAGGCACAACGGTTTTGGAAGATACTCAAGGTCAGAAGAACCTTTCATGGAAGGGTTTTCCTAAACGGCAGAGTGGCTCCTTCAAAGCCTGACCCTGGATTTCACAGCAGGAAAATCTGTTCACGAAGTCAACTGCAGGGACTTGAAAGTCCGGGGAATGCTCCTTGGATGTATCTTGTACATAATTTGGGGGTGATGGTGCTAGTGCGCAGGCACACACACGCACCATTTAAATTGAAAAACATGCGGAACCAAGGTTCCCTGGAACAAAATGAAATGCTGAATGGGAGATAAGACAGTAGCAGGAAAATGCAACAAAACTAATGCCACAAAGTCAATCTGGCACGGGGGAGATTTTAGAGCATCCGAGAAGAGTTACCAAGCCACCGGGGTGCCCTGCATGGATACCAATAGGACAACCAAAGAAGGAAGGGGGTCCAAAAATAGAAAGACCCCCACCCCTGCCCCCACCGCCCCAGAGTTGGAGAAAAGGTCTGAACTGACTTGAAACAGGTTGCGGAGGGGGGGAGGAACGGTTGGCTACTGCCACCTTTATTTTTTTAATGCCCCATGGCAGGCCTTTCTTCTGCTGCATCAGGTTATCTTGCAAGAAGAGGAACAGATGGAAGTTTGTAACGATGCAATGCAGAACTCGGGGTTCGGAATAGGGAGGCATCTACAGGGGTCTAAGAAGGACAGAGGGAAGGCCTTCCATATTTTATACAATCCCCCAGGATCAGGTGGGGCGGAGGAAACAGCCAGTCTGCTACTGGACCTGGAGGAGGTCAGGAAATAAGTCCGGGATACGACAGGCTGCTTGGGTGCGTCATTCCAGGATCCAGGTTGAGCTTTTGGCTGAGGGAACACTAGGGAGTCGATGCTGCAACTTATTTTATTGGCCTTATTTATTGGGGATAAGCCCAACGGAAACCCCTCTTGTATCCTTGTGAAAAGATGCCAGAAATCTCTCACCAAGTCTTACCCAGTTGTTCTTTCTCTGAAGACAGGAGCAACCCAGTCACTTTTTACAGAAGGATAACATGATGGCATCTGTGGACGGAGGACAAAAAGCCCACCCCTTTTTGTGGGGCTTCATACAGTTGCAGCTGCCATCTTGACTTCTTTGCCCCCCACCCCACCTGTGTGATGCCATATGAAGGACCCAGAAATTCAAAAGCCTGTAAGGCCTTGATATAAGTTAGTTTGTGCCTTTTTATTTCAGTTTTCTTTGCTACAGGCTCCCAGATACATATTACTGTATTCTTCGCATGCTTTGCTCAGCCTTGGGGCTTTGCAAGTTCTCCTGGCAGCAGCTTTTTCTACCCTCAATCTCATTCCTGCCAAATTAAAGCTAAACGCTTGGTTCCCCAACCATGAATGTCATAATTAAGAAGAACCAGAGAGAGAAACAGTTACCGTCCAGCACTGCCAAAACCAAACTTACCACTGCTTAACTCGAGAGTGATTAATGCAAACTTTGATAAGAAGGATCCCAGTTGCCTCCAGATGTTTCCAAGAAATGCAACGTCTCCCCACTCCTCAATTCAGGCTAATTAAAACCACCCCCTCTCCCATCCGGGCAGGAGTTTGAGAATCGCTGGTCATCCTCACTTGTGGTTATTTACTGGCTAGAAGGAGTTTATTTATTAATCAAATTTATCATCATCATCATCATTGGCGATCACTCGTAGCCGAGTAAGATTGTCTTCCAAAGGTAAAATTTTAACGGTGGATCCGTAAGTGGCTGTAAAGGCCAATTCTGGATCCGCACAACCTCCCACAGTGGGGGCATAGGTTTCTGGGTGGGAGACGGTAATGATGAGGGTTTGCCTGACGTGCCTTCCTTTTAGCTCGTTTCTCCCTTTCGCCCTGTACTCGTGCTTCTTCAAAGTCCATAGCGCCTTTAATAAAGGCTGACCTCCAATTGAAACGCTCATGAGTTAGGGCTTCCCAGTTCTCAATGCTGATATTACATTTTTTAAAATTAGCTTTGAGAGTATCTTTGAATCTCTTTTGCTGTCCACCAATATTCCGTTTTCCATTCTTAAGTTGGGAGTAAAGTAGCTGCTTTGGAAGACGATGGTCAGGCATTCGAACAACATGACCGGTCCAGCGAAGTTGATGTTGGATGATCATTGTTTCAATGCTGGTGGTTTTCGCTTCTTCTAATACGCTAACATTAGTCCGCCTATCTTCCCAAGTAATTTGCAGAATTTTTCGGAGGCAGTGTTGATGCAATCTTTCAAGAAGTTGGAGGTGGCGTTTGTAGAGGGTCCATGTTTCACAGGCGTACAGAAGGGTTGGTAGTACAATGGCTTTGTAAACAAGCATTTTGGTCTCCCTGCGAATGTCCCGATCCTCAAACACTCTACGCTTCATTTGGGAGAAAGCTACACTCGCAGAGCTCAGGCGATGCTGAATTTCAGCGTCGATGTCGGCTTTTGTAGATAGATGGCTGCCGAGATAAGAAAAGTGATCGACATTTTCTAGTGACACACCTTTAAGCTGGATTGATGGCGCTGCGGAGGGATTGGTTCGAACTTGCTGGTAAAGCACTTTGGTTTTTTTAATGTTAATTGAGAGGCTGAGTTTTTCATATGCTTCTGCAAAGATGTTTAGGATAGTTTGAAGATCTTCCTCGGAGTGTGCACAGACTACGTTATCATCAGCATATTGAAGTTCTATAACAGAAGTTGCAATTACCTTATTTTTTGCTTTCAGCCTACTAAGATTAAAAAGCTTTCCATCTGTTCGATATATAATTTCTACACCAGTAGGAAGTTTCTCTTCAACAAGGTGCATAATCATAGCGATGAAGATAGCGAATAAGGTTGGAGCAATAACACATCCCTGTTTAACGCCGGATTCCACTTTAAATGGATCTCTTTGAGAGCCATTGTTATTCAGGATTGTTGCCATCATGTCGTCATGGAGTAACCGCAAGATGTTCACAAATTTATCAGGGCATCCGATTTTCAGAAGGATGGTCCAGAGAGCAGTACGATTTACAGTATCAAAAGCTTTAGTCAGATCAATAAACGCCATGTACAGAGGGCGGTTTTGCTCCTTGCATTTTTCTTGAAGCTGTCGTGCAGTGAAGATCATATCCACTGTTCCCCTGGAAGGGCGGAAGCCATTTTGCGTTTCAGGGAGGATGTCTTCTGATACAGATAGGAGACGGTTTGCGATGATCTTTGCCAGGATTTTGCCTGCTGTGGCTAGAAGGGAGATGCCTCGATAGTTTCCACAGTCTGTTCTATCACCCTTTTTAAAGAGAGTGATAATTATGGCATCCCTAAAGTCTGCTGGAATCTCCTTCCTCATCCAGATTTTTTCGATGAGCTTATGAAGTTGTTGTGTAAGTTCAGGCCCGCCTTCTTTAAAGACTTCAGCAGGAATCCCATCAGGTCCACTAGCTTTGTTATTTTTCATTTGTTTAGTGGCTTTGCTGACTTCCTCCAAACTAGGGGGTACTGCAAGCTCATTTCTTATTTGTTTTTGTGGGATTTGCAAGAAGACTTCATCAGCCACAGTAGAGTGACGATTAAGGAGATTGTAGTAATGCTCTTTCCAGCGCAGTGCAATAGACTCTTTGTCCTTTAGAAGTTTAGCACCATCTACTGAGCATAAGGGATTTGTACCATGGTTTGTTGGTCCATAGATGGCCTTTATGGCATTAAAAAAGCCCCGTGCATCATGAGCATCTGCAAAATGTTGGGTTTCTTGGGCTTTTTTTATCCACCATATGTTCTTAAGTTCTCTAGTTCTTCTTTGGACTTCTGCCTTTGCACTGGCGTAGATTTTTTTCTTAACGGCACAGTTAATATCTTTTTGCCATATCTGGAAGGCTTTCCTTTTCTTGTCAATAATATGTTCAATCTCACTATCGTTCTCATCAAACCAGTCCTGATGTCTCATATTATATTATATTATATTATATTATATTATATTATATTATATTATATTATATTATATTATATTATATTATATTATATTATTATATTAAATATAATAATATTATAATAATAATATTATAATATATTATAAATTATAAATCAAATTTATACACCACCCATCTCACTGTGCCAGTTCTGATAACTATTGGGTGAGGGTTGACTTTCACAGAGGATGGGCTTTCTCACCACCTTTTCTGTTATTTATTGATTTGATGAAAAGGCATCGCGCTGGTCAGCTTCCAAAAGGGTTCGTTCAGAAATAAGGGCTCTGCAGGTCTGTGACACAACCAGAAATGGGTCCTTGCTCAAAATGAGGACCGCTTAAATCTGTGAAATCCCCTTTGCCAGTTAGAGTGGTACCATCCAGCTTCAAACTTACTTCAACCTGAACTACGATTCACACAATGAACACCGCTCCCCCAACCGGGATGCTGGATGAAAACAAGCTTGGGCAAACCACAAGAATATCTAGAAACGTCTTATTTCTGATTAGCCACAGTTTCAGTGTTACCAATCAAAGAGAGTTTCAGTGTTAGAATGTATTAAGAATGATTAAGAATGTATTAAGAGTTTCAGTGTTAGAATGTATTAAATCCCACCTACATTTTGTTGAAACAAGCCTGTACTGAAAACCATGATTAATTTTAAAACACAGTGTAGGCTGTGATTTAACTCTAACGTCAAAACTGAGGTAGCATTTTAGTTTTAGCAAAGAGCCAAATCATTACGTGATTTGGAACGTACTCACCTTGTTATCTGGGAACAGTTTGACCCTGTTGGTCCTGAGGAAGTGGACAGAGACCTCCGGTCTGTAAATGCCACCACCTGTCAATTAGATCCTTGTCCCTCCTGGCTGGTGAAAGCAGCTCGGGGGGGGGGGTGACTTGTGGTTGGGTCCAAGCGATGGTAAATACATCCTTGAGTGAGAGGGTGTTCCCGGCAGCTTTCAAGGAAGCGCTGGTGCTCCCCCTCCTCAAGAAGCCATCGCTGGACCCTACTATACTGGATAATTTTCGTCCAGTCTCCCACCTCCCCTTTTTGGGGAAGGTGGTTGAGAAGGTGGTGGCGTTGCAGCTCCAGAGGATTCTGGATGAAACGGATTATCTGGACCCCTTTCAGTCAGGTTTCAGACCGGGGCATGGGACGGAAACTGCATTGGTCGCACTTATGGATGATCTTTGGCGGGAGCGAGATGGAGGCAGTGCATTCATTCTCGCTCTTCTTGACCTCTCAGGGGCATTCGATACCGTCGACCATGCTATCCTTTTGGGACGGCTCAGGGAGTTGGGGGTGGGTGGCGTGGTTTTACGCTGGTTCACCTCCTTCCTCCAGGGCCAGTCCCAGTCGGTGTTGATAGGGAGCAAGAGAGCCAGCCCACGGGCCCTTCTTTGTGGGGTTCCGCAGGGCTCGGTACTCTCGCCGCTCCTTTTTAACATCTACATGAAACCGCTGGGCGAGATCATCCGTCACCACGGGCTGAGGTATCATCAATATGCCAATGATACCCAATTATACATCTCTATCCCGGGTGAAGTAAGTGATGCAGTGACCACCCTGTCCAAGTGCCTGGGGGCTGTAGGGGTCTGGATGGGGAAAAACAGGCTTCAGCTGAACCCTGGTAAGACGGAGTGGCTGTGGATTAATGGCCCCTCAGTTTCTGGGACTTTGTCATCTTTAGTTCTGGATGGGGTCGCACTTCCCCAGACAGACCCGGTGCGTAACTTGGGGGTCCTCTTGGACTCACGACTCCTGCTCAAAGAGCAGGTGGCAGTCGTGGCCAGGAGGGCCTTTGCTCAACTTCGTGTTGTGCGCCAGTTACGCCCTTTCCTTGACCGAGAGGCCCTTCAAAAAACGGTCACTCAAGCCCTGGTTGTCTCTCATATAGATTACTGCAATAATGATTACTGATTAATAATGATTACTACATGGGGCTACCCTTGAAGAATATCCGGAAGCTACAGCTGGTGCAGAATGCGGCGGCACGGGCAGTTTTAGGGGCATCAAGATCGGTACATATAACACCTCTGCTCCGTGAGCTGCATTGGGTGCCAGTTTGCTTCCGAGTCCAATTCAAGGTGTTGGTCATCACCTTTAAAGCCCTACATGGCACGGGACCAGGTTATCTGAGGGACCGCCTCATCCCCATGACATCTTCCCGTCCCACCCGATCTTGCAGAGAGGGCATGCTGCGGACCCCTTCTATGAAAGAATTCCACCTAACGGGGTCCCGGAGGCGAGCCTTCTCTGCAGCGGCACCTGCTCTATGGAACATCCTTCCACCAGGGATAAGACAGGCCCCCTCGCTCCTGGATTTTAGAAAAAAATTAAAAACCTGGCTCTGTGATCTCGCCTGGGGCAAAAAGGAAAGCAGTCAAGCCTGGGGATGGCTGATCCCTTAGAGCCACCTTAGATATTTAAAATATTTTAATCATAGTCAATGTCACTTTAGAACTATCTGCCTCTTGGATTTTATTGTATTTTTATTGTAATTTATTGTAATTCTATTTTTATCACAGTTTTTATTGTATTTTGTTGATATTGTGTTGTGAACCGCCCAGAGTCCCTCCTTGAGGGGGAGATGAGTGGTTATAGAAATTCAACAAATAATAGATAGATAGATAGATAGATAGATAGATAGATAGATAGATAGATAGAGGTTGGATTCCAGTCTGCAATCATACACTGAAGCTCCTGAGATAGCTTTCGACCAATTACTTACTTTCAGTCTTGCCTACTTTGCAGGACTGTTGTTTGGGGGATAAAATTGGAGAAGGGACAGGTGAAGTTGCAAATGAAAGAAATTTAATTGCTTTTTTTTTTAATTGCATCAATTTTTTTAAAAGAACTGGCAGGGCATGTTAAGTGGATCATCCTGAGGAAAAAAGCAAGTATATCTTTTGTAACCCAACTTGAAGCTCTACTCCACTCTGATTTAATGCCACGCCTTGCAAACCACATTACCAAGGGAAATAAGCCTGTTTTACACAAAATACAGTTTGGGAAAATTCACTACTACAAGCCCTGGATCTTCAAGCACTAACCAAATAATTTTGATAGACAAAAAAAAAATCCTTTCTGGTAAGATCTACTTTAGACCCAAAACAACATTAATTTATTTGTTTATTTAAAGTACTTATGAGCAAACCATATGGAAGCAGCTTGCAATAACCACAAAATAAGATAAACACGCCCTCTAAAAGGTCAAATGAGTATAACTTTTTCTGCCTGTTTATTAGGGGAGAGTTTCCTACCAGCTTAAATATTCTCAGATGCAACTTTTTCTAAACCTCTCCTAATATCCTCAATGGTTCCTGTCTCCCAGTCTCAGACAAGGTGCTGGTTGTCTCATCTACCCAATTGGTTTAAGCAGTATATTTCTTTTAAAGGAAAGACAAGGTTTCCCCCCCCCCCCACTTTTTTCACTTCTTCCCACCTTCTATCCCCAACAGTTGGCTTCAATGCATTTAAGAAGGATGCCAGTTATTCCTTGCTAATCCTCGGCACAAAAAACTCTCCGCTTATCTATTTGAAATTTGCCACAGAGCTTTGGCACAACATGGTCTACTTTTACAGCAAATTTAATTAACTTCTGTTTCAAAAACAAAAACCAAATCATGGCCTTAAAAAAAGAATTTGAAAGAGTTCTGATTCAAAATGCTTCCTCCTCTTTTAAATTTTCTGCAATTTTCATCCTATTCTAATTTTTAAAAGCTAAAATAAAAAACGGTGGGTTTTTCCCATTTTAAAGGAAGGCAGTGGTCCTTTATATATTTATTATATAAATATAATAATATATTATTATATATTATATTTATATAATATATAATATAATATTTATATATTATATATTATATACTATATATATATTTATTATTTGGATTTACATTCTGGGATTCAGACAAGTTGGAATGAGTCCTCTGGAGCAACACAACATTGATCTCCCCCCAAGAAGGATCCAACCCTTGAGGTGGATCAAGAAGGGCCCACACAGCCTGGTTGTCGCACAGCCAGGAGCAGCCTGGGAGTCTGCTGCCCCAAGCAGGGGTGGGGATTCCTCACCCCACTCCCTGCTCCCCCTGCTTCGCTTCACCAGTATCTGTGCCAGAATGAAGCCGGCGAGAGAGGAGCTGGCCATTCCCAGGCTCAAGAGAACCGTTATGTCAAATGTTATGTCCAATATTCACTGACTCAGAAAGGCAGGCAAATAGGCTAGGATACAAATTCTGGAACACAGATTTATATCACCTCCCAGTAATTTCTGCCCATCTAATAAGATCTAGTAGGGAGGTCATCCTTCAAATCCCGTCCTTAAGGAAGGATTGCCATTAGGGACCATGAAGACAGGCCTTTTCTGTTGCTGCCCCCCCCCCCCCCGGAACAGTCCTCTGCCCAGGTCAGGACAACCACCAAGACACGGCTGGTCTAGAAAGCCTTTGGGGTTTGATGGTATGGAGGTCCCCTCCCTGCAGTAGAGAGTTATCGTTGTTTTCCCTCAGTGTATTAATGGACAGGAAGAATTATTATTATTGGTTTTGGGGTGCTGATATGTTTTCCTTGTTATTATTTTTCTTTTTGTATTAATTGTAAGATGCTTAGAGCCTGTTCGGAAGTGGGCTTAAGATGATTGATTGATTGATAGATAGACAGACAGACGATAGACAGATAAGAGAGAGAGAGAGAGAGAGAGAGAGAGAGAGAGAGAGAGGGAGAGAGAGAGATATGAGGGGCGTGGTGGCTCAGTGGGTAAGACGCCAGGCTTGTTGATCGGAAGATCGCGAGTTCGGAGGTTCGAATCCCTAGCCCCATGTGACGGAGTGAGCTCCCGCACTCGCCCCAGCTCTTGCCAACCTAGCAATTTGAAAGCATGCAAATGCAAGTAAATGAATAGGTACAACTTTGGTGGGAAGGTAACAGCATTCCGCGTGCGTCATGCCGGCCACATGACCGTGGAAGCGTCTTTGGACAACGCTGGCCCTTCGGCTAACAAACAGAGATGAGCACCGGCCCCTAGAGTCAGACACGACTGCACAAATGTGTGGGGGGAACCTTTACCTGTATATGTACAGTATATGTATATGTATATGTATATGTATATGTATATGTATATGTATATGTATATCTATATCTCGTAATTAAAAAAATTAAGATCTAATTGCTGTGAACTGCAGCACGCAAATCTTCAGTTGTGTATGACTTCATTCTTGTCTGCAACAAAACATCTATTGGCAGCAGATTCCAGTACAAACCTCAACCAGTTTCTGAGAGTCTGCCACCAAGTAAGCCAATTCCAGAATAAGGGGGGAGAGTAGGGAGAACGTGCTCTTACAGTCATGACAGTGTGGAGCATGACAACCTGGATGGATTTCTGTCCATCCCCTATTATTGAAAGGGGATGAGAGATGCCACAGATACTTCTGGCTGTTAAGGAAGACACAGGGCAGTTGGAAATTGACCACAAGAGGCAGCTTGGAAGACAAAATTAACTCCCCATCTCTACCTGCAAGTCTTTATTATGATACACTCATTGAGCCAAATGAAGGGAAACCATTTACAAAATGTATTCAGCTTTAAGGAAGACATGATATTCTGAAAAATAAAAGCAGGGGAAAAATATAAACTTGTCCTCTGCCATTTGGAATTCTTTCTCTCTTTCTCTTTAATTTCAAAGTAGAAACAGATGCCAGAAACCCAAAACGGTTCTTATGTAAAATAAAAGTGGTATATTATTTCTAAACTGCTTCCTCTCTGCAAACAGGCCCCGAAGGCAAGGCTATGCTTCTCCAGCTCCAATTTAAGGGGCAGCTTCACACACACAAAAGCCATAAATAAATCAACAAGCAGAAAATAAATAAATAATCTGTGCCTGTATTAAAGAAGAAACCCCATCTATTCTCTAGGAAGCCCTATCTTTGGCAATACCAATCTAAAGAGTATGAAAAAGGTTTCTCAGAGAGCTACTGGAAATTAATTCTGTGGTCCTTCTCTCAACTGTTTATATCTGAAAGCTCTGGTTGTGAATCTGGTTAACATCAGGAGAAACAGGAGAGTCAAATTAAAAAATTTCTCACCAATCTTCTGTTGGTTTTCACAGATTTCAGAAGGAAAGGTTCTTCAAATCTGCAACTCCTTTGCCTTCCAAGAGAATTTCAGCTTCATTCTACCAACAACCAAAGAGTCTTAACTCCTAGCCCCAACATAAACTATTTCTAATATTGGCAAGAATCAACCACCACCTACATTGTTCACATTGTATATGTTCCTTCTGAATCTTAACATCTGAACGTGCGTGTTATACAAGTGTGAGTTTAAATACTGCTTAATTAATGGACTTCCTTCTATACAAGTCTCATTATCATCATCATCTTAAAAAAAATCACCACCAAGGGCCACCAGGAACAATAAATCAGCCTTAACAATAAGCAGTGTTTCATATGGATTTCTCCCCTACTTTCCTCACATCTGTACTAGTACTAAAAAAAAAAAGACATTGTGGGCAGCCTTTCCAAATAGAACCCAAATATGTGACACTTTGGTGGTTCTGCAGAGTAACTGGCTGGACTGGAAGTCAACACAGCACTGCCTGAGTGACATGGTATGCTGATGCAGAGATGTCTCAATGCACATTCAGTAGGGAATATCAAGATCTTTCCCAGCTAGGTGGCCTGACTTAGCCAATTATGACTGATCTTCCAAAGCTAAGCAGGGTTGGACCTAGTTAGCCTTTGGATGGGTCCACCAGGAAATCCTAGACCTGAAGATTAGACTAGAAAGTTAAAAAAAATCAAGAAGGAGGTAATGCCAAACCATGTCTGTAAACTACACAGATATGTCCATGAGGTTATCAGAAGTCAAGTTCTATTCAAAGGAGATTTCATCAAGATGGAGCAGGTGTGGAAAGGGCACTGGAGAAGGATGAGTACCAATGAAACCTTGTCGATAAAAGTAGAAGAATCAGCAGTCACTCAATAGTACCTACAGAGGCAGGTGGGACTGGAGCTGAGAAAGAGAAGAGAGGAAGAAGGAAAACACACAGGAGAATCTTGTGCACAGGAATTCATAACCTGTTTCAAGTCAAGGGCTACTTCTGGCTTTTGAGTGACACTCCAAGATGTAGACAAAACTGTGACAAAATCAATCATGTTTTCATTAAAATCAAATTTTAATTCCTTTTTTCCCTTGGTCACATTAAGCTCTACAGCTTAGCAGTTCCTACAACAGTGTTTTGCTATCCAATTCAGATATTGGAATTCAGAGAAGAAGATAGGAGAGGTTGGGAAATGTCCTTTACATTATAATTGTTCCTATCTTCTTTCCTAGTTCTTCATATCTGACCTTAGAAGTAAAGATATACTTGAATCTATGCTAGACTGCAGAGCAAAACCACCAAAGACACTGATAGCATCTTGAAGTTGAGTAGCTTTATGATGACAAGAACAATTAAAGTCCATCATCAAAGGCATTTGACAAGTCTCGGAGTAAGGCCTTCTAACTAAGAACCATTTGGTAGGTGATGCCATGACTGAACCCATATGCAAAACACATGTTTTACTGCGGTTTTCATGTCCTGCTGCAAATGCAATAAAGAAGTTGAAAATGCACTGAACATTTTCACATCAATAGGAAGAGAGAAGAAGACTGGAAGACTCTGAAGGAGGGGGAAATGCCACAGCTCCTCCCAGTTCACGCTGAATGCCAATGCTAAATGCATACCAATTTCTCCAGTGGTTTGTTATTTGTGATAAATTCCCCCGTGGCCTTCAGAAAGTCATTTCTGCATTAAATGGATTCGATCCAGCTTGGAACAGCAGGGTTTTCTTCTTCTCAAGTTGCATAGCAAAAATGAATAACAGGAAGGTGAAGGAGAATAAATTTTCCTGATAGTCTCCTCTGCACCCCCAGCAGAAGACACATGCCAGAAATATTTAAGAGTCTGCACTGCTTCAAACTGTTCCCCAAAGTCACAATCCAGTGCCAGGTTTCAGAATGGAAAGCCACTTATCTTTGGATTTCAGCACCAGGGCCCACGCACACCTTACCCAGCAAGACCATGACATAGACGAAGATATCTTTGATATAGACAGGCTGCCACACAGATAAAGAGGATGTGAGACTGCCTTTTGCTGCTGGCCTGAATTTTGGCCACACCGATGATCCACGCTTGCCCCATTTATCCGTAAGGTCTGCTCCCATGCTTAGGCATTTGAACCAAGTGTTGATGAGCTACTGACAAAACGCTGCTCTTTAAGACAGGCATGTTTTTCAAGATGCTCTTGACATGTTTTTACAATGGTCATGGTTGGAATTCCTCAGCCTGACACCCTTCCAACGTGTTGGACATAATCTCTGAGGATTCCTAACTGCAGACTTTCTCCACCTTCATACAAGAGAGACAGCCTTGAGTCCCAGTGGCTAAGATTAAGATGGGTCTCAGACTGCAGCAGCCAGAAGAGCTAATGCAGCTTTGGGCTGCATCAAAAAATACATGGTGTCAAGAATACAGGAAGTAACATGTCCACTCTAGGCTACATTGGTCAGACTGCACGTGGAATACTGTGTCCCGTCCTTGTTGCCACAATTCAAGGGGGATGCAGAGGAAGTGGAAAGAGTGCAGAGAAGAGCAAAAAAGTGGTGGAGCTTGCAGGCTAAATCCTGTGAAGAACAGTCAAAGGAATTCTGTTTGTTTAGCCTAAAGAAGAGAGGTCAGCTTATCATTTAAGTTAAGATCGTCTTCAGTTCAACAGAGTAGGATGACCCACCTGCCTATAATTTCTGTGGTATAAATCTCACATTTCAGGATACACTAATACCATAACTGCAAGAAGAAACACACAATTGCTCACAACTAGGACAAAAGATCCTGTGGTCAAGGAAAAAAAGATAGAGGGAAAAAATGAAAAATTAGTTTGCAAGGTGCAAGTTTGTTCTTCCAATATTCTCCTTGGCGAGGACATCAAAGACTCTGTGCTTGAAAGTTTTATCCCCACACCAAGTGCCCCCTGAGGAAGACTGAAAGAGAGCACCGGGTTAAAATCACCCCAGGGATTTTTCACGCTTGAGGGTCTCCCCAGTCCCAGTAAAAACACCTAAAGCCACCGGGAACCAGGTTTCCAAGAACAAGGCGAACGCTGAAGCCTGGAACAGCAACCATTAACGGAATACCACCAGAGAGTCCCCCAGCACAATGGAAAGAGAAAATAGCATGTATTGTCGAAGGCTTTCACGGCCGGAGTTCAAGGGCTGTTGTGGGTCTTCCGGGCTGTGTGGCCGTGTTCTGGAAGTTGTGGTTCCTAACGTTTCGCCAGCATCTGTGGCCAGCATCTTCAGAGGGCAGGAGCACAGATAGAAGCAAAATCTCTGGGATTTTGCAAAATCACAGAGATTTTGCTTCTATCTGTGCTCCTGCCCTCTGAAGATGCTGGCCACAGATGCTGGCGAAACGTTAGGAACCACAACTTCCAGAACACGGCCACACAGCCCGGAAGACCCACAACAGCCAACAAAATAGCATGTCTTGCCCCATGGACAAAGTTGGGATGCAAGGTAGAGGTACGAGGTTGGCCTTAAAATTTAGTACTAACTATTGCATTTTGCAGGAAAGGCGTCACATTGGCATTTGATGTCTGCTCGAGTGTCCTTGCTACATCAGCCTCTGAATTTTCAGTCATACTTTCAGAAGCCAGCTTGTGCTGCATTCCAAGACAAGGCTGCCAATGTTTGTCTCGAAACAAGCCAGCATTACTGGGCGCATTTTAAACAGGTCATTGAAACCGCAACTGCAGGAAGGAGAGGAGAGGAGAGGAGAGGAGAGGAGAGGAGAGGAGAGGAGAGGAGAGGAGAGGAGAGGAGAGGAGAGGAGACTGTGGAGGGTGGGGGAAAGGCTTCCCTTTCCTCCCCACATGCTCCAACCACCCCCAGCTGAGATGATGTTCACCCCAGAGGGGAAACATCCACAGTTCTTGATAATGCCTGCCCTGTTAGTCCCGGGGAGAGAGGGAATTTCTTGAAAAGGCAGCAGCACTGTCAGCCTTCCCAGGTAGACAAGACAGGAAACACGACCAGATGAGCTAATTCTATTTTACTGTAAAGCTACATTGACAGAATCTTGCAAGTCTGAAAGTACAATTCTCCCGTCGTCTCCTTTACAGCCCGAGAACTTAGGGAGGGTCCCTTCTGAGCCTCTTTCTCCATCCATTATGCAGCTGCGGGCTCAGCTGTCTCTTATCTGACTGTTCCCTTGGCAGCATCTCTTCGCCCCGTCTCGCAAGGTCTTTCCCACATACCGTTACAAGCACATGCTGTAACCATTACAGCTTTGGCTGAAACGGAGAGACTTAGGTTCAAACCTCTATCGAGCACAGAACTAGATCTTTCACTCTTTCGGCCCTGCCTACTTCACAGGGTGGTTGTGCACAAATAAAATTAAAGGTGACATACACTCCCCACATAGACTGCCTTGAGATCTTTAGAGGAAAACAACAAGTAAATAAATCTGGCTATAAAAGCAATACTGGAAATAAATGAATCTGCAAATTAAGACAATATATGGAGAAGGTTAACCACTCTCCCTTTGCCCATGACTTGTCTCCAGCTGATCTTTAAGTAATCAAATCAGTTCTCGTTGTGTTTATGGAAATACTCGGGCTTCCGGGGAGAATATGGCGGACTGAGCAGCTGTGCCCGCAAGATCCGCGGGCAGAACTGGCTTCGTGGCATTTTTTTCGAGCTCAGGATGGTTTCTCCTGTAGCTCAGAGTTTTTTCGAGATTAAGGAAAAAGCTTGGAATCGACCCATTTGTCCTCCGGACGGCGAGTTGTAGCCAGAAGATCGTGGACAGAGTGCGCAATCAACGGGTAAAGACTTCACCGGGAGGCTGGGATTTCATATTTTCCGAGCCGCGCTGCAGCCCCTTTAAAGGGACAGTAAGTCCTGCCTTCTCATTTCTAAAACACCCAATTTATATTTTTAAATTTTGAACCCTGAGAGGCTTTTTACAGTAAGAAGAAACGGACTCTCTTGGTGCTTATTGTTATTTCTGGATTACTTTTAAAAATCTTTTAAAGTTTTGGCTTGCTTTCCCATTTAAGGATTAAGGAAGATTGAGAGTAAATAATTGCCTTCCTGTTAATATTTTTCTACTGAATTTGAAGGATTGAATATTTTCCTACACGTTGGATTTCTCGTTTTTAATTCTTGGTTTTCTGTCCACTTTCCTTGAGATCTGCCTGTTAGTACTGATTCAATTTCATGCGGAAACTTTGTATCAACTTGTTAATTTGTTAACTCCCATTTACTGTGAATTAAGCAGCTAAGGGGCACCATAATCTACTGCCTGAAAATGGAAGATTTAAAAGAGATTTTCTTGGAGTTTCGTGGTGAGCATAAGCAGTCCTTTAAAGAGATCCTCTCAGAGTAAAAAGTAAAGGTAAAGGTTCCCCCCGCACATTTGTGCAGTTGTGTCCGACTCTAGGGGCCGGTGCTCATCTCCGTTTGTTAGCCAAAGAGCCAGCGTTGTCCGAAGACGCTTCCACGGTCATGTGGCTGGCATGATGCACGCGGAACGCTGTTACCTACCCACCGAAGTGGTGCCTATTTATCTACTTGCATTTGCATGCTTTCGAATTGCTAGGTTGGCAAGAGCCTCTCAGAGTACATAGCTTGAATCATGTCAACTGGATTTCTATTTTCTCAGTGGAAACGTTTCGCTCCTTATCCAAGAAGCTTCTTCAGTCTGAGCAAAGTTAGTAAGGGAATCCTTAAATATGTTTCTAGGGTGGCTGTGTGACCTTGCACCTGGGGCTAGGTCATGGTTATTTGAGATGTTTATTTCTAAGTCCCTTTATCATCTAAAGGAGGATCGTTGAGATCACCATGCTGCTGTTGAGCTTGCGAAATGGTCTTAATCTTCCTAGGCACAGAAGACAAAGCAGGAAGGAAAATAGGGGAAAGATTGTGCCTGAGGCCCCCACCTCTATTCAAGGAAGGATTTTCCAAGTTGGCATAAATGGATTCCTTGACCCCTCTCTCAAACCACCTATCTTCTCTGTCTAAAATGTGAACATTAATGTCCTCAAATGAGTGTCCTTTTTCCTTTAGATGAAGATAAACTGCTGACTCTCAGAGTACAGTCAAGTTATTCAGCAGAATACACGGGATATTGGGAAGAGATCATTTCTAAACTATGTCATCTAGCTGAAGATGGTAAAGAGGAAGATGAAGATTTTGGCAAAGAGGAAGATGCTTTTGTGGTCAGTGATATTGAAGCTATGCCAGGCGAAGACTACATCTTGGAACTGAAGGGGTTACGACGACAGTCTGAACTGCAGATTATAAAGAGTTTTGTTTTTCTGGGGAAATGTTATGTCTTTCTGAAGGATTGTTATGGAAAAGAAAAAAATACGTTATGTGGGAGTTTTTTTACTGAGAGGTTTGGATTTTTAGGGAGAGCAGTTGGGCCTTGTGATTTCTACAAGAAAAATCCCTTGGGCGTAATTGGGAGATATGTAACTGTCTTAGTTTATTTTGAAGTAGGGTAAAAATTTAAGAATGTATAACTGGATTGATAATGAGGTTATGATGATTTTGTTTTCTTTTAATGATTTGGATTAAGATATATTGGGATTGTTTTAAGACCTGTTTAATTTATAAGATTTATTAGAGATTTATAAGATATAATAATAAATGTTTGATTTTTAAGTTCAATAGAGTTAAGATTATTGTAGTATTATTGATTATAAAAGCAGACAATTTATATGTTTTTATAATTTGATTTTTATTATAGTGGACAGAAATATAGAAAATAGTGATAGGAAGGGAATAACTAAATGGATGTTGTCTTATGGGGGAGGGAAGTTGATTTAGAAATATTTATATATACACACATATTTTCTTTATATAAGGGGAAGGAGCAATTGCATTAGTGACTTGTATGTGTGCTAATGGAAAGATAAATAGAAATGATGTGATCTTCGTTTGATATAGAGTAAGAGATTGATTAGAGAAATTGCTGTATATTCTTGCTGTTCAAAGTCGGAAGTCACCTTTGTATGTAATCTTTTAAAATTCTTTTTTCTTGTGTTTCACACTTTTTTAAGTTTTCTTTTTTCCTTTTGCAGTTTTTTATTTTTTTTGTAGTTTTTATCTTTTTCTTAAACTTTATAAAATTCTTATTAAAAAAAAGTTTATGGAAATACTCCTAGATGCCATCCGAAGAACGTAGATCCTCGCCACCCAGCATCTTTGAAAGCAAAGAAGGCATCTCTGGTGCCGGTGGAGTAAAAAGAGGAGCATCAGGCCGAACGTGGTATTTCCACTGGAGCCTCCTAAAAGTAAAGGAAGAGGAGTGTGTGGGAGCGAGCAAAGGCAGGGGAAGGAGCGTCCTGCCCCTCTTCCGTCCTGCCCTTAGGTAAGTCATGTGCACTTCCTGCTCAAAGCGCCTCAGGGTCTCTTGGACAAAAAGGGCCTTCTTCTGCCGCAGCGAGAACGCAGCCCATGACTAATGTGCTTGGCGGGCTCAATTATAGGAGGCCATCTCGTGACACCGGCTTATTTGCAGGCGCGTCTTTTCCCTCCGTCCCAGGACGGACAGGAGGGCTGGCATTTGCTAATTACTCCAAAGAGCGTCCAGGGTGCACGGATGTCCGGGCAGAATAACTCTGGCGCAGCCCCTGAGAGAAAGAGCAAACTCTTTCGCCTGCAGGTTAAAGCCAGGCACATTTCTTCTTGGGGCTCCAACAGGGCTTCTACGTTTTATTTTTTTAATGTGCATTACCCCCCATTCAAGCAATCCTGTCGAAGGCAGCACCTAGCAAGATCAGGTTCAAAAATAAAGCTAATCCTTCATGCACATCTGCTCTAGCAAGGAGCTAGAGGTGGGTGCTTTCTCACTCCCCCCATTTTACAACAGCCAAAGGTTCGTTTGAGGGGGCAAATAGTTCAAGGGGACAAAAGTTGTGCTCGGATAGCAAGCTTACTCATGATTTACTTCATTTATTTTATCCATTTACTTTATTCAACTAGATCAATTTTTTGGAATCACGAGACACAGAGAACCACAAATGAACTACACGGACTCAGGGTGCCCAGGAAGCTGCCTGGATAGATGTTTTTTGAACCCACAAGGTCTGCTGTCTCATTGCACTGTCTTGCGAGAATTCCTGCTCTGAGTAACTCAGTGTCTTCTGTTGCTGGGACTCAAAACGGCTACTCAGTTCGGAATCTCACAGTGTTTGTGTTCTGTGATGCTTTTCTTCCATGCCCGTAACTCCACTCCACATTGGTTCACTACCACCTGCACCACCATGACTTTCACAACACATATGCCATTGGACACAATTTCATCACAATGCTCAAATGCAAACTAATTTTGAGAGCCAGTTTGGTTTAGTGGTTAAGGCAACAGGCTAGAAACCAGGAGACTGAGAGTTCTAGTCCCGCCTTAGGCACGAAAGCCGGCTGGGTGACCTTGAGCCAGTCACTCTCTCTCAGCCCTAGGAAGGAGACAATGGCAAACCAGGAGACTGAGAGTTCTAGTCCCGCCTTAGGCACAAAAGCCGGCTGGGTGACCTTGAGCCAGTCACTCTCTCTCAGTCCTAGGAAGGAGCCAATGGCAAACCAGGAGACGGTGAGTTCTAGTCCCGCCTTAGGCATGAAAGCCGGCTGGGTGACCTTGAGCCAGTCACTCTCTCTCAGGCCTAGGAAGGAGCCAATGGCAAACCAGGAGACTGAGAGTTCTATTCCCGCCTTAGGCATGAAAGCCGGCTGGGTCACCTTGAGCCAGTCACTCTCTCTCAGGCCTAGGAAGGAGCCAATGGCAAACCAGGAGGCTGCAAGTTCTAGTACCGCCTTAGGCATGAAAGCCGGCTGGGTGACCTTGGGCCAGTCACTCTCTCTCAGCCCACCTCACCTCACAGGGTTGTTGTTGTGGGGAAAATAAAAGGAGGGAGGAGTATTAGGTATGTTCACCACCTTGAGTTATTTATTAAAATAATGAAGGCGGGATAAAATTAAATAAAGAAATAAATAAAAATAAATAAATAAATAAATAAATAAATAAATAAATAAATAAATACATTTTATGAATGTTTGAGGAAAGGAGAAGAATTTGGATTGGATCAGGTTTTTTTTTTAAAAGAGGCAGAAATAGCATGATATGTTTCAAGTTATCTTAGTTCATCTCAAACATTTAGTGTATTGTTTGTTAATGGGGTTGGGGACCAGACCCAACCAAAGACATACTTTCCACTGCCAGAAAGCAGTAAAGGGGAGAATTACTTGGATCACAGAATATTACACGCTTGAAACATTTAGGCTGTGAATCGTGTCCTCTCAAGCATTCGGATCTCAGAACAAACATCCTAGACTTTTATCTTAAGCGGAGGACAAAACTGGGTGCTTTATTTCAAGGATTTCATCATACAGAAAAGTGGGAACTAAAGACAAGCACTTGTTTTCCTATTTTTCATCTTAGGGCCAACAAAAATATGTAGTGTAGTAGTCCATCCAGAGTGCTAACTACCACCAAACCTACAGAAAAATTGACCAAACAAATCACTTTTTAAAAACCCATAGAAAACAATGGAAGCAAGAGTTAAGCAGAAATTAGGGACACTTTTTCCACCTGTCATTATTATGTTTAGTTTTAGTAAAAATAATAATTGTAGCCACATTTTCTGTGGGTTCGATAATAAGTAGCATGCTGTGTGGAGTGTACCCCACCTGTTTTGTGGTGCTAGGGTGAAAAATGAAGTGTCAAGCTCTTGGCAGCCAACCACCACCAAAAAGAAGATTTTCCCAGAGTTTCCTTTACAAGATTTACTGAAAAGGAATGGAATAGGATTGCAGAAGTCTCAGCAACTGGGTCACTTTCACCTTATAACCCAACGCATCTCCCAGCTTGTTCAGCCGGGGACTTTCCCCATTTTTACTAATGGACTCTCTGTGTCTGCACCAGGCAGCTAATAGTTTCCCTGATAGCTGAGGAATGCGCAGGTGGCCAGGATGTGAACGTACCATTACATAAGGGAGCAGAGATTTGTTTCGAGTTATCATCGTTCCCCATGAAAGAATGCTCGGAACATCTGAAGTTCTGCTCCACCGATACACATTCTGACGTAACATTCCGAGGGGGACTATTGTATTCCAAGCACAAAACAAAACTTCTTCCCCCCACTTTTTCTCCATTCCTATTCCTGGGTTTCTTGTGTTTCAAATAACTCCCAAGTGAAGAATTAGGAGGGAACTGTTGGTTTTGGTGTTATTTCTCCCCAAAAGAAAAGAGCCCGGATGTTTGCAGAGCCCCACTGCTCCACAACAGTAAAAGAAGCTCAGAGACACCCCTGGAAAAAAAACGCTTGAGAATCTGGTAGCACGGAGAAAGTGCCTCTTTCACAGGAGAAGAATGGAAAATAGAAAGCCAGACTTTGGCAGAGTATTAATTAAAACGCAGCAGGAGTGGCTTCTCTTCCAGGAACTGGAAAAAACAACACCGTTGTCAAGGCACAACTCAGCTTTGGACCTGCTAGACCATCCTTGAAATCTCAACCATTCCAGTGGGCTTGAATTAAATAATCACCGGGACAGAAACATAAACTAGGAAAACACAAGGGAAGGAGCAACTAACTGGGAGCTGGCAGGCGGGGGCAGTGCAATGTTCTACAATAGTTCTCAAACATTTTCAATCCTCCCCCCCCCCAAAAAAAAACCCCAGTTTATTCTGGCAGCCCTAGACCAAGCATTGTTCACGAATCGCAACATACGGCAGGTCGGCGGGCTGTCAGTTTCTTGTGTGAAGCTCACACTGAATAGAAAACTGAACAAATACAAAGGTGAGAGATCTTTTCTGATCTGCTGTGAATGCAAAGCACATCTACCAAAACATGAAACCAAAGCAAACCATGATCAGGCACTAAAGTCAGTCTGATCAGTGGAAGAAAAGAAGGCTCTTTTGGGGACTGAGTATCTATTCTAGCCATTTCCCTCTTCATTAAGAAAAATAAGTAGATGATTAGCACGTTCTTCAAAAATGGCACTGATTAAACCAGTGTTTCTCAACCTTGGGAACTTGAAGATGTGTGGACTTCAAGTCCCAGAATTCCCCAGCCAGCAAGGGAACTCAACTCAATTCTGGGAGTTGAAGTCCACACATCTTCAAGTTCCCAAGGTTGAGAAACACTGGATTAAACTATTAACATAAAACTTATCTCAAACCCTTGAAGGACAGAAAATGCCTGAGGTAAGTTTTGCTGAGAGCTTGGCTGAAGTGCCATTTTCAATGGGATTATTCTTTAGCCCCGCTGGTTCTCTAAAGGATAACCACAAGGCTATGCAAAATCTCAGTTTGATTCTAAAGAGGCGAACTGGAATCAGCCCTCTGAAGGTGGTTTCCAAGATGGCGCAACACTTTTACTTCTTGGACTGAGCTGGCCCCCTTGGTTTGCTTCCTCCACTTCTCTTGCCTTTTGCACATGGTGTTCTGCGCCTGTGCGTTGATGTGCAGAAGCCCCTGGCCTCAGAGGGAAGCACGCTGGTTCCGTGTTAAGGCTTGGTGAAGGCAGCTCATCACGCCCAACGCTGGAGTTGGATGCCTGCCACCTTGCACTGCCATTCGGACTAGTGTTACAAACAGTTTAATTAATCCCACATGTGCAATATTATCTGGTAGTGTCAGGAACAACTGGACATGGAAGGAAAGAAGTGAAAAGAACAATAGAATAAATAGAGAATGACTACAAAACTACTATATGAAAAAGCAGAGGGTAAAATAAATGGAAAATGGGTATAAAGAGGATACAGAAGAAATAAAGTGAAAAAAATTATTAAGCATTTCATCTGGCTGGCCTTTGGCTGTAATTATAACATTTCATTTCCCTCTTGCATCTTCATTGGGACACCTCTTGCAGGTAAGAATGGTGAATTGACATGGTTGAACACTGAGCAGGGAGTAAAACGAGGAGGTGTGATGTCCTCTTGCTTGCTTAGTCTACTGATGTACAACTGTATAAAACATGTTTGAAGTGCACAAGATACGTATTGGCTGGGGATACAAACGTACATACACTTTTATACACAGATAATATCATGTATTATATTCAGGGGGCGTGGTGGTTCAGCGGGTAAGATGCCAGGCTTGTCGATCGGAAGATCGCAAGTTCGGAGGTTCAAATCCCTAGTCCCCCGAGACGGAGTGAGCTCCCGCACTCGCCCCAGCTCTTGCCAACCTAGCAATTCGAAAGCATGCAAATGCAAGTAGATTAATGGGTACCACTTCGGTGGGTAGGTAACAGCGTTCCACACGCGTCATGTGGCCACATGGCCGTGGAAGTGTCTTCGGACAACGCTGGCTCTTCGGCTAACAAATGGAGATGAGCACCGGCCCCTAGAGTCAGACATGACTGCACAAATGTGCGGGGGGAACCTTCACCTTTACCTAATATCATGTATCTGATTGAAAACCCAAATGATTTGCAGCAAACATTAGAATTTACAATTCAGTGAGAAATATGGATGTGAACACATGATGCGTAAAGACCCAGGCAGTTGTGTTTTACAGGGAAAATGGAATGAATGACTGTAACTTATGTATAAATGAGGAAAAACTAGAGCAAGCAGCTGAATTTGAGTAGCTCAGTAGAATGTTTACTAAAGATGGGGAAATGAAGGGGACAATTTTAAGAACTGCAAACACTGGTAGAAAGGTAGAGAGTAGCATGCGATGTGTTGCAAGGAATGAATGAATGTCAAAGGAAGCTAAACCAGACGTGCAGAAGAGCGTGTTTCTGGCCACTTTGTCATATGGGAGAGAAAACTGGATATGCAGGACTGCTGTAAAAGGAAGCAGAATGCCGTGGGAATGGGAGAGTTAAGAGGTGTGAACCGGTGGAAAGGAAGGGGAAGACTGAGCAAACCGTGGTTGGATGGGGCTGATGAGATCCTCAAGCTGAAAGAACAAAAGGCCACTTATGGAGTGTTGCATGGAAGCAGCGAAGGCAAGGATGATTTCAGAAAGGTACGGAGAGGCCTAGTGTTGGTGTGAGTCATATTTAGCTGTTGTCTTTACTCTTTTGTATTCATGCCTTTAATTTCGTTGGCTTACCTTTCTTTATTCCTTTTCTGCACTAGGCACAGCATTGTTTCCCTTGTGTAGAGTGGCATTGTGGGATACATTTATGTATAGACACAATCCAACATTTGGAGCGTGAGACCAAAGTCATGCAGCAATTTGGGTTGATATGTTGACATGCAGAGATGATATTGCTGTCATAAGCATGTGTATGTGTGTGTGTGTATACAACAACAGCATTCTTCATAGCATCTGCTCGTTTCCAATTTTAATCTTCATCATACTCAAAGACGTAACTATCAGTGCCATCCTCTCTCAACTCTCAAGTACTAGGATGTCCCCTTCCTGTTTTACGAAAGGTGCCCACTTTGGGATTTAAGGGCCCTGCTTTGGGATTTAAGGGTCAGGGGTAGGCAGCCTTTTGTGCTGGTCAACACATCTGGAATTTGGAGAGCATGGGCGCAGATCAGAAAATGTTTTGAAAAGAAATTCAAGGTACCCTCCCTGGCTGCCAAAAGGCCGCATGTCCTGGAGATGAAGCACGCTGCTCCTACACCGCCACAGTGAGACCGCATCTTCAGAAAGCAGCGAGATTCGAAGTGCACGAGATCCGAGAGGAGAAAATGCAGTGTTACCACTTCTCCATTTTGCAATCTTAACTGCTGGCACCCAACAATACTGAGGAGCGTTGCTGCCATCGAGCGTTACCTGCGCTGAAAACCTGACCAGTAAAAGATATTCCAGAGCACAATAGAATCCCAGCAGCAACTTCTCAGATTTGGGGGGGGGGGGGGGGGCTGTGGAAACAGGAAGGCGACCATCAAAGGCAGCCCCATCTTAAAGCAATCGATTCAGCCCGTAGGAACTCCAGGTCCAGGGCGGGAGCTGCCCGTGTTTCACCCACAGAGCCCCGGGACCAACCTGCCTTGCGGAAGCTCCCCAAGATTCGCTTGAGCTAAGCTGCATAATAGGAAACCGAGCCGGTGCCTCGAGGAGACAAGAAAGCTAAGGAATCTGCTCGTAAGCTGAGCTCGCCACATAAACACGCAGGGGAAGCTCTTTCTGATTGACAAGCAATTCTCTTTTTCTGCAACGCTGGCCACCCATGCCAAATTCTCAGGGCTAGGGTTAACTTCACAGAGAGATGAACGGCCCAACCCTCCCCCCACAAACAATAAATTGAAGGAAGAGAATCTGAGGAGCATCATCTAATAGCAACCATGTGGCTGCTTGTTCAAATGGGACATGGGGGGGGGGGAACACCAGCCTTTTCCTATGGACTTTCCGAGTAAATAAATAGGTAATGATTGCAAAGGATATTTTTACCATGTTTTCCTGGTAAAGCTGAAGACTTAAAGCTACATATTTTATCTAAGTATTTAGCCTAGTGGCTTACATAAGAATAAAAATAAATAAGCCCCTGCCATTAGGCTTGCAATCCAAACTGGCATGACACAAAAGGAAAAGAGTATGTGGAGGGGAGAGGAAAACTCACATACCGGTTTTTAATGTGATGGCCCCTGGGTCCAGCTTTGATGGAAATGGAGTTTTCTATGCAGCTCAAATAAAACCATAACTCCAACGGTTACTATGAAGCCAAGGGGGTGTGCACAACTTTTGAAAATGGAAACGGTCTTTTGCAATTAGAAGAGTTGATCATTCTGAGGATCGCAGCAAGTGTTCATCTCTTACTTTCCTGCTCCTTGGAAGATGAGGTTTACATTGACAGGGAAATTTTCCATTGGTACCAATTGGAAACTGATATTGTTAATAAATACATTTTGTTTGTCTATTATAAAAAGAAAAAACACATATTCTATATGGACACACGGACCTAAGATACGTTCTATTTGTGCATATGCACAAGGGCACCCCCCCCCCACCTTTCCATAGATGAGCTTCTCCTGATCAGCTCCCAAACAGGAATTCATACCTTGAGATGGAAACGAAGACAAGAGACTGTAATTCCTGCCTCCATTCACCTTGGTGAGCATGCAAGCACACACACACACATTTCTGCAGTGGCCACACATCACCATGCAGCATTTGTGCCTTGATCCCAGTCTCCACCTTCACTTCAAATGCTCCAAGGAGCCTCACAACTAACACACTTCACAACTAAAGGTAAAGCTACAAGACTTGATGGAAAGACCTGGATGCAAAGGTTCAAGAATGGCAGGGATAAAGAAGAATGCAGAAAAATTCATAGTCACCATTCTGCGGACATTTTGCCAGACCAGTTCAGATAAAAGATTCATGTTCCACACAACTGCGGATGTATAAGAGGCATTCTTACACTGGCAACGATGAACAAGAACTGCTTATCTGCTGGGTGTGAGCGGACCTCCAGACTGGAAGGGAGACTCATACATACATACTCCTGAAAGCCCCCTCTGAAGGATGAAAATCAAAATCAGAAATGGCTGAATAATCTAATCGTGCGCAACACAGAAGCGTAGCAAATTGCTATCTTCCAGGGGAAGTTAGTTGGAGAAGCAGACATTCCCAATAGTGATTCATGCAAAGATGCTTGAAGCAGCCTCGTTCTGAACAAGGCACCTTGCACTTACTACAGTTCCTCCAGTGAAATTATTTTTTTGGCACCCTAAGAATTTTCTTGTGGCACAGTAGTGTGCCCCGACCTGAAGTTCGATCATCACTATGCTTATGCACATTCAGATAGTTTCTTCCTAATTCCATTTCACACTCTGCAGACTAAGCTGCCCTTCAGAACACCCGTTCTCAGAGCAGGGTGCAAATCAGCTTTTCCTGCCCACCAATTCAAAATTCTCAAACCTACAAATTAAATTAATAAAAGGACAAAGGCTCTTTTTGTGCAGTTCCCAAGCATGGAGGATTTTAAAAATAATAAGAGGGGTAAGTGATTTATATTCCTAGATTAAAAACTGGATTGGCATGCATAACTCCTTAAAAGAGCGCAATTGTTTAACCCATTCAGGTGCAGTTTTTAATACCGCAGCTTTCACTGATTTTATGAAAAAGTTGCACCTGCCAGTCTATAATCCGCATGCCAGGTGTCACCTAAAGATGAAGAGCTGCCCCTCCAGAACTGGGGGACAAACAGAGGTGAAATCAATTTGAACAACGCATTATATTTGGTATGCTCTGCTCATAAAGCAGATCCTATGCTTGAAAGGTGAGAAAGAAAAGCGAGATTATAAAATTTTAGTTTTGCCACAAAGGTCTTTGGATACCTTGCTGAAAACCTCACGTCAAATGATTGATCTGTGGTTTGTTTCAGGGTTGCAAGGCTAACGGAACACAGAGCAACAGCTTTCCTGCCTGGGACAGACCTGAAAAAGAAGCCACGGCTAACTTACTGCAGGCATGGAAGACCCAAAGCGATCCGTCAAGGCCCTCAAATTCAGTAGTGTGAATATGCTGAAAACTGATGGCATGATTCCCCATCACCTGAGGTTGGCAAGACATGAAAGCTGTATCGCGGTGTTTCTCAACCGTGGCAACTTGAAGACGTGTGGACTTCAACTCCCAGAATTCCCCAGCCAGCATGGCTAGCTGGGGAATTCTGGGAGTTAAAGTCCACACTTCAAGTTGCCACGGTTGAGAAACACTGCTGTAGCGTAACCCTCAAAAGAGACGTCACACATTTTAAAAACAAAGAGAAAGCACTTTTCCCTCTCAAAACTGGGAAAGAAACCTGAATGGGTCATCATCACACCCATTTTACATCACCATTCTGATGGTGAAGCCTCACCCCTGTGAATACTGCGGGGTCCAGGCCCTGGTGAGCACCTGGTGGTTTACCGGTTCCCTCCTGGGCTTCTTGGACTTAGGAGGAGGAGGAGAACGCAGTGACCTAAAATCAGAGCAGAGACTGAGTGGTTTGCAGCCTTGTCCCATCATGGAAACCTGGACCTGGCAGACCCTGCAAACGTACCCCCCAAATGTTCTGTTACCAGCCGATCCCATTCTTTTTTTCACAACCCTTGAAAAGTTTAAATGCTGGTTCGCTTTTCATCTTTCTCCCACAAGAATCAAACAGATTTTCTGCCACCCACAGCTCCTGTCTCATCCTCCAACCCATCAGCATGATAAAAGAAGATTTTGACATCCCCAATTTTCTTGATGGATCTGTCGCTCACCAGCTTGCCAACCTCCCTTTGCCCTTTTACCCGCTTCATCCCCTTGGCTCAGCCTCTTGTTGCAATATTAATTAAGAGATATTCATCTCCTTTTCAAAAATTTTCCCAACCACCGTTGCCAAGTTTCATTAAAGAGTTGCCATGAAAAACCCTGTAATGTAAAGAATAATGTAAAAGAATATCCAAGCCAACACAGAGAAGGTAAAACTCAGAAAATTGGGGACTCAACGCAGAAAGAGTACAGATGTTTTTTAACTTTGGTGTTGGAGAGAACTCTGGAGAATAGCATGGATAGCTAAGACAACAAACACGTCAATCCAGAGTTGTCACTTATGGTACTAGGCTTAAATTATCATATTTTAGACACATCACGTGAAGACCCAGTTCCCTTGTGAAGTCCATAATGTTGGGAAAGGTGGAAGGAGAGAGAAGAAGAGGATGACCAGCAGCAAGGTGGACGGACTCAGTTACAGTGGCGATGGGGGCACCGTCGGAAGACCTGAAGGACCAGGTTAGGGAGACTGATCATCCTGGTGAAGGTCTATCTATGTAGTCACTAAGAGTCAACACCAACCTGGTGACACATAATCTATCAAGATAAATGACCACATCACCTATGATAAGTAAGGATTTCCTTTTCCTCCCAAGCAAATCTTTTGACAAATTTAATAGTCTTCACTTCTCCCAAATGTCCTGGGAACTGGGGTCTAGTAAAGATCTTGGAGAATGTAAGTCTGACATAGATCTGAAGTTCCCTAGTTACTTCACCTGAACTACTGAGAGGTGATGATCTTGCTCCAGGTTATCACAAACTCCAATCCTACCAATTTGCCAAGCTAAGTGGATTATAATTGTAAATTTACTCCAACAGTTAATGGATGGGAGAGGGCATAGTAAAACAGGCCAGCTCCCTGGCAAACTGATTGGTTAGTAATACCAATATGTCCCGTGACTAGCAGCTGAATGGCCAGGGAAAGGAAGAATGCCCTTTGGTGCAAGACTTCTTTTTTTTTCCCTCTCTACCTCCTCCCATTCTACATTTGTCAGGAAATCAGTTGAACTGATCTCAGCTGCTCTTTTGTTAGTGACTTGACTGCCTCACCTTGAACTGATGAAAAAGATGACACACCCATTATGGGACAACACCAGCCTCAGTTTTTCCTGTAGATTTATTTTGACCACTGGGGATTAATTAAATATCAGGAAGAAGACTGAACTTGAGTGTTACTGAACTTCGAGTGGGCAGATACTAATTTTAATGTAATTGATTACACACTGTCAAAAAGATTACTCACAGTATATTTAATAATTTTCTTCTTTTACATGGAAAATTAAAATTCAGTAACAACTGGAGGAGGGGGGAAATCTGAAGCCTCAGGTTTTGCACCCCACTGTAAATCCTGAAGCTCTTTTTTTACCCTTAGTTGTCAAGGGTGCATAACGTAAGGTTTGGCTTTCAACTCACAGTTGCAGATTGCCTCCCTCTCTGAAATAAAATAGGTAAAGGTTCCCCCCACACATTTGTGCAGTCGTGTCCGACTCTAGGGGCCGGTGCTCATCTCCGTTTGTTAGCCGAAGAGCCAGCGTTGTCCGAAGACGCTTCCACGGTCATGTGGCCGCATGACGCGTGCGGAACGCTGTTATCTACCCACCGAAGTGGTACCTATTCATCTACTTGCATTTGCATGCTTTCAAATTGCTAGGTTGGCAAGAGCTGGAGCTAGTGTGGGAGCTCACTCCGCACGCGGGGCTAGGGATTTGAACCTCCAAACTTGCGATCTTCCGATCGACAAGCCTGGCGTCTTACCTGCTGAGCCACCACAAATAAAACCCAATAATGAAGAAAAGACCGGTCTGAGCAAAAAACTCAGAATGTCCCCACCCTCAGGTGCAGAGACAGCTGTTGGTCTTAAAGGGCAATTGTCCAGTTGCTGGAATTTTGCAGCCCTCCAACTTCCATCTTCGCAGAGCTGGCTAAGGAGAACCCTGCGGGATCGGTGCTTGGGGGAAAGTTCCCGTTCTGTCCAGGGAGCTGCCCTGGGCCAGCCTGACACATGAAATGCATCTCTTCTAACCTGAAAGTGGAGGTCAATGGCTCCCACGGTTCCTGCATTGGGATCTTTTAATGTGAACAATGGAGAGAGTCAGGAAAGACATCTAAATAGCATTAAATTTTTATTTAAACCGTAGGTAATGGGAGAGTCTCTAACCCTTTTGGGTACATTCTGGGGTTTTTTGGTTTTTTGTTTTGCCTTACTTTAAAAAATGTGCTTTGTGAATGCAGCATGCAAATTGGTGGCTCAGCTTATAGTTGTTCGTTATTTGTAGTTATTATAGTTCGTTAGTTGTAGTTATTATTATCCTCCCTCCCTCCCATTTAAATACAGCAGCCACCCATCTCATATTGTTAAGAACAATACAAAACAATACAAAAGCATATAAAAACGGGTTAAGAGATGTCTGGAGCGCCGCTGGATATCAACGAGAAGTGAACTTGACCGAACACGGGTGAGAGCTGCTACGAAGGCCTAGCTCGGGGCGGTAGGGTGGCAATACTTCCTTCTCCGCCCTTATTGAGTCCGCAGACAGCTGACCAGCAGCCCTATTTAGGGTGACCCGGACCCTCCTGGATAAGGGGGGCCCTGAGGTTCATCTTCAGGATTGTGCTGAGGAATTTGCACAGCATCTGTCAGATAAAATCACTCGGATTTGCTCTCATTTGGATGAAGGCGCAGTCTTCCCTGTTATCTGGGAACGGTTTGAACCTGTTGGGCCTGAGGAAGTGGACAGGTCCTTATGACCGTGAGCTCGGCCCCCTGCTCCTTAGATCCAGGCCCCTCCTGGCTGGTTAAGGCTGCCCAGGGGGTGTCATGTGGTCAGATCCTAGTGGTGGTGAATTCATCCTTGAGGGAGGGGGTTGTCCCTTCACCTCTTAAAGAGGCGTTCGTTCACCCCCTCCACAAGAAGCCCTCGCTAGACCCCACCGTACCGGACAATTTTTGTCCAGTGTCCAACCTCCCTTCTTTAGGGAAGGTTGTGGAGGAGGTGGTCGCTCAGCAGCTTCACAGGACCCTGCATGAAGCTGATGATCTGGACCCCTTCCAGTCAGGATTCAGGCCCGGATATGGGGCGGAAATGGCATCGGTCGCACTTTTGGATGATCTCTGGCAGGAGTGGGGTGGGGGTAGTGCACCCATCCTGGTTCTACTTGACTTCTCTGTGGCTTTCATTTCCATCAACCATGGTATCCTCCTGGACCAGCTTTGGGGGTTGGGAGCGGGCGGCACAGTATTGGGTTGGTTCTCTTCCTTCCTAAGGGGCCGACACCAGTCAACGTTGATTGGGAGTGAGAGATCCCACTCTCGGCCCCTGCTACGTGGGGTGCCGCAGGGTTTGGTACTTTCCCCACTCCTGTTTAACATCTACATGCAGCTGCTGGGTGAGATCATCCATCACCATGGCATGAGGTATCATCAGTGTGTTGATGACACCCGGTTGTGTATCTCCACCCCTGGTAAGTTAAGTGATGCTGTTGATGTCCTTTCTCAGTGCCTGGAGGCCGTAGGGGTCTGGATGGGGAACAACAGGGCTTCAACCAAAACCTGGTAAGACTGAGTGGCTTTGGGTTTTGGGGCCTTCTGTATCTGGGGATTTACCATCTTTGGTCCTGGATGGGGTTGTACTATCCAAAACAGACCCAGTGCTCAGTTTGGGGGTTCTTCTGGACCTGTGACTCCTGCTCAAAGAGCAGGTGGCAGTCATGGCCAGAAGGGCCTTTGCACAGCTTTGTGTTGCGCACCAGTTGAGCCCATTCCTAGATTGGGAAGCTGTACTCTAGTGACTTCATTGGGTTTTGTAGGCAGCAGCATGGAAATCTGCCATTGCCTTTTTCCAAAAGATTTCTTTGATTTCCCCATCTAGCCTACAGCCCTGGGCTTTGCTAGTGCTTTTCCCATCCAAATATTAACCAGGCCCAACCTGGCTTAGCTTTCATTGAGACAAGCCAAAATCAGATCTCCCACCCCCCCCACCCCCGGGTGAGGCTGTGAAACTAGTAATCTGAAACAGAATCCCAGCAGTTTTGCATTGACTCTGTTTTCTGGGCCATTGACCACAACAGACAAAAAACCATACAAACATGATATAGGTTGACACTATCTATCCCTGTAATAGAGGGAACATTTGAAAATAGCTTTGCAAATAGACTACTCACTCCACTCCCACCCCCAAAACATCATTTGCCTTCGTATTCTTGGGGTGATTGTTTTCCACCTCAGACATTTTAGGCAGTATTTACATCTGGTCACCTGGAGATGATTTTTGTTTCCTAAAGGTGACCAGATACATGGCTGTTAACTGTCCAGATTATAAATGGCTTATTTATTTAATAGTAAAGGTTTTCCCCTGCACAGTCGTGTCCGACTCTAGGGGCCGGTGTTCATCTCCGTTTCTTAGCCGAAGAGCCAGCGCTGTCCGAAGACGCTTCCACGGTCATGTGGCCAGCATGACGCACGCGGAACGCTGTTACCATCCCACCGAAGTGGTACCTATTCATCTACTTGCATTTGCATGCTTTCAAATTGCTAGGTTGGCAAGAGCTGGGGCGAGTGCGGGAGCTCACTCCGTCACGCAGGGCTAGGGTCTTGAACCTCCAACTCGCGACCTACCGATCGACAAGCCTGGCGTCTTAACCGCTGAGCCATCGTGCCCCCTCAGTGACATCTACCCATCCCAAAAGTTCCAGCAGGAGGGCCATGCTGTGGGACCCATCAGCTAGGGAGTTTCATCTGGCGGGTCCTGGGGGAAAGTCATTTGTGCTGTACCCCCCCCCCCCGCCCCCATGGAACATCATTCCCCCAGAGGTGAGGCTGGCCCCAACCGTTGGCCTTCCAGAAGGCCCTCAAAACATGGTTTTGTCAACGAGCTTGGGGATCCCATGGTAGAGTGGAGCCTGTTGGATGGTTATGTGATCGTTAATTGATGCACTCTCTGTATGCTGGCCGCCATTTTTGTTTTTCACTTTGTTTTTATTTTTAATTTAAATTGTGGTTTTATTATTTTTTTATGTATTTTATTTTTATGCATTTTGTTTTATTATGCACACCACCCAGAGTTACTATGTGAGATGGGCAGCTATACAAATATGTTAAATAAATAAATAAACCATCGTTAAAAAAATCATAAAATTCACAGCTGAGGTAATCACGTCTACCAATAACCCTCAGTACAACCACTGAATATTTCCTTGAATATCTTTTCAAAAATAATTCCTCTCTTCGCCTTGGACCGGAGATGGTCTGGAACCCTCTCCACCACCTCCAATGACATTATAGGTAGCTCTCCGACCAGTTATTCCCCCACTCCTGCCCTATGTTAAGATCTGCACAGTTCCTGCCAAGGGTGGAATATTTTTCCCAAAAGGAAGAGCACTAAAGTTCCCATCGCGAAGACCAAGTGTCAGCCTGGCATCAGCGCTGTATGTTTGAAAAATTCAGTGGCAAAGACTTAAATTTGTGCATCTTGTTAAGAGGCATGCGCGCCCCCATATTAAAAAAAAGCCGACCAGGCCCGAGGCTTTTAAGGTATCCAGAACAACTCGGTCTCTTGAACCAAGCGCTCCTTTCTCTGCACTGGAAAAAAGCCTCTGCAAACTGAGATTTCTGCCCTTGTGGCTTGCAATCCCCAGACGTCAGGGCACCTCCCCGCTTTCCACTGAGCTGTTTGGAGGACCAAGCAAACAAACAGAGTTTACATGGCTGTTCTTCCTCTCTTACCCACCCCCTTACTTGGGAAGGGGGGCCTCCACCCTCATCCCCTCATGATAAAGCCTTTGCAGGATTTGCAGAGAGCACCCACAAAAGTCAACTGTTTCTTCAAGGAGCTGGCGTGCTTTGAGCTGCTCTCCTGCGAATACTTTCCTTCCTCACCCCCAGTTCCGAAGAGGAGGGGACGCAGTTTCTCACGGCTGCTTTGCTGTTTCTCCAAGGGGAAAGAAATCCCATTTGTTTGGGATGTAATAGCTGAAGGAGGAAAATGCCAGTGTCAGGGTCTTTCTACACCACCTTTGAAAGGAACCCTTCTGCACTTCCAACCTAAGCAAAAAGAAGCACCAAGCTTGACGCACTGAGGGTTTCCTGGCGAGTTACAGGCATTCTCAATGCCCTGCGCAGAAATGGGGAAGGGGGGTCTGAGGGTCACTCCGGTCCCTTGTTCCTCCTCTGGGGTCCCTCCAACTCGCAGGGTTGAAGACCAGAGGTGTATTTTCCGGCCCAAACTGAGGCAGGAAAGGTCGTGTAAGTCCCCAAATAGGCACAACTGTTTTAAAACAAGGGAGAACCCAAAACATCCCCCCTTAAACTGGAGCAATATCTCAGAAATGACCCTGTCTGCTGTGGTCCTTCCCCCACCCCGGAAATGTTGCGTGGTTCCCAGACACTGAAAAGCTTCTCAGCTGAAGCATCTCGGCTGCCTGCTGTTGGAGCGCTCTTGTTTCGTTCCCTTGGCCTGCCTTGGGCCTGGCTTCCTAGAACTCATCCTCTCACTCTGTTCATTCAGAGGGAGCAACCCCAGCCTTCCGCTCCTTTGGCTTCCACTCCTCTGCTCCGCTGGTTTTGCCCCAAGGCGGATCGGAGCAGATCGGAAGTAGGATCTGGCAGAGAGAGCAAGGTTTTATTTGTAGAAACCATGTTACTATCCTAATTATTCTCGTAATCAACTTTGACTACCCAGTGGTGATTTTTGTTTACTGGGGAGGAGAGAAGATGCTACAAGGAGTTTAAAATACATAATATAAGATGCTGGACAACGTTGCAGAATAATTCAATTTAAGCCCGGTTTCAGTTTGGCAACTTTTGCACGCAGGGAGATCTTTCTCACCAACCTGAACTCCTCGACCCTGGGCCTCAAATGTTCCGGAGTGGATCCACCAGGGTTATCCAGATGTTTAAGCAGGAATGGTGGTAAATAGCTACCAATTCCATCCTGTCTTGGTTCACGCATTGTTCTAAGCCATTATTTGCTGAGCAAGGCACAACCGGCCAGATTCATGCTAAGACAAAACCACACAAGCAGAGCAAGGCTGGGGGGATCCAGCCTCTCTTTCTAAAAGGAAGGCAGCAGTTCTCAAAAGTCAGTGGCAGGCAGATCAAAAACGCAGGAGGAGAATTCAACCCCCGTTTAAATACTCATGCAATCTTGGAAAGAAGCTCCACTTGTACACAATAGCCAACTTTCAGAAAAGAATGAAAGAGTGGCTCTTTTCTACATATTAAGAGGGGAAAGGAGGAAACAGTTTGAACGGAATGGCCATTTACTCATTTTAAATGTTTTCATCCCACTTTTTTTTCAACAGGAGTTTGGCAAGTTCCAGGAATGAATGCATCCATTCCAGAGCACATCAACGAGCATTTAAAGAAGAAGCAAAACGTTTCACATTTGGAAAGCTCACCTCGTAATGATAATTCATGCAGGTCAGGTCTCTCCAGCAGCGATCCCCTCGAATTTTAATCATTCCCTGCGGAAGGAAAAAATAACAGTCCTGAGATTAGTACTTGCACTTCCATTCCAAGGAAATTTCCAACAAAATTATGTATTATTTTTTTTTATTAAATTTATTTCATTAAATTTATATTACCGCCCATCTCCCCCAACGGGGACCCTTGTATTAATGTATTATATAATGTATTTTAACGTTTCAAACAAAATTATCTATTTACACAGTGCTAAGACAAAACCTCTCCAGCAAAGGAGATCATTACCTTGTCGTGGTGCTGGAGCTTGAGCACCTCAATGACGCCATGAGCTAAACCGTGAAGGGACACCCAAGACGGGAAGATCGTGGCAGAGAGGTCAGACTAAATACGATCCCTGGGGAAGGTAATGGCAACCCACCCCAGTATTCTTGCCGTGAAAACTAAATGGATCAGTACAACCAGAGATATGTCGGTATACCATCGGAAGATGGGACTCCCAGGTCGGAAGATGGTCAAAATGCTACTGGGGAGGAACAGAGGATACGTTCAACTAGCCCCAGATGTGATGATGCAGGTAGCTCAAAGCCGAAAGGACGGCTAGTGGCCGACGGTGCTGGTGGTGAACGACGAATCCGATGTTCTAAAGATCAACACACCATAGGAACCTGGAATGTAAGATCTATGAGCCAGGGCAAATTGGATGTGGTTATTGGTGAGATGTCAAGATTAAATATAGGCATTTTGGGTGTCAGTGAACTGAAATGGACTGGAATGGGCCACTTCACATCAGATGACCAACAGATCTACTACTGTGGACAAGAGGACCACAGAAGAAATGGAGTAGCCTTCATAATTAATAATAAAGTGGCTAAAGCAGTGCTTGGATACAATCCAAAAAACGATAGAATGATCTCAATTCGAATTCAGGGTAAGCCATTTAACATCACAGTGATCCAAATATACGCCCCAACCACAGATGCTGAAGAAGCAGAAGTAGATCAGTTCTATGAGGATCTGCAGCACCTACTGGATAATACACCAAAAAGAGATGTTATTTTCATTACAGGAGACTGGAATGCTAAGGTGGGTAGTCAAACGACACCTGGAATTACAGGCAAGCATGGTCTGGGAGAACAAAATGAAGCAGGACATAGGCTGATAGAATTTTGCCAAGACAACTCAATGTGCATAAAAAACACTCTCTTCCAACAACCTAAAAGACGACTTTATACATGGACTTCACCAGATGGTCGACACCGAAATCAGACTGACTACATCCTTTGCAGCCAAAGGTGGCGGACATCTACAGTATACAGTCGGTAAAAACAAGACCTGGAGCTGACTGTAGTTCAGATCATGAACTTCTTATTGCAAAATTTAGAACTAAAGAGAATAGGGAAGACCCACAGATCAGTTAGATATGAGCTCACTAATATTCCTAAGGAATATGCAGTGGAGGTGAAGAATAGATTTAAGGGACTAGATTTAGTAGATAGGGTCCCGGAAGATCTATGGACAGAAGTTCAGGAGGTGGCAACAAAAAACGTCCCAAAGAAAAAGAAAACCAAGAAGGCAAGATGGCTGTCTGCTGAGACACTGGAAGTAGCCCAAGAAAGAAGGAAAGCAAAAGGCAACAGTGATACGGGGAGATATGCCCAATTAAATGCAAAATTCCAGAGGTTAGCCAGAAGAGATAAGGAATTATTTTTAAACAAGCAATGTGCGGAAGTGGAAGAAGACAATAGAATAGGAAGGACAAGAGACCTCTTCCAGAAAATTAGAAACATCGGAGGTAAATTCCAGGCAAAAATGGGTAGGATCAAAAGCAAAGATGGCAAGGACCTAACAGAAGCAGAAGACATCAAGAAAAAGTGGCAAGAATATACGGAAGATGTGTATAGGAAGGATAATAATATTGGAGATAGCTTTGACGGTGTGGTCAGTGAGTTAGAGCCAGACATCCTGAAGAGTAAGGTTGAATGGGCCTTAAGAAGCATTGCTAATAACAAGGCAGCAGGAGATGACGGTATCCCAGCTGAACTGTTTAAAATCTTGCAAGATGATGTTGTCAAGGTGATGCATGCCATATGCCAGCCAATTTGGAAAACACAAGAATGGCCATCAGATTGGAAAAAATCAACTTATATCCCCATACCAAAAAAGGGAAGCACTAAAGAATGTTCAAACTATTGAACAGTGGCACTTATTTCACATGCCAGTAAGGTAATGCTCAAGATCTTGCAAGGTAGGCTCCAGCAATTCATGGAGCGAGAATTGCCAGATGTACAAGCTGGGTTTAGAAAAGGCAGAGGAACTAGAGACCAAATTGCCAATATCCGCTGGATAATGGAGAAAGCCAGGGAGTTTCAGAAAAACATCTATTTCTGTTTTATTGACTATTCTAAAGCCTTTGACTGTGTGGATCATAACAAATTGTGGCAAGTTCTTGGTGGTATGGGGATACCAAGTCATCTTGTCTGCCTCCTGAGGAATCTGTATAACGACCAAGTAGCAACGGTAAGAACAGAGCACGGAACAACGGACTGGTTTAAGATTGGGAAAGGAGTACGGCAGGGTTGTATACTCTCACCCTACCTATTCAACCTGTACGCAGAACACATCATGCGACGTGCTGGGCTTGAGGAATCCAAGGCTGGAGTTAAAATCGCTGGAAGAAACATTAACAATCTCAGATATGCAGATGATACCACTTTGATGGCTGAAAGCGAGGAGGAGTTGAGGAGCCTTATGACCAAGGTGAAAGAAGAAAGTGCAAAAGCTGGGTTGCAGTTAAACCTCAAAAAAAACAAGATTATGGCAACCAGCTTGATTGATCACTGGCAAATAGAGGGAGAAAAAGTGGAGGCAGTGACAGACTTTGTATTTCTAGGCGCAAATATTACTGCAGACGCTGACTGCAGCCAGGAAATCAGAAGACGTCTACTTCTTGGGAGGAGAGCAATGAGAAATCTTGATAAAATAGTTAAGAGCAGAGACATCACTCTGACAACAAAGGTCCGCATAGTTAAAGCAATGGTATTCCCCGTAGTAACCTATGGCTGCGAGAGCTGGACCATAAGGAAGGCTGAGCGAAGGAAGAGAGATGCTTCTGAACTGTGGTGTTGGAGGAAAAGTCTGAGAGTGCCTTGGACTGCAAGAAGATCAAACCAGTCCATACTCCAGGAAATAAAGCCAGACTGCTCACTTGAGGGAATGATATTAAAAGCAAAACTGAAGTACTTTGGCCACATAATGAGAAGACAGGATACCCTAGAGAAGAAGCTGTTGCTATGGAAAGTGGAAGGCCAAAGGAAGAGGGGCCGACCAATGGCAAGATGGATGGATGATATTCTGGAGGTGACGGACTCGACCATGGGGGAGCTGGGGATGGTGACGGCCGACAGGAGGCTCTGGCGTGGGCTGGTCCATGAAGTCACGAAGAGTCGGAAGTGACTGAACGAATATACAACAACAACAAGACAAAACCTATTTTGTTATTATTTACACAGTATATAATATTAATGTATTACATAATGTATTTCTAGCATCTTTATCCTGCTTATTGGGGGCATTTTCGTAGAATTGCTGTGCATTTGGGATCACCCCTGGAACTTAAGGGGGTGAGGAAGAAAAGAACAGGATGTTTTTATTTCCAGACAGATTCCAGTGGGAGGCAGACCACAGCTATCGGGGAAAGCACACCCCGGGTCAACATTACACATGAAGATCAACCAGCCCATTCACACCAAGATGGTAACCAAGATCATATGGACTGTATTCTTCAAGGGACAGGGATTCTCAAGTTCTGTGGAACCCCCCCCCTCCAATTGCTTCCAACTCTTCTGTTCGTCTGATACCCAAATAAGGGTGAAATGGACGGACGGGGTCCCCAGCCCTTTGGGGACCAGTGGGCACATTTGGAATTTTGAGAACACCTGAGGGCACTCCCACAAAATGGCCACCGCAGTGGGCATGGCCAGTTTGCCAGAAGGTAAACTAGTCCAGCCTTCCACGATCCCTCCCTCCCTCCCTTTTCCGGACCATCCAAGGGAGATTGATGTATAAAAGCATCCAAACAGAATAAAGCCAAATGGGGCATGAAGCCACACACCACCAAGAAAACTTTCAGTGGGGATGCTGGCACTCAGGGCACCACGCTGGGGACACAGGTAATGCCACTGGTTCCTCCACCTTTCTAGGTCTTGCCTTTCCCTTTGCCAAACACCTCCACGCGTCAGAACAGCCGCAAAGGAAGTTCAATGATTTGCATGAACGTTCAAAGTAACTGCACACCCACGAGGGACACCCTAATCATCTCCACTGCTGCTGGAAAAACTCTCCCAGAAAGGGGAGAGGAATGGAATAACACAAATTCGAGTCTCTATCACAAAATAAATGATTTTATTGCCCAGCTAATTGGAAGCCCCTTGCCAATCTTGTCAGGGTCCAGAGGCTGAATCGGGACAGATCGGATTAGGACATGGAGGGGAGGCCACTAGGAAATATCAGCGTCCTGGCCAGACTGGGAAGGTGAAGGAAACATGGTGCCACAAGGCACAGCCTATCACTTCTGTGCTGCTGCCAAGAAGACTGCTTGGATGTGTCCATGAGGTCACCAGGAGTCAAGTTTCACTCAACGACGGCTGTATTATTTTATTGTGCCTTGAATAGGTGCCACAATAAAGGAAGAGTCAGAGGCTCCTATGTTTTAGATACAAGGCCATGCAAAATTCCTAGTACGAAGCCAGGGGTTTGGGCCTTCCAACTGCTCTTTTGCACATCATCATCATCATCATCATCTCCCCCCCCTCTCTCTATCTCAAGGCAGCAATAATACTCCTTCCTCCTCCTATTTTCCCCACAACAGCAACCCTGTGAGGTGGGTTGGGCTGAGAGAGAGTGACTGGCCCAAAGTCACCCAGCCGGCTTTCATGCCTAATGGAGGCCTAGAATTCAGCATCTCCTGCTTTCCAGGCCAGAACCTTCACCACTACACTAAACTGGCTCTTCATTTATGCTTCCTAAACTATCCCCAGGCCAAGCTGTCCAGTCTCCCCCACGCCCTGCCTGAAGGAACAATGGAGCTCTTTGCTGCCTACAAAGCAAAGCTGCTCCTTTGCCTTGGATTCAAATAAGCCAGCTAGGCAAACAACATTTGCAAACCTTGCTTTCAGCTGCCAAGTGAACAGTTACATGGAGTTCTCCTTGTCACAATGCAACATTTCAGCGGCTCACCTCTGGACAGGATGGATGCACATCTCGCCAGAACACCTGATGCACATTCAAAAGCTCCATCCACACAATGCACTCAACTGCACAACATACAAGCTTGGTTAAGTAAGCCTTGATGGTTATGCCTGAGCATGCTGTGCAATCCAGGGCATCCACTGAGTTTCTCATTCAGTGTACTGAGCAGCTGCTCCAAATGGGTTAATTCAGGAATGTCGTTAAATGAGTTGTGTGGGTTTAGGAGAGCAGTAAATAATCAACCCATCCGGGCACAGAGCAGCATCTTTGCAAAGGAAAGATAGACCTAGTAATCCGCCACACCCAGAGAACAAAGGAAAGGATGGTGTTTTGCCGGAGGTCAAGCACATGGAGCACATTTATGTTCAACAGCATCTTCCGACTGGAAGGACTCCTGAAGACAGGGCCATATCATTTCCTGTACAAGGCAGGATTCAAATACAGCGGCTCTCTCTAACCAGCTGACCTCCCAGATGTGCCAGACTCTCAGCATCCTACTGGCCATTCTGGGTATGGATTCTGGGAGCTGAAGTCCCACAAATGTGGTGGGTCCCATGTTGGGGAGTGTGATGGTCCTGATCCTTCAGCTATTAATTCAGACTCTTACGACAAGCCATCAAGGATATGAAAGAGTTCTTTATTAAAGCAAGTGATCCTTTCCAATGCAAAGACTAGACTGAGAGCCAGCCCGCGCCAAATGGTATTTACCTCCTCCACCTTGTGCCAGCCCTCCCCCATTGGGGGAGTCCCTTCGTGACAGCCCCTCCCTACGCTCTCACTGTTCCCATACTTCCCAGCCACAAGTCCCTTGTGTGACAGCGCTGTTCGGGCTGACCTTGGCGCCAGCCCGTTCAACTACACAATTCTAATCAACATTCCTAACGACCCTGCAGGTATGCCAGTCTACTCCTAACCCCCATAACTATGCCGGCAGGATGCTCCGTCCTCACAGGGAGACAGAACTACAGCGTGTGTGACAGGTCCCTGCCCATCCTCTCCGCCTAAGCATCTCCGGAAGGGGAAGAACCAGCCCATCCACATCTATCTAAAGGTAAAGGTTCCCCACGCACATTTGTGCAGTCGTGTCTGACTCTAGGGGCCGGTGCTCATCTCCGTTTGTTAGCCGAAGAGCCAGCGTTGTCCGAAGACGCTTCCACGGTCATGTGGCCGCAAGATGCGCGCGGAACGCTGTTACCTTCCCACCGAAGTGGTACCTATTCATCTACTTGCATTTGCATGCTTTCAAATTGCTAGGTTGGCAAGAGCTGGGGCGAGTGTGGGAGCTCACTCCGCACGCGGGGCTAGGGATTCGAACCTCTGAACTTGCGACCTTCTGATCTTACCCGCTGAGCCACCAGGCCCCTCCACATCTATCTACAAAGCATCTAAAACTCAACCAAAATGTGCTTTTCTGCTACTCTCTCTCAGGGATTACACTCTACCGTGAGAGCGACAGAGAACATGTTCTGCACGGCAGCCTTTCAGGTCCTGGATGAACACGATCCTGTCTCCTGCTCTTTAAGCAATTTTGACCAGAGAACCTGCCTCCTAGAGTGCGCCTCGTTCCAAGTTTGAAAAAACTGATTTTGAGAGTTGGGCCCAGAATTGGAAGGTCTTGCAGAGAAACCCAACTAACAGAGAACAGACCGCAACTATTTTTTTCTGGGGTCTGGGCATTGGGCATCCCTTAACGGAGCTCTGTTTAAAGTCGCTTCAATTGCTGCCTCATGTTCAGTCTGCGCTGAATAACGTCCCCAGCCCTTTTCCACCTGCGCTGCTCTCTTACAAGGCTCTCTGTCCCTCTTCCAAAGCAATCAACATTGGGACTTGCAATGGCACCAAGTAGGTTGGGGCAGGACAAATTCCCTGGGCATTTAATCCTTTTCCTATTCTGTCCCATTAAAAATTGCATTTCAGTGACTCTGGGGAACAGCCGAAAGCTTTTGGAGACCACAGGTTCCAGCGCAACTCTGCATCAGATGTGAGTGGATAACGCTGTTACCTGTTCTGAACTGGGTTGGTTGCAACTCTGTGCATCTAACTGAACAGTCTACATTCCCAAAGATTATCTCTTTATAAAGTAGTATTTGAGATAAAGTCACAGGAGATGTAGATTTTTTTTCCAGTATGTCTGAGCTTGCAGAAATTCAAAAAGCACAATAATCATAACTACAAGAAATGTGTCTTTTGTCTTTTTTTCTTTTTTAAGAGAGAGACATTTGTGATACATCTTTGGGACAAATACAGCAGGCAGGATAAATATGAAAATGATAAAAAACATAGGAAGAAAAAAGAAGATTAGGGGACAAGGTGTGAAGAATATATCAGCAATGGGAGTTATTGTCAAAAGGGGCATAGCAAATAAGCAAAGGATAAGTGCAAAGCTAAAAGGGTGTGTGTGCATGTGTGTGTTTGAGCTGAATTGGGGCAGAGATTCAGGATGCAGGAAGAGAAATGTCTAGAAGCATGCCTTATAGCAGTGTTTCTCAACCTTGGTTACTTCAAGATGTGTGGACTTCAACTCCTTGCTGGCTGGGGAATTCTGGGAGTTGAAGTCCACACATCTTCATGTTCCCAAGTTTGAGAATACTGTAAGGTTGCCTTACAGTATTTGCTTTTATTTGTGATTCTTGCTTCCCTCTGCACCAGCGCTCATCTGGGGATCAGAAGAAATCCCTTTGGGGAAAAAATAATGAAAGAAATACTGTAGCAAGATTGTGTCAGAGCTTGAGTCTTTAAAGGAGTTGGCAAATCAGAATTAGATGTGGGCCTTTCTAAGCCACTGAAATGAGGATGCAGTGTGGGGACGGGTGGTGGTGGACAGAGGGGAGCCCTCCAAAGCGGTTGTTCCTCCTCAACATGATGCAATCAGAACAACAGAAAGGCGGCTGCTCAGAAGTCAAATGTAAGATCTCTGCAGAGCCCAAGGGAAAACTGCAGCTGGGAGGTTAGGAGTCAGAACAGCCAACATTTCCCATGAAGCTTCACTGCTGAAACTTCTCTCCCCAGTACAAATACTGATAAAACATTGCAAAGAAAGAAAGCAGAAAGCGAGACAGAAAGCCCTCTTTATGTTGCACTCCAGCCCACGTGAATGCAATAAAACAAGCTGGATAATTGCACCCCACTGCAGAGTCCTCATAGGCAATAGAAAGGAGGAAGCCCTCAGTGGCCCTTAGTAAAAGCACTGCTGCAGACCGTTTTGCTTCCAAAGAAGGGAGCCAAATCCTTGGTTAGGTCTCATGTGATTTTAAGAGACCATGTAAGCAGCTTTTGGGAGTCCAGGGGGCTCAGCAACCTTCGGAATAAGAACCCCACCCTTCCAGAGACAGCTTTGGTTGCCAAAGCCACCCACATCCATAAGCTGCACAGAACAATGCAAAAAACGGAGGAAAATAAAACAGTATTTTGAACAAGTGGGACCACAGCTTGGCTTTCAAGTGGCCTGTCAACTGGATGCATGTTCGAAAGGGGGGGGGGACCCACAGCTTGCAAGCCACGTGTGGACCCCAACATTCGGAGTTTTTCCCAGGCTTCCAAGAGTGGGTAGAATTGAAGGAGCTGGATTTTTAGGAGATGGATTTTTGCTTAAGCCCTGTGAAGGGTTTTGATATTGGGAACACCCACTAACTTCCTTCTCCCCCCACCCGACTGGGATATGACTTAGGAACAAGGTGGGTGCTGCCATCGTAAGGGATCAAGCTTTTAAAACAAAAGGGGTGGCTCCTCCACAGTCGCTGCCCCAACCCTCACACAAGGCTCTGGACAAAGGCCTTCCTCCTTCTTACAAAAGGGCAGCGCGCTTCTCGGGGCCAGGGACCCCCAGGCTTATGCAGGAGATGCTTTCCCACAACTGTTGGCTAAGAAAAACCACCAAGTTTAGGGGGGTTATATCTTGGAATATCAAGTGTTACTTGCAAATTAGAAGAGGAAAACCAGTTCCTTCATTCCCTGCTTTGTGGGCTTCTCAGAAAACAAACTGGCGTCTGGGGGAACAAAATCCAGGATTGTATGGTTGATCAAGCACTGAATTCACCCCAATCTCTGACCTTAATCAGAGAGCAGAGAGAAAGCCCCAGGGCTGCCAGAGATGCGCCCACTTTCCCAGTTCTTTCTAGAAATCATTTGGCCCAGCCTTCTTTATTCAGGTCCTTCCAAAGAGGTTCAACTACAACTCCCATCATCTCCAGCTTTTGGACACGTTGGTCAGGATTATGGGAGTTGGTGGGCGAAAGGAAGGCTGTACTTTCTCCCAAGCCTGCTTTAAATAAATAAACTATATATGATATTTCCTCTCTTGCACCGAATAAAGTATTTGCATATGGTTACAGAGAGTTCTATTGGACTGGAGCGGAATATAAGCCCTGGGAAATAAATAAATCAACTTGCCAAGAAAGAATCTTCCCATTTTTATTCTTTCTGCAAGGACAGATGGACTGTAGCTGCCTGAAACCTCCAAGTAACCATGCAGAGAACACGCACAATTCAAATGGGCTTGATCTGTGTTTTGTTTAAAATGATAGACCCAACTCTCCCAACTCTGAGTGAATTTTCAGAGAAACAGGAAAAGTCCCTGGAGATGCTCAGGATGCCTTGCTTGTTGATCTGGGAAAAGAGGGAACGGTCATCGCAAGGCCACGTACATCTGGGCGGCCTGGGCCGGACTGGTCAGGGGAACCAAGCAGGTGGACCAAAGCATTCTCAGGCAGAGAACCGTTTCTTCCCTGGCCGCACACACTTCTGCGCAGCTACCGATGGAAGAGGAAGGCCAGAAATCTGGGTCTGTCTAGGATTCCATGACCTATATCTTGTTTCGTATGGTTCTTTTTTTATTTATTATTAAATTTATACACCGCCCATCTCACTATAAAAGTGACTCTGGACGAACATCAATTTGTACTTTTGTTTTATTGTTCTAGCTTTTTTAATTGTGTAAAGCAGTGTTTCTCAACCTCAGCAACTTTAAACAGCCCCATTTTTACCTGTTTTGTTCCGTTTTCATTGCTGGCCTGATGGCCGCAATAAAGATTTCCTTTGAGATTTGCCTGGCCATGATACATGGGAAAATTGGTTTTCAACCGCTGAGTCTCCAGGGCAGTTTTTTTTATTTATTGAATTTCATTTAGTTTTAACCACCCAGAGTCGCTGGGAGTAGGGCGGTGGAAAATTTTAATAAATAAATAATTTTAAATTTATTGATAAATGTATTGATACTACTAAATTGCTTTAAATTTAATAAATAAATAAATATTGTTTGTAAAACGTTTTTAGAAACATTACTGCCTTAAGGTTACTTAAAACATTCAAAGTTTCTAAAATGTTCAAATAAAGAAAAGGGAAACAATGGTGTGTAATTAATGGCTTTGGAGAAGATTAGAAGTATAATATAAATCAATCAATGAACAAACTGAACAGGAAGGAAGATTTAAAAGGCCTAAAGATCCCTCACAATGCTACGTTTTGCATTATATTATATTCTGACATCTGTCAATCTCTGTCACGGTGGAAAGTCTTTGAGACCCACTCATTTTCCACAAATTGTTTGAGCTGTGATCTTACACACAGTTTACTAGCCTCAATCTGTTAGGGAAGAGAAAAACGTCTGTTCTATTATTGTCACACATTGTTATTTTCCCTTGTTTGCATTTTTATTTACGTATGCTAAATAAACCAAGAGTAGGACATCTTATTGTATCAATCGGAAAGGAAGATTATTTTTTCCTTGAATAATTGACTTAAAAAGGCAGGGCCAGCTTAGATTTGCTGAGAACGTGTTCTTGGAGGCAGGCGCATTTCTTCTGCGTGCCCTTCCTTTTGGTGGCATCTGGATGATCTTGTCTGGGCTTAGAAATCAGGCAGGGTGGAGCTTGATTAGGGCTTGGACAGGAGACCACCAGAAAAAATCCCAGAAAAATAAATGGCAAATCATTTCTGTACAGTACTGTAGCCGAGAAAACTACACGGGGGCGGGGGCGTCTATGAAGCCACCAGGAGTCAAGTCTGACGAAGGAGACTACACCTTTGCAGTCCTGCCTCTGGTGGGGGCTAGTAAATTTCTCGTAAATATGGAATGTCTTATTTTTATAACTGCATTGCAAATACAAAGAATCTGACAATGAACTCAGAAATGATTTCCTTTTCTCCCATGTTTATTTGGTTGTTTAAACACACACATTGGCATCTTTTCCACTTTAAGTCACCCTTTCAGTTACCAGAGATGGTGTGGAATTTTAATGCAATCCTTATCCTGAAATTAAATGCTTTCAGTGCAGGGCTTTCCAAAGTTTTCCCGCGGCGACACACCAACCGCTGTTGGTGTGTCGCCGCGGGAAAACCCGGAAGTGTCGCCGTTGCGGCAGCGCGCAAAAACCCGGAAGCGCTGCTGCCGCTTTCGGGTTTTTGCGCACCGCCGTTGGTGTGTCGCCGCGGGAAAACCGCTGATCATCATCAGCGCTTCCGAGTTGTGTGGCGACACACCAGACTGTGTGTGGCGACACACTTTTGTGTGGCGACACACAGTTTGGAAAGCTCTGTTTCAGTGTGACCTTGTTAGGACAGCAGTAAAACAAACAAGCAAGCAAACAAACACGCTGGCTGAAAACCAACCCAAGAATTGCCTGATTCTCATCTGCTATCTTGCACGGAAGTCTTCAAGAAGCAAGCAGGTGAAGAGCCGTTTCATGCCAAAGGGGCCCCTGGTTGATTCAAGCACAGGAAGGCTTGATCGGTTTAGCAGACCGCCAAGCCTATCACTGCGTAGGAGGAGGGAGTGGTGTCATTTCAGGTTCAAAGGGAGGGGTCTTCTGGGCCAATCTGCCCTCCCCAAATTAGCTGAATTGTGGGGTGGAGAGAATTAGGAGAAGGTGACGTAAGAAATAATTAGCTTTTTCCAGTCTTAAGTAAGTCTATGCTTTTGGATAAAGAGCAGAAGTGAACATTATGGAAATTGCACCCAGGAGAACCAAAGATTGCCATGTTTAATACTGCTGGCTGGAAATAACCCTTTAACAGGCTCACACCCCAGTTGCGGAGCAGCTCTAACATCGCGAAAAGGTGACTCTTTATTCTGCAAGGACGAAGGCACAGGCAGTGGATTTTAGCCACCCTAGACCAGGCTGACACCTGTTCTGGTCCTCTGACATCCCAGGGTCTGTCCAAAATTATCTTTACATCTTGACTTTGCTTATCACAGAAATCTAGGCAGTGACCATCTCTACCAAAACACAGAGAAGTTAGCCTTCCATTAGGGCTAAGAGAACATAGTCACTCCAAGGTTGGCTAGAGAAACGTCAGTTTCAGAAAACACCCCCCTTTCCTTTGGCCTCTTGAGACGCCGGCCTTCCTCGATTCCACATTGAACGTACAGTACACACACCTTTTCTCCCCTGCCTTCTTCCTGCAATGCCTTGTATAACATGACCAAGACTGTATTTCATTCCCCTTCAAAAGAAATTCTGCACAGCTTTAACCCATGTTGAAATGGACCTAAGATCTACTTGTTTCTTTATTTGTTTTAACTGCCCGATGAACAGAGTCCTTTGGGCAGACTATGAAATGATTTGGAACAAAGGTAGCAAGCAAATAAAGACTAAGTTAGTTACACAGGACAAGAATGGGTCAAGAAAGAAAATATCCAAAAGCCACTAACCCAGTGTAATGCAGCTACCAGTACTTAAAATCCAGACCAACTAGCAGTGATATTCTGCCCTTAAGAAATGGCTGCCGAATTTCTCCTTCCCCTGGAGAAATCTGGAGAAACTTGTTTCCCCAATTTCTCCACTGGCAGGTTTGGCAGAGAAATTCTCAAGGCTATTTGTGCCCCGTTTTACTCTTTCAGATGCCTATGGGGAGCCCAGAAGCAGGGCGAGAGAGGAAGAGATGATTCCTAGCAGACAAGATCACGTGATTTCCTGCTTCCAACTTTGAGGGTAATATGTAGCCCTTCTCCCTGTCAGATGGTGGTCAGATCTTCTGATAATGAATGACATCATGCCACGTGAGGAATAATCCCTTCTTTCTGTTCTGAAAATCTCTCCCCATTCACATGAATTGAAGGATCTCTTGAGAGTCCTCTATTTCATGAACAAAAATATATCCATCACTTTCTCCATGTTGCACATCATTTTCATGCCTCCAATAAAACAATTCTACCATGACGCACTTACCGCTCCAAGCATGATTCTGAAAATAAGCCAACGATAGGCCCAGATGACGATAAAGGAAGGAGGCGTATTCTTGGCCAACCTGGAAAGAGTCCACAAAGGACATAGGAAGATCGCTAAAAAACCCGTTTCGAGAAGCTGCGATTCCCATCCTAGAGGAAAATGATGGAGAAGGCATCAGATTGCTGCAAAAATAAGGCATGTTATTGATGCAGGCTAGGCTTCATAAAGCATTTGGAAGGGGAGCTTTGCAAAGCTTATGTGAAGTGCCCCTCTTTGGAGTTTTAAAGCAGCAACGGCCTTTGAAGGCTAGTGTGGCTGTTCGCATGTTTGCACGTACATAGCCATCTGCTGTCCAAAAGACATCCCATGTTTGCCTTATTTTGTAAGTATAATCCACCTGAAGATTTCTATGCATTTTTCATGTATGTTTCTTTTAATACAGTATATACATTTTGGTCTGCCTATGTATCAGTGGAAGAGGTACAGTGATCGACCCCATGTTCCAGCAGAGATTACACTTTTTTGATTTCACAGCGTGTGTGTGTGACTATAGATATACAGTACATTATAGTGATATAGATATATATAAATGTGGGTGTGCCAGTTTGTCTGCTTGCCTTTTAACAGTGGTGAGCAGACCTTCCAAATTATTGTTCTGTGCTTGCAAGTATGAACACACCTGCCATCCTAGTGACACTCTGTTCCCTCCCCACCTTTAAACCTTTTAAACACTTATAAACAGAATACCCTGGAGAAGATGCTGATGCTGGGGAAAGTGGAAGGCCAAAGGAAGAGGGGCCAAGGGCAAGATGGATGGATGGTATTCTGGAGGTGACGGACTCGACCTTGGGGGAGCTGGGGATGGCGACGGCTGACAGGAAGCTCTGGCGTGGGCTGGTCCATGAAGTCACGAAGAGTCGGAAGCGACTGAACGAATAAACAACAAACACTTCCTACCACCTTGGCTTAATTTTTCCCAGGTGCGAAGACTTCTAAACGAAGACCAGGGTTGCAGCCAAAGACATCCAATAAAAGCCACAAGGTCATGTCTATCATGATGTCCTGTTACAAATGACACTACATCACTTGTGTCACTTTTAAATCATGTGTCTGAAGATGTCACAACACATATGATGATGTCATAACATATGTGACATCACCTCCCTCTCCCCCTGTGGATGCAACCACTATATTTCTCTCTAAGGCATTCTTGGAAATAATAATGATGTTTGAGGCATACTAACTTCCTGTTAAAATCAAATTAATAAAATAACCATGAAAGTAAAGGTTGAATACTTGTAAGGGAGGTGCTTAGGAAGCTGGATTAAAAGATGTTATGGCCACCCATCAGCAAAGTTCTCATGGCGGTATGTAATTATATGAATATCAAAGGAGAAGTGTTGGGATGTTGAATCTGACAGGATGCCACCACGAAGAGCAGCAAGTTTGAGGGGCGATGGAACACTCTCTACAGGTATGCAAAGAAATAGCCATACACATATTTTTTTCCAAATCAATACTTATCAACTTCCTAATTCAGCAGGGCTGACACCACCCAGGAATTTGCTTTTTCTCTTTTCCAATTGCACTCAGACACCTGTCAGGCAGGAGAGGAACATTCTACCCAATCTCACGCAAATTGCAACCCTTTGCATAAAATTTTCCTCCAAGCATTGGCAAAATACACACTGCAAAAAATATCCAAATGATTATTAAGAAAGGTGAGGGTGATAGAGGACAGTCAAGCAACCAACGAGCTAAGTCAGCAGCTGGTCATCTGGTTTATTCTTTATTCCAAAGAAGTGATACAGCACCGTCTGGGGAAAAACAAGGTATACTGTTTTTTCAGACAACCATGTTGATGCACAAAATAAATGTTATACATGTTCTAATTATATGTAAATCTATATTCCTCAGTCTGGTACTCCAGACGTAAATGGCTCCCTGTTACCTCCTCCTAAATGTTAAACCAGAGATTTCCAAACTTTTCATGTTGGTGACACACTTTTTAGACATGCATCATTTCGCGACACACTCTTACAGCTGGGCACAAGGCAGGCACTAGGACCTGCGTGGAATCACAGCAGGTTTGGAGGCAGCAAGGCACAAGGCAGGCACTAGGACCTGCACGGAATCACAGCAGGTTTGGAGGCAGCAAGGCACAAGGCAGGCACTAGGACCTGCGCGGAATCACAGCAGGTTTGGAGGCAGCAGGGTACAAGGCAGGCACTAGGACCTGCGTGGAATCCTGGCAGGGCAGGTTTGGAGGGAGCAGAGTACAAGGCAGGCACTAGGACCTGCGTGGAAGCCAGGAGGCAGCAGCAGCCGCGACACACCCAGACACTGCAGCCGACACACTAACGTGTCCCGACACACAGTTTGGAAAGCTCTTTGTTAAACCATTCTTAACAGATAAGAATCTTTTCAGAACCGCATGCCTATGTATGAGTTATAGAACAGAAACTCGTCCAGAGACACAAAAAGGAATCCGACACCGAGTAAGGCTAGGCAATTTAGACAGCAGACATGAAGACCCCGCCAAATTGCTTGGCCCCAGCCTGCAGCTGAATGGCAGACAGCCAGACCATAATGATTATTCATACAGAGTTGCAGCAGGCAGACTCATGGGTCTGTATGAAAAAGCTGAAGCTCGCGGAGGTCTTTATTTCTGATTGGAAACCCAATCCCCTCACTATAGGATGTCCCTCTGACTAGGAGTCTCAAAAATACTGGTTGAAGTAATCGAGGGCAGTTGTGAACCCAGATTGTTCCAGGTTCCAGTCCTGTGAGGGTGTCAAATACAGAGATGAATAATAAGAAGGACCTGTACTCCCCTTTGTTTTATTTTTTGTTCTGATAAGTGGCAGTGCAACTTGTTTCCTACACCTGAACCTCAATTATTCTTTTCTCCTTTGCGTCTGAGCTCTGCTTATTAAAAGGGAGAGGAAGAGCACTCATTTTATACTCATTTTATCCGCACACATCCTGTCGCTTCTAGGAGATAATACGGTGCCAAAGCCAGCTTTTCAGAGTTGGGGGGGGGGGCATAAACAGACTCCCAATTTGCCGTTGCATAAGCCCCAGCAGCTGCATCAAAAAAGGGATGGCGTCGTCCGCCAGTGAGAAAGGTTAATTGTTACTGGGGGAGCCCCAAAGGCCAGTCCTGGGCTCTGAGCACCCGAAGGGCCGTCTGGTTCATCTGATCCCAGCTGCACAAGACCCCTACTGTTCCGCGGGCTTTCACATGCTAATCGTCACAACTCCAGTCCAAAGACACAAGTGCGCATGCTGGATCTGCCAGGCAAATCTATTTCTCTCCCCTCTCACATTCCTCCACAGGGTCTCCTGGGGCACATCTGTCCCCCCCGCCCCGCCTTCTCCCACCTCCCACGCCACCCTGGCTCAGCTGCCCGAGCCCCTGCCAGGACGCCTCCCTTAACACATGTGTGGTTCAACACACATCGCTAACAGAAGACCCGACCATCTTTTGGGGTCAGGGGTGCATCATGCTTCAAAAGGGCCTGAGCCTCTGGGGTGGCCACTTCATGGGGGCTGGGCTCCCTGCCTTGCTGAGATTGGGGCACGATGCCCCTGAATCTCTCCTCCCAGCCATGGTTTCTCTTTCACTTGAGCCAGAAAAGGCCGCGGAGCCTGGGGTCCTCCAGGGGCTGCAGAAGTGGTGCCCCAACAGATGGAAAGGCACCACCGGGTCAGGTCTCCTGTTTTCCTTTCCTAAAATGCACCTCACGTATTTGCCCACTTGTTATTGGGCAGCAAGGAAGGGGCACCTAGCCCCGTCTCTCTTTGGGAAGGGGGGCATTTTACCTTTTGCCTCATGGACCACAACGCCAAACCTCCTGGAATTCCCAGAAGGGAAACGAATCAGCGCTTTGGGCTGGGCACGCCGCCAGCCGAGAGCGGCCCTGGCCACCCTACCTGCCAGCCTGGCTCCAGGACTGAATCCCTGGCACCACCAAACTCTGGGATTGGTTCCAAGGTTGCTGTGCCAGAATTTATTTACAGTGGGGGGGGGGCTGTTCCTCCATGCAGCTGGGAGCGGTGGTGGGGTAGGAGACATCCTCCTGATCAGCCTGATGGAGCAAGAGGCGCTTCTCCAGCTGTTTCGTTTCTTGAAGGGGGACACGGGAGATTTGAAACTACCCACCAAGACGGCTCTCCAGGGCAGCTCCCTCCAGAGGGAAGACGGCGTTGCGTCTTTTAAACAATGCCCAACCCATGGACCTCTGCAGGAGGGGGGAAAGGGTAACACGAGGGTCACCACATCATCACGCAAATGATGCGACTCAGTGCTAGCATCAGATAACATGACGCAAGTGCATAATTGCATCCTTTGCCCAGTAACGCATGACACAATTACGTATGGATGGATGCAATCCTGGCTTGTTGCAGACACTCCTGGTCCGACCCTCTATGCAGCATCTTGGGGGAGACTGACTTCTGTCCCCGGTCCATAAAAGTGACTGGAAGCAACAGTTTCTACAGGCACTGGAATTGCTCTCCTGGCGCCATGCACTCTCAGGCCGAGGCTATGACTTTGCTCCTGAAACCATCCCCCAGGGGAAAGGGCTCAAGATTTTGGGACCCGGTGGCTTGGGAGCCCTGGAATACCATCTTGGGTGGACCAACCGGACGAGCCAGCCTGGTGCCGCGATTCAGGGGCCGGACTGGCACCGGGGACCCCAGGCTTCTAGGCCGCTCTCCCCCACTCCAGCCACAGCAGCTCACGAGGCGACTTTCGGCCAGTCACTCTGGCTCAGCCTATCCTACCTCACAGGGTTGTTGTGGGAAAATAGGAGGGAGCGCAGCATCTTCAACACCTGAATGAAAAGGCAGGGTGCCCACCTCATAAATAAATCATACAATTCAACATCACTGATCAGCACACCAAACCCCCAAAGGGTTACATTTCAAAATATCGGGTCTGGGATGAGTGGGGGTGTGGGGAGGCAGAGATCAATCCCATTTTTCAGCCCCCCCCCCCCCCCCCCCGTTCTTCATGAACTTTGAACAGCCAGCCATGTCTGACCGCCAGGTCAAAAGACTCCCCCCCCCCCCCAGTGAAGACAAACAGCCCTTGCTAAACTTCCGAGGTGCAGAAAAAACGGCCTCACGAAGAGGGGCACTCCTGGCCTCTGCTTCAACTGCCCCCCCACCCCGTTCTGCCGCCGAGGGCTGGGGCTGCATCCTGATACTTCTGGGAACGAACGGCTCGCATTGTTGGCCCACCTGCTCCCGTTTTCTCCGGTTGGATCTCGTCAAATTTCAGCAGCTGCAAAGGGCGCACAATGGCTGCCTCTGTGACCACGGCGAGGGGGGAGGGAGGCCATTTCGGAGGGAATAAAATTAAAAACGGGACACATTTCAACGCCTGCGCCCGCCTCACACGTGTTCCAAATGTTCGGTACGTGCACTGATCTGGGTGCAGAAGAATATGCCAACTGGCATCTTCTCCCTTCGTTCCCTTTTATTTCTGCTTAGAACAAATGCTGGAGAGTCCCACATTTACTGCATTCCATTTTTTGCTCCGAATCAAACACGCTCAACCCCCCCCCCCAGACCTTATCAACCAATGTTCAACTACGAACAGCTGTGGGCTGAAACAGATCTTGGCCGTTCCTTCCCCCTCCCTTGCATTTATTAAGACATTTCATTGGAAATAATGAACTTTCAGCCCAAGATCAGACAGGAGACTTTACAGAACCATAACAAGGATCATTCAACATTCAGGCTAGGAGATGACATTTGTGGGACTAAATTCTGCAAAGCACATGCACTGTAACATAATCAGCTCTGCCCACTTTTTTTTAATATCAGTGCTCACCCCCTTTTTTTAACGTAAGGCAGATGCACCTAAAATAGCAATTAAAAGCTAAAAACCTAAATACTCTTACTCAGGGGTACTGAGGACAAGGGGACAGGCATCTGAGAAATCACAATACAACAAAACACCAGGCTGGTGCATGGGGAGAAACAGACTGGTTCATGTGAACTGATTAAAAGAAAATAATGGATGAAAAGAATGCTCTAGAAGGCAATTAGAAACCAAATGTCAGGCTCGTTGAGCTTGCCTGCCATGTAATTGAGCCAGCACGTGTCAGCCTGCCTTGTAGCTGCTACTTTGCACAGAAGAGAATCGCCTCCCTCGCACTCCTCCTCGCTGACTGAGACAAACTGTGAACAGTGATAAGGCACCTGGGCTTTCATTAACAAGCTGGGAGGGGGGAGATCAGGAGTGGGGAAACGGTTGTTTTGAAACTAACAAGGGTTGAAGTCAGAAGGATGTGGTATTCAGAGCTTCGTAGCTGTCCTATGTAGCTGTACTCTAATAAATGAATTCTTTTAGCAGTCTGATGGATTGCCTGGAGAATTTCTTAAGTTAGATACTGGCACTGGGACCATCACAGAAAGCTCTGAATCACAAAGGATGGCAACGTGCCCTGAAGACACTGTTCTTTCTGAGACAGCAGTACCTTCTGTGGACCCAGGGTGGTCGAGCAATCTGGACTTTGCTGTTATGGATGAGTGGCAAGAGGAAGAACTCATCCCAGGGACTGGAGGTGTCCTCCCAGCAGGAGTAAGACTTTCCCAGTCCCCCGTCAGAACAACCCATGGTGAGCAATACCATGATAGAATTACTGGAAGGCTTTCCAACTGGAAAAACCTGGGATATGCCAAGTAGAGAGCCCCAGGCGAAGGAAGAACCACAGAAAAGATCCAGCTCCAGGAACGGAGGGGATGTTAGTCCTCCCAGGATGGAGTGGCAGAATTTTGGAGCCCGACCTAAAATCCAGTTCGCCCCCACTACAGGAGGCGAGAGACAGACGGTCGACAGCAATTGGACGCAACGCAGATCCAGAGGCCGATCGGCATGTGACCATGGAGCGAGGATCCCGATCTAGATCGGGGCAACGAATCGGGGCAGTGGAACGTCAGGTATCAGAGCTTGGAAATCGTATGGAAGGCTTACAAGGCATCATCGAAGCGATGAGTCAACAAGTGAGCCAAACAGCCATGGCCACTACCGGCCAGCAATTCGCCGGAGGCCCTGGCCAACAATTTGCGACAAACCTACGAGAAGAGAACGTCTCGGCTCGCCACAGCACCACCAGTGTTAGACCCCAGCCTGCACCTGTTGCGCCAGGGCTGGGACAGCAAACTAGTGGGAGTGTAGAAATACGAGATCTGAAAGTGAAATTCGGAGGCAATCCGAAGCAATTGGCATGGTTCATGAATCAAGTTCGTGGATTCATGGACGCATGGGGAAGAGATTTCCCAAATGACGACTCGAAAATCCGATACATTACAGCACACTTAGAAGACGAAGCGGCCGACTGGGCGGTGGATCTGTACAGCACTGAAGCACCAGAGATAGAGGACTTTGACGAATTTATGTTCGCTCTCCGAACTCGCTTCGAAGTTCCCCTCATTGCGATGCGAGCCAGAACCAGTCTGCAAACTCTTAGACAAGGAAAGCGATCCACATCGGGGTACGCCTCGGAATTTAAGAGGCTAGTGGGAAAAATGACTGATTGGCCGGAGTCGTTGAAATTAGAGTATTTCTGAGTCAGCTTAAAACCTGAAATTTTGGAATGGTGTCTGGCACGGGCTAAACCAACGACCCTGCGAGGTTGGATTTGCCTAGCTGGAGAAGTCGAAGAAGCCCGCGCGCAAGTAAAACTACAGCACCGCCTGCATGGAGCCGAGAAGCGCATTTCTACTACTACTGTGAGTACCGAACGAAAAGGAAGACGCAGAACGTGGGAAAGGGAGAAAGAGCGGATGTTTTTAAGTTTGAATGCTTCGCGCCAAAACGGTATTCAGAGCTTCGTAGCTGTCCTAGTCTGATGGATTGTCTGGAGAATTTCTTAAGTTAGATACTGGCACTGGGATCATTACACCAACATTCTTGAAAGAAAAAGAATTCAGGTTCTATTGTTTCCTCCAAAGATGTTCAAAACAGCCATGTTTCAGAAAGGGGAAAAGATGAAATTATTGCATAAGAAAGAAAGAACTCTAATCAAAGAGGATGAAGTAAACAGAACTCTTTTATTTGCACTGGACTCTGAGTGCAAGAAGTCAAACTGAGAAAAATTCAGGCAGCAATCCTGTCCCACCTCCCCGTCCAGGATGCAAAGTTTTACAAATGGACATGCTATAACATCTGCATAATCATGCTGAACGTCAAACTCAGTTGCAGCCAGGTGCTCAAGAGATAAATTCCACCCTAAGGAACGCATTCAGACATGCAAATGGAAACACCGTGGATCTACTTTATATGCTGGTTCTTCTGAACGCCAATGATAGTATTGCTAGATTCAAGGTAATACAGACAGTGAGGTTATCTGCTCTGATAAATGAAGGGAACATCCAGGACTGAGACTTGTACTTGTGAATGTCAGCATCTGAGGGACAGACAGGAGGAAAGAAAGTATGGGTTTGATGACATGCTTAGGGGCTTGTTGAAACTATCTGGCTAATCATGGGTCAGAAACACAAAGTTAAGCTAAGTTAAGAGTGTCATTATTACTGGAAGGACTTTATGTTCTAAAGTATTAGTATATGCAAGCTACATCTGTTTCTTTCTTTCTTTCTCATTGGCTTACAGAGATTATAAAAAACCAAGTAAACCATCCACAGTATTACAACCATAAAAACAGTAAAAAGCCACCACCCAAACAAGCCACAGCGGTAGAGCTTTCAGGTTTTCATGTGCGGCGGCGGCAGTGGCAGTGTCCTGGTGTGCCACACAAAAACCCGGAAGCGCTGATGGCCTGCCACCGCGCGCAATACTGCGCGCGGCGGCACGCCATCAGCACTTCCGGGTTTTTGCGCGGCACACCTGGGCCCCGCAGGCGACATAGTACTGTGTCGCGACACACAGTTTGGAAAGCTATGACATAGAAGGTCACCCACACTACAGCAAACTACTCAGCTATCAGAGTCTACTCAGCCACCCAGAGTCGTTTTCGAGATGGGCGGTGGAAAAATACGGTAAATAAATAAATACATCAAATGCAAATCCAGACCCATGTTATCAATGGGCATCCTTTCTTCTGTTTGTAGAAGAATATTGGACATAGTGCAAGACACGCTGGAAGGACTACAGATCTGCTCTCAATTTCAAAAAGAAAAACAAATCATTTGGAAGAAAAACTTGATTTAATGGTATTGTTCCAACTGCCGTAAAAGACTTCTCCAGCCTAATTTCCTTCCAATACGTTGGGCTACAATTCCCAGATTTCTCAGCAATGTCAGCAAGATTAGATGCCAGGTGGGAGAAGACTGTACCCAAATTTCCATCCATTTTTTTTAAAGGAAAAGTAGCCTTAATATATAAAGTTTAGATATTACATATTGATTGATGTAGCTTTAGCTGTTTAATCTAACTGCAAGAAAATGCATTACCCTACCAGGTACAGGTAGTCCTCACTTAATGACCATTTGTTTAGTGATGGTTCAGACTTACGATGGTGCTGAAAAAACCGACTTACAACCGGTGCTCACACTTATGACTGTTGCAGCGTCCCCACTGTCACATGATCATGATTTGGACACTTGGCAACCGGTTTGCATTTATGACCGTCGTAGCATCCCGTGATCACCATTTTCGACTTTCCCAGCTGGCTTCTGGCAAGCAAAATCAATGGGGAACTGCATGATTTGCTTAACAACCACGTGATTTGCTTAACAGCCATGGTGATTTGCTTAACGGCCTTGCAAAAAAGGTCGTAAAATTGGGTCAGATTCGCTTAATGACCGCTTTGCTTAGCAACCAAAATTCCTCTCGATTGTGGTAATTAAGCGAGGACTACCTGTATTCATTACAACCCTGTCTTGATCATATTTGCACTTTTTTTCTTTCCAGACATCCTTTAACATTATTGATTTCTGAACCCCCTCCCCCAAATCTTTTTGTCTCTCTGCCCTGCTCCCACGCCCCAGCTTTATGGCTTGTGCCACAATGATTTTATTAAATCTCTAGGGAATTGGCCTCCCTCTGTTGGGGGTCATTCCCCCCCCCCCCCCAGATTTACACAAACTGTTCGTCCAAATTTGGCCGTTTAGAAGCTCAGTTTGATATCTGAACAACTTCTACGACAGAAAGTACAGTGATACTATTCAGGGGAAGATTTCTTCCTCTGCCCCCCACGATACCAGGAAATGGAAGCTTCATAAAAGGACCCCGGATTCTGAAGACTGAAACAGGACACACAAGTCTTTTGGTTTTACAGCTCAACTTGGTTTATGAAAGAAGGAAACTTGAGAATCAAAGACTAAGCCATTGACCTCCTTGAGAAGGTAATAGCTGAAGCATAGCTTTCCAAACTGTGCGTCGCGACACAGTAATGGGTCGCCTGCGGTGTGCAGGTGTGTCGCGCGAAAAGCCGGAAGCACTGATGGCGCGCCACCGCACAGACTGCGCGCGGCGGCGGCGGCGGGCCATCAGCGCTTCCAGGTTTCACACGGCACACCACCGCTGTGTGTGCCGCCGCCGCCGCCGCTGGTGTATGTCACCAACAGGAAAAATTTGGAAAGCTCTGAGCTGAAGGGTTTACTGCAGTCGGGGGTGTTATCGCCGCAACACCTACAGAGGTTCCCCAGTGGAAGAGGTGGATAAAGGCCCATCCCCAGCCTTCTCTTCTGGCCACCCCAACCCCCCTCTACTTTTTCTCCCCGAATCATCCCAAGGTATCTTAAAAAGTCCAAGCTGTCAATCATCACTTTATCCAAGCATCAGACAACAGTCAACAAATACGTATTTCCTTATATGACTTGAAGCTAAAAGAGCTCGCATTTTCAGATTATCAAGTGAGCTTCAAATTGGGCTTTTAAGGGGCCTAAAGAGCAATGCCATCTCTAAGAAGGGGATCTTCTAATCCAGCCGTTCCACACCTGGGCACTCCCTGGGTCCAAGAGGCCTTATCCATTGCAAGAACTGAATTCTCAGAGCTTTGGAAGATGCTCACTTCTAACCATTCCATGAAAAGGCACCCCTTTCTCCAGTGAGTTTTGCACACCGTACTAAGTGAGGGCCTCCTTAAGTATGGTTTGTGGAACAAGCCAAATTGGCTGGATTTGCATGCTGGGCAAAGCCATAAATCATGGTTTACCAACAATGGCTGGGTTCATAGAAACACCAAATCAAACATGCCACATTATGATTTAGCGCAATGTCTGAATCTAATCTCTCTCTATAAAATAACTAAAAATACACACACAGCCCCTGTTCTTGCAGAAGGGACAACAGCAAAGGCAATGTTTTGCCAACAGCTCAGTCAGAAATAAGCCTGTCCCTTTGACTGTTCTGCCCAGGGCGTAGAAACTTGGACCAACCTGTTGCTAAGGTCCAAAGCAAAACTTTCCGGGGGCCCAGGAAGGATGGGGGCAATTGTTCTGGCCAGGCAGCCTCACCCCTGCTCAGCGCTGGGCATCCCAGTTGAAGCCCCCCCGACAGATGGCTGGCTGCCAGCCTCCACTGGACACATCCGATGACGGAGGGTCACCACCTCCATGGTAGTCGTTCCCTTCTTGAACTGGTCTGGCTTTTGGAACCGTTTTCTAACATTCACGTGGAATCTGCCTCCTCATAACGAGTAAATTCATTATTCGAAAACAGGTCTTGAACTTCTATGAGTGACGTCCTTTGAACTGAACCGATGTCTCCCTTCTCAGTCAATTTTTCTCTAAAGAAAATAATGCTCCCAGTTCCCCTCCACTTTCTTTGCGTAGGACATAGTTTTTAGTCCCTTGGTCATCCTTGTTGCTTTTTTTTTTTTTTTTGAAATTTTATCCTGCCTTTTATTATTTTTTATAAGTACTTCAAGGCGGGGAACATACCTAATACTCCTTCCTCCTCCTATTTTCCCACAACAACCCTGTGAGGTGGGTTGGGCTGAGAGAGAGTGGCTGGCCCAAGGTCACCCAGCCGGCTTTCGTGCCTAAGGCGGGACTAGAATTCTCAGTCTCCTGGTTTGCCATTGGCTCCTTCCTAGGGCTGAGAGAGAGGGACTGGCCCAAGGTCACCCAGCCGGCTTTCGTGCCTAAGGCGGGACTAGAACTCTCAGTCTCCTGGTTTGCCATTGGCTCCTTCCTAGGCCTGAGAGACAGGGACTGGCCCAAGCTCATCCAGCCGGCTTTCATGCCTAAGGCGGGACTAGAACTCTCAGTCTGATTTGCCATTGGCTCCTTCCTAAGGCAGAGAGAGTGTGACTGGCCCAAGGTCACCCAGCCGGCTTTCATGCCTAAGGCGAGACTAGAACTCTCAGTCTCCTGGTTTGCCATTGGCTCCTTCCTAGGGCTGAGAGACAGGGACTGGCCCAAGGTCACCCAGCCAGCTTTCAGGCCTAAGGCAGGACTAGAACACTCTGTCTCCTGGTTTGCCACTGGCTCCTTCCTAGGGCTGAGAGAGAATGACTGGCCCAAGGTCACCCAGCCGGCTTTCATGCCTAAGGCAGGACTAGAACTCATCGCCTCCTGGTTTCTAGCCTGGTGCCCTCACCACTAGACCAAACTGCGCCTGTTCTGGTTTCTCTGCATCCTTCTTAAAGTGAGGTGGACAGAATACTTGAAGTGACAACTAGCTAGCATGGAATAATGGAAACTATTATCTGTTTATTATCTCATGGACAGCAAAGATTACCAACAAGGAAGTCCTAGACAGAGTCAAACCAAAAATATCCCTGGAAGCCAAGATCACCAAACAAAAACTGTCATACTTCGGTCATGTTATGTGAGCCGACTCACTTGAAAAGACAATTATGCTGGGACTGATGAGTGGTAAAAGAAGAAGGGGCCGCCCCAGGACTCACTGGCTTGACACCATCAGAAGGGACACTGGAATGACTTTGATGGAACTAAAGGAAGCTGTAAGAGATAGAAAGGCATGGAAAGCATCGATCCACAAAGTGACTAAAAGTCGGACATGACTGAACGGATAGACAGATTATCTGTTGTGATCAGACTAACTGTACTTCTGTGGATTCAACCTAAAGCGCATTTACCTTTTTTTCTTTTTCTTTTTGCAACTACATCATACGGCTGCTGATCAAAAAGTCTGAGGTCAAACTTTCAAATACGGTCTTTGCTGCAAACACATAGACATGGCTTAAGCCAAACCATTCGCAGCTTCACTCCATGCCTCCTTCACCTAAAACACAGAAACAATGCTGCCCTCCCTACAGAACTGCTGTAACTCCCATCATTCCCAGCTCGTTCTTGCTGGTTGATCTGATGGGAGTTGTAGTCCACCCAACTGGGCACAGCTTTAAGGTAGAAGCAGGACCCCGCTCTCTCTCTCTTGCTCACCAACAGTTTTTCAGTTTTCTTTACCAGCTGATCCCTTCCAGACATTTCAGTGAGAAGACCCCTGCCAGACCTCTAAGAAATGCCTCCAGCCGTCCCAAAATATTTTTAAATCCCCAATTCTTAGCTAAAATCTTGCTGAATTACCTTTGCAAGTAGCACCTTGAGCAAAAGAAACTGTTGTGAAATGAAGATACACTGCAAAGTTTTGTTGCAGATAATGATACATTCTGAGCAAAACTTTACCTTAAGGAAAACTGGAGCAAATTTAGACATGCTTCCCCGAAAGGAAATAATCACAACATTTTTAAAAAAAAATAAAGAAGAAGCCAGTTCCCATCAGAGTAGTAGTACTAGCTCCTGGGCCATTATACGTTTCTTGATAGTCACTCTAGATCAAAGAGTCCAAAACGTGTGTTTTAACCAGAGGAATGTATGATGTGGTGACACACCAGTTGCCCTATCCTCACCTCACCATGAACAAAGGAGTACAATCTTGCGGAACAGAATCAGGGACAAGAGATGGTGGCTCGCAGCTGGACCAGGTATATGCTACCTTCAGCTGAAAACTAGGGAGACTTTCCAAGATTTATCCCTCACCAAAGCTGCCTCCAGGACAAAACCTCCAGGAAGATGAGATCTGGAAGCTACAGAAGTACCAGGCTGAGAGGAGAAAGACCCTGTTGAAAGAAGAGTCCAGGAACCAAAAGGCATTATCAGCCTCTCTTTTCAGAAGCACTGAGAGTCAAAACGATGATCAGGATCTTCTGGGTCTTAAAAAGTACATGTGACACAAGAGGAAAGAGAAAAACTGAGCACAAAACTTTTAAAAGCTCCCAATTATTCTCCAGGGTAGTCATTAGAAACTACTTAGGTGACAGGAAGGCGAGATCTAAGTGAATGCCGCAATAAATTAGCGTTTCCCCCGTTTCTGGGAGCAAAGCAGCAACTGACAGGGAAATCAGGAGGGAAGATGTTAATTTTTCAAAAAAAAAAAGTTTAAAGTTAATGGATGTCCTGTCTCTAGTTCTGTAGGTGGCTGTCATTCTAAGAGATCGCTCTGTTATTGCATTTCATGACTTCCCTCTCCAGGCAGTGGAAAGAGTTGTGATCTGCAGAGGAGAGCGGGGTGGTGGTGGTGGTGTTACTGAAGCCCAAGTGCGAGAGGGCATCGAAGGAGACCCAGGTCCAAGCCCCACTGGCCTAGCAGGTTCCTTGGACGTCAGCCTGAAGCCATGAAGCTTCTCCAAAGCTCTGGGACCTTCCCCTACCATTACTGGTTGGTAGAACCCCAGAAGGTGTCCCCAGCCTTGCCCCGTTGTGTCCATTCCCCTGGATTCGGACTCCCTGGCTCAGTTCTGATGCTCCTAAGAATCTAAGCACAGCCTAAGAACAGCCCTATTGGACACGGGTGTTATTTAAATTAGGCAACCCGGATCGCCTCCCGGCTCCTCACCCCAAAGCAGCAGCAACAACCGCTTCTGCACTTTCTGTGGCCACCTGGCTGGGTTGCCCAGGGGCAAAGGGGAGTGGCACCCGGGAGGGGTGCCAGCATTAGAAAAGCAGCGGCCAGCCAGCGCTGCAGACCAGCCTGTGCCAGGTCTCCTACCTGCAGCTCCTGCAAGAGACCTGGAGGAGGAGGAAGAGGAGAAGGCAGGAGTTGCCATAGCATCAGGACTAGGCGGGCACCCGGGCTGTGACAAGACTGGCCACTTCCTCTGCGTCAAGGTTAGGGTTCCCTAGAACCACCTGGCCAACTGAGCGCTGGTGTTGTGGTGGACCTGGGTGTGCTCCATCTCTGAGGGGGTAGAGGTATTAAAAGAAAACCCACAGCTTGCATGAACTGGACTACAGTTGGAAAACATACCAGCTGCTGGTTCAGACAAGGACCGTCTTAATTTTGTTTCTCACGAGAGTCAGCCCAATGCCTCTGAGATGCTTGCCAACAGGAGATGGAGGCCCGTCCCCTCCCAAATGGAAGCATTTGGAAGCCTTTCTCCCATCCCAGATGTAACATGGAGTCTTCAGAACCGAAAGTCTTGAAACGCTGGTCCTCCATGAATGAATTTATGCCACCCACTTTCAAAACCACCCAAACTGGTGGCCATCAGCGCGTTTTGTGGTGAACAATCATTTGTGTGAAAAAGGGCTTCCTTTTGGTTATTCAAACTCTTCCAATCATTTGGCTGATCTCTGGTCCTGTGTCTGGAGAGAGAGAGAGAGAGAGAGAGAGAGAGAGAGAGAAAGAAGACCCTCTACCTGGCTACTTTCTTCACACCATGCATAATCTTAAACCTCTTGATCATGTCCCCCTCCAGCCATCCTTTTTCCTCGATAAAGGGTCTCAAACTTTCTAGCCTTTCCTCACAGGAAAATCCCATAATCACTTTGTTCTCTTCTGCATTTTTCCAAACCTATTATCACGTTTTTCAAAAGGGACCACAACTTTATACCATAATCTGGATGGAGTCAAGCTGTAGATGTGTACATGGTCCAACCAAATCCATTTCTTGGGAGTGAAAAGGAGCATCGATTTCCAATTGCACGGGACTTCTGGTTGTTAAAAGGAATTACCCATGGCGTGTGGACTGGAAAACTGTGGTTGACCCCTCCCTTCAGAGCAAACTATGGCTTTCATTCCTGGTTTACAAGAGAACACCTAAATAATCCTCAAGCATCACAAGAAACTATGGTTTAACAAGCCAGGCAATCTTCTGTAAAGCATTAGGGAAGAGCAAAAGGAAGGAGTTAGCTCCAGATTACTCACTTTCCAATACGCCACCAACCGCTATCCCGAGAACGTTACGTCTGAACAGTTGTTGCTGTTAAGCTGCTATTAAGGCTATTCTCACAACAAACAGACACCACCACCACCACTTCTGGAAGAATCAATGGTCTAAAAAGTGCCAGAACTGAAAGGAAGACCCCCTTTGACTTTCCCTCTGAGCGTGTGCAGAAAACCCAGGCTCGGGTCCCAGGTAAGCAGATCTTCCCCTTATGGAGGAAGCGATTCCAGTCAGCGCCAATTTGTTGAAACAGCTGCATCTCTGCCCTTCAAAGCTTTCTTCACCACAAATTATATAAAGAGAGAATACGTGCCATTTTAACTCCCTTTCCTATAAACTATAAATTCAGAGTCACCCATGAATACAACCAGGAAAGGCATTGAGAACAAACGAAATCTTCCTGCAAATGAAGTTGAAGAGGTGAATAATGGGGAGGGGGAAGGGAATATAACTAAGCATTAAGAAAACAAAATCCTAAAGGTGGAAGGGTTTTGGTGGAACAGGCTGCCTTTGAAGGGAAAAGCTCCAGTAGAAAGAAAGAAAGAAAGAAAGAAAGAAAGAAAGAAAGAAAGAAAGAAAGAAAGAAAGAAAGAAAGAAAGAAAGAAAGAAAGAAAGAAAGAAAGAAATGATAGACAGACAGAGAGAGAGAGAGATTGCATTTTATTTTAAATACAGAAATATTTTGAAGCATTTGAAGACTGGATAGCCATCTCTCAGTCCTGCATGGAACAGCTGGAGGACAGAGGGAAATTCCAAACCCCCTTGAACCGTGTTGATTCTGTGAAATACCCCACTAGCTATTATCAGCAATGACCAGATGGAAGCTCACATTTTAAAAGTTGGAGGTCAACCTCTGCTTCGGACTCGCCACGGATTTCCAGAAACGGGATCCCTAAAGCGAAGGCTCAGGGGCACCGTCTGCCGGGCTGCTGAGGACAGGAATGCAGGCCGTCGTCCTCAACGTAGACCAGGTTCCCCAGAAAGCAGCTTTCATCCACCTTCCCTTGGCCCGCTCTGTCTTCATTGAACCGTCAGTTGATGAATCCTCCTTCTGGCCATCTGAGCACGTGCCCCCCCCCCCCCGGCCCCTGATTTTCTGTGCCAAAAGCCACCTCTCCAACTTCTCTTGCCAACCGATGGGGGAGCAGGCAGCAGCAGCGGGGGAAGAAACAGGTGTCCTTTTGATGTCAGCCTTTCCCCGCACCAAAAAGACCCACCTCCCCCAGAAAAGATGTTTTACCGCAGCTCAATTTTTAAGAGAGTTTAACCTCTGCTTAAGATTTGCTGTGGATCTCCAGAAAAGGCTTGTTGGTACCTGCTGCAGCGCCTAAGCTGGCGGAGAATTTTAAACATGGGTCAAGCAATCTTCCGAAAGACCGCTGGACGTGGGTCTCGATTGCTCCTGCAGTCTTCGGATAGACCGCCAGTCAGGTGCTCCAAGCGTCCCTCCTTGCAGCTTTGGTCCTGCGCTGCTGAAATTGGGAGAGTTGCAGCTGCAGGGTGGGGTGTTCCTGCAGTATAGTGCCAAAGCCTTTTAAGCACCCTGCACCCAGGAAAAGCTCCTCTGTGGCCTGCATTTCAGCAAGCCTGGGTAGGATGACTCGCTCCCCCTCCTTTTCTTCCCACTTCATCTGCCACCCATGGCAGCAGAAGGGGGGGAGCGGGGGGAGAATGGTGGAAAATAGCTCCGGTGGTGTCCAATCCCACCCACAGGTCTTCTGCTGCCAGGAACTGGCACCAGCGGGGGCGTTTCCCAGCCCCCTGCCCTCTCCTACCCTGAGCTTCACTGCCAAGGCAGATCAGGGGCTGGAAGCCCACCTGCTGTTGGGGCCCTTCCCACCACCGCATTTCAGTGCTGCTGCACGGAAGGGCCCCGAGGGGACCCAACCGGGTTCTTCTGCTGCAGAATGTAAGAATGTCAGTGATTCCCAGTCTGTCCCTCCTGCCTTGTAGGAACACGCTTTGCTCTCCTAGCTTAGCGCTGCGAATCTGAGGTTCTCTCCTTCACCAAGAAAGGCCATAGGACCTGAGCATCATTATGACTTCTACGACCAGAGGTGGTTCCTGAGGGACAAATCTGCAACCTTCTCACGCAAACACAGGGTCGATTTCTGAGCAATCCTCTTCAGCACCATCCACGTGGAGCCAAACACTCCGTTCCCCATATATAGACGCTTGCATTGTCCAAACTGCAGGAGCGAGAAGGATCGGTAAGCCTAAAGTTTGCAGAAACATTTCAAGTATTTATAGAGAATGTTTAAAAACTCCTAAGGGCTGAAAAAACCAAGAACAATCCAATGGGAACAGGGAACAATGATTCACATTGGGAAGGGGAGGCAAAGCAGGATGAGGATAGAACTGGAATAGCCTAGAAAACAGGCAGGAGGAACAGGAGGATGTAAAACTGCAACATTTTGTTGCAACATCCTGCAGCAATGACGTAGTAACCTTCTTCCAGCACTTCTTGACAGACTTCCAATTTTCCATTCTCACACTAGCACGTATGAGGAAGACAGGCCAGTTCGACTCCGATACTGTTAGGATTTTTCTCTCTCTAAGAGAAACTTGAGGGAGGCCAGATTTATTACTCAACAGTGCAGACCAGCTTCTCTGGGTTTTCTGATGAAAATCCATCAGAAAACTACATGGGCATCTATGCAAACTGCCCAATTTATATACTACTCATTCATCAATCATTGGCAATCACTCGTAGCCGAGTAAGATTGTCTTCCAAAGGTAAAATTTTAACAGTGCTACTAGACATCCCGTGACCAGTTGGGCCATCGTTTCAGAGATATTTCCTTCCCAGATGCCTCAATGCCTTCAACAATGGCAGAGATTCTAATGGACTGCCTTCACTGGAAAACTTCTTAGAAATTCAGGGAGATATTCAGAGATGTATCTGCCTAGAAAATAACCCATGTCATTCATATTGAACTGCATAGCCCAGTCAAACATCAGGAGTTGACCACAGGAAATGTGCTATGACATTTTGTATTATGACATAAAATCTTTGTGATAATTTTTACGTCATAAAATGTTTTATAAAATTTGCCAAATTTCAATTCCACAGAGTCAGGGGTCCCGGATTTTGGACGCATTCTATAAGTTAGCCCATTTGAGGTTCCTTGGTTCAAAAATTGTTGTCCTATGATACACCAGTTCGCCCAGTTAAAGGTTACAAACAAACATACGAGAGTTTTAGTAGTATATAGATATTTTGAGTAATATACATTTGTTCTGTTCACTGTTCGACTGCAGAAATCAAGACTCTACTACTGAAATCATAGCCCACAAATCAGCAATCTTCTTTGCCCTTCTAAAAAGTTGCTGCTAGATATAAACGATGCCACACATATTAAATACACTTGGGAGGGAGGGAAGGAGGGAGGGAGGGGGGAAGAAAAGGCAAAACATAGTTGGCTACAGAAAAAAACCACAAGCCCCCGGAGGGAACAAGAAGGGATGCAGGAAACGAACATTCATTATTAGCAAATCTTAAAGCCGTGCTGGGGGGGGGGGGGGGAATGCATAATTACACCATGAAAGAGCTCTACTTTCCAATTATCTTGCCCACGCTGAACTTTTTTGATGTCAATTATGTAACCCAGCACAAGCTAATAATGTCTTGGCGGGGGGGGGGGGGGGGGGTTAAAACTGAAGCAAGCCGAAAAGCTGGGGAGCCACTGTGATGTTTCTCCCAGCAGCCCAATCAGTGGGAAAAGGTGGAAACGGTTTGGATTTCAGTTAAACCAGTGTTTTTCAAACTTGGGAACTTTAAGATGTATGGACTTCAACTCCCAGAATTCCCCAGCCAGCCATGCTTCCCCATTCCCCATGCTGGCTGGGGAACTCTGGGAGTTGAAGTCCACACATCTTAAAGTTCCCAAGTTTGAAAAACACTGAGTTAAACGAAAAGGGATTGAAATACACAACTTTTGCTCCTCTTTGGATCAGGAAAGCAAGCTTCTGATTCTGGTTCCGGAGAAGCCTAATTCCACTTTTATCTCACAGGCAGTTAAAAGTTGCGCAGAGTTTTCCTTGCTAGGAACCGTTATTGTCTTTGCTCCTACGCACTTACACTTTTTTTTCTTATGAAGGTTCAAAATGACAAATAAGGCCTCCACGCCTACGGAGTTAACCTCCTGGAAGAAAGGGAACAGCAGAAGGCTGGGGGCGGGAGGGGAGCCTCACAGAAGCGGTCAGAGCCCATCCTGGGTTTACAGAAGCCTTGTGTGTTTGGAAGAGCTGCAGCTCCAACTTCTGCCTCTGGCAAACAAGGAGGCAGGGGATTAATGGATTTGAGAGAAATAAGCCGAAGGAATGGGGGAGAGGCTCTTATCTCAGGGAAGGAGATGATAACCCCCAGACTGGTCGCACTCTGAGACGGTTTTGCCCCCGAGGAACACCGCACGCTTTTAGGTAACCAGATCCCCACTGCAAAAATCAAGCCTGTACAATTGCTTTTTTTTATTCAAGCCCTGCTGAGTTCTCCATATACCTAATTTTTTGGCCCTCCATATACCTAACTGCATTAACAAATCTCAGCCAGCCAAACAGGGTTTGCTTCTGCCCCACACTGGTTCAGGCCAGGGGACCCTCCAAAGCTTGCAATGGGGCAAAGGGGCTAGCAGAATGCAATTTGTAATGGGAAATAGTAAACGCAACAGGCGTAATCCTGTGAACAGTCATTACTGTAATTCCAGCTCAGTTACAGTTGTTACTCAGGAACAGCAGCAATTATTCATACTAGGTGGCTTTTGAGCATATGGCAAGTTCACATTAATTGCAGGAGGAGGTAACAGTAAAAATGCATGAGCGCTGAACCTCACTATACAGAGGCAGTGTATCTCTGTACAAAGACTGCTAGTGCTTTCCTGGTGGGCTCATGGATGCTACAAACAGGTGGTTAGCCTAGAAACCAGTCTATGGGGGGGGGGGGGCTTCACAGAAGTAAAATCCACCCCTTCTTGGGAGCTACTTTGCTCTCGGCGAGGCCCGCCCCCACGTTATACGGATTTAAGGAAGCAGTGAAGAATGCAAGGACTTGCCTGGCTAGCAATCAATTGGATTTGGGGGTCTGGCTTTATAATGTAGTTTCGCATGTCCATGGTTTGTTAGCTGCCCAGAGCTATTTACTTAAGATGGGCATTCATTTTCTGAAATAAAGAAACAAACAGACCAATCTCTGCTTCCGCCCCCCCCTCCTCCAAATTGCATAACACGGGATGAAGGAAATATGATCCTCTTGCCCACCTCAGCGACCTTGGAGTTCATTCAGCTTTCTGTCACTGCTCCATGCCGGAGGGAAATAGAGGACTCCACCTATAGTATACATTTAAGAGAGAATAGAAATTTGATGGTTCATCAGATTTGCAGATGACACAGAGCTGGTGGGGACTGTTAACATCTCAGAAGACCGGCTCAAAGTTGTCATGCGAGATTCTTGTCTGCACAAAGGTGGAAAGAAGCGGCATGGAGGAATGGTTGGTGGAGATGACGGAAGTTGCTGAGATGGCTAAATTGACTTCTTTGATCAGAGAAAAGACAATATCTACGTTTATTGCTGACTGGAAACCCCTTATGGACTTTTTGCAAAAAACAGAAAAAATGAACTTATGATTTATGGTTTTGATGATTAGACGGGATAGATTATAGAAAGAAGAGAGTTATGCTGTAACCATAAAGTAAGAGGTAAATTTTTAATTGTACTTATAACTGCTGTAAAGAAGATCGCAAACTACTTCTTTGTATCTTTTTTCTTTTCTATTTTTTTTCTTTTTTACACTTTTAGCTTTCTCTGATTTTTCTTCGTTTCTTTTTCTCAACTTTATATTAGTTTGTATCTTTTTTTTAAAAGAATCTTTAATAAAATTATACCAAAAAAAAAGAGGCTCAAAGTTCAAAAGACTTTTGATGAACATTACACCCTGACCAGCAAAATGCTGTTTAATGGTGAGAGGTCTGCACTTAGGTAGGAAACATCAAGTGCCAGGTACAAGGTTGGTGGCACTTGGTTAGTACTTGCGAGAAGGATCCAAGTCTCCTGGTAGCCACAGATGCAGCATGAGCCATCATGTGCACAGCCGCTGCCCAAAGAACCAGTCTACTCTTGGGCTGCATCAACAGAGGTCCAATGTTGAGAAGATGGGAAGTAATAATTCCACTCTAGGCTCCACTGGCCAGACCACCCCTGTGTCCAGTTTTGCCACAATACAAAAAGGGTGTGGAGGAGCTGGAAAGCTATAAACAGCAATAAAGGTGGTGAGGGACTTGGAGGCTAAATCTTATGAAAAACAGTTAAACTGGGAATATATATATATATATATATATATATATATATATATATATATATATATACACACACACACACACACACACACACACACACACACAGTATATATAATTTTTATCCCGCCTTTGTTATTTTTATAAGTAACTCAAGGCAGCGAACATACCTAATACTCCTTCCTCCTCCTGTTTTCCCCACAACAACAGCCCTGTGAGGTGAGTTGGGCTGAGAGAGTGACTGGCTCAAGGTCACCCAGCTGGCTTTCATGCCTAAGGCGGGACTAGAACTCTCAGTCTCCTGGATTCTAGCCCAGCACCTTAACCACTAGACAAAACTGGCTCTCATTTATCCTAAAGAAAAGGCAGCTAAGGAGAGATACGATAATCGTCTTCCAAACACCTGAACCAAACACCTCACAGGAAGAGGGTGTGGATTTATTCTCCCTAGTGCCCAAGGATAGGATAGGCACCAATAGGTAGAAACTTCACAAGGAGAGATTCAAACTCAAGATAAGGAGGAATTTCCTGACTGTGGAAGCTATTAAGCCGTGAACCGCATCTTGTACCTGGAATCATGGCTGTTCCATCACTGGAGGTCTTCAAGCAAAGGTTGGACAGCCATTTGTCTGAGATGGTCTAAGGAGTTCTACCCTGGGCAGCGGGCTGGACGCGAAGACCTCCAAGGTCCCTTCCAACTCTATGATTTTCTGAAATGAATAGGAACATGCTTCTCTTCGGAGGAAACCGGGACTAGCAACGGCTCCTTTTGAGCATTACCATCACTCCAAATGTTTAACATATGGAAGAGTGAATGGAGCAATAAATGACCTTTTCTGGGTATTCTGTAACGGATGCACACCTGCATCACCGGAGATGCAGAAGCGCAGCTTCAAGATCCAAAGGGGAAAGGGCAGGACCACACGTCATGGCCAGATTTCTCCCTTATTTTATTCAGAAACAAACAAAAATAATACTTTTTTTAACGGAACAAACCAAACGTGAAGATTAAAGCAGAGCGCATTGAAAAAGAAACTAAACTAGGAGCAAGCATTAGGCGAGGGGGTCATGGAACTGGATTCAAATCCTGCATGGATGACCACTCCTCATTTTGGCCTGCCTTTTATAGCAACTCATAGGTCTTTCGAGGACATTTCAGTGATCCCTTTGATCTTGTCCATATCTTGATCTCCTGTCTTCTCTTTCTTCACTTCCCTCAATTGCACCAAGCAGAGTTGTCGTCTTGTAGTTCATCGCACATCGCTTGGCCGAAGTACGAGAGCTCCTGTTGCTCACGTTGAAGAAATCACTCTGTTTTGGTCCAGGACTGACTGGCTGACTCTTTTTGCAGTCTACAGTATTCTTAGTAACCATCTCTAAAGACAGAAGTCAAAAGCCTCTATCACAATTGCCATGTGTTAAAAAGCCATTGCATCCAAAGATCAAAACCAACACAATTGTTTTTTTTAACACACTGCAATTGTTAACCAAGAAGGTACTTTTATTATCTATCTATCTATTTATTAAATCAGAGCTTTCCAAACTGTGTGTCGCGACACGTTAGTGTGTCGGCTGCAGTGTCTGGCTGTGTCGCGGCTGATGCTGCCTCCGAGCCCTGCCAGGATTCCGCGCAGGTCCTAGTGCCTGCCTTGTGCCTTGCAGCCTCCAAACCTGCTGTGATTCCGCACAGGTCCTAGTGCCTGTCTTGTGCCTGGCTGACTCCAAACCTGCCCTGCCAGGATTCCACACAGGTCCTGGTGCCTGCCTTGTGCCTTGCTGCCTCCAAACCTGTGTGATTATGCACAGGTCCTAGTGCCTGCCTTGTGCCTGGCTGCCTCCAAACCTGTGTGATTATGCGCAGGTCCTAGTGCCTGCCTTGTGCCTCGCTGCCTCCAAACCTGCCCTGCCAAGATTCCGCGCAGGTCCTAGTGCCTGCCTTGTGCCTCGCTGCCTCCAAACCTGCCCTGCCAAGATTCCGCGCAGGTCCTAGTGCCTGCCTTGTGCCTTGCTGCCTCCAAACCTACCCTGCCAGGATTCCACGCAGGTCCTAGTGCCTGCCTCGTGCCCGGCTGCCTCCAAATCTGCTGTGATTCCATGCAGGTCCTAGTGCCTGCCTTGTGCCTGGCTGCCTCCAAACCTGCTGTGATTCTGCGCAGGTCCTAGTGCCTGCCTTGTGCCCTGCTGTAAGAGTGTGTCGCGAAATGATGCATGTCTAAAAAGTGTGTCACCAACATGAAAAGTTTGGAAAGCTCTGTATTAAATTGATACAGCCACCCATCTACCAAAGGGACTCTACTTGTAATCTGTCTCACAACTTGCATCTGCACCACCACCCTCTTCCCCGCCCAGCCTACTTTAAGTCCCACATCAGTCAACAGTGAGATGCCGCTCATGAAAGCCTCTGCCTTTTAATAAAATGTGTTAGTCAGAAAAGGTGCTACCGAATAAAAGCTGTGAAAATAGCACCTAATTGAAGGCTTAATTTGAGATTATTTGATTGTGAGCCCGACAACAAAACATTTACATGCCATGTTTTGGGAATGCTTATTGTGAAAGATGACAGTTGAGCCTCATTTTGCTAGAGAGAATACAAACACTTGTTGAGGAGGGGCAACGTGTGTGTGAAATGTGCGTGTGTAAAATAAAACGTATGTTATCAAATCTACTGCTGCAACAGTAGCAGATCTCATTCCAACAAGGTACCACATTTCAAAAAGCTGGTGCAAGAGGAGGCGGAAGCAAGCAAGAGAAACCCGGATAAATCTTTTTTCCCCCCTTGATCTTTCCCCCCGTGAAGTGATGTTTTCCTGTCCAGCGCAGATCTGATGCGCCACTCAAAGCAGAAGATGAACCATGGGATCATCTCAACTTTACTTTTTGTGTCGATAACTGTCGGAGCCTTGTACTGTCGACGACCTACAGCAAGCTACTGTAATGACAAAGCTGTGGCGGTGGCTACATTTTGGCAGAGTAAAGTTTGATCTGGACATGAAATAAATAAATAAAATCTCAACTTTACGCTACTTTAAAGGGCTGCTCTGTGGGCCACAAAAAGAGACTTTGCCCACAGAATCATTCACGCACACACCCCGGAATATCTCCTGGAGGATAAAAGATTTCGTCCCTGCCTTTGGAAGGGCTGCCTTTTCTCATCTGAAATTTCACATTCAGCAATAGCAGCTTCCGGAGAACTAATTCTCCCCATTTCTTACAATTTTGCTTCTGGGTAGTTACCAGTTTTCAGTAATCACCCCCATAGCTTCTGGCGTGGCGGGGAAAAGAAGGGAGGAGATTCAAAAACCCCTTTCTTCCCAGAAAACCCGACAGCTTGCTTGGAACACACCGACATCCGGGGAAGGGAGGGGACGGAGGCCACTCAGTTCCCTTCCTCCTTGTTTGCACGGAGCGTTTTTAATCTCCCTAATCTGGGCATGACTCAAATTAATCTTAATGCTGTCATTTCCAAACTATGTAATTACTCAGCTGTGGATGCAGCAAGCAAGAACCTGAAAGGAAGCAGCATTTGTTGTATCATTCCCCTCCCAACACAGAACCTTTCCCACAATCCCCTGTGGTCGCGGGAATGCTGAGAAATCCTTCCTGTCTCGCTGCACAGGGATGCACGCTTGCGGCTGCACAGTACACATCTCAAATCCCTGCCTTTGAAAAGCCCCTGTGGGATAATAAGGCCAGTGTCCTCCCCTACCACTATGTAGATGGCAGCAGCTAGCAGCACGTGACTGGTCTTGAAAGCTAAGGAGGCTTTGGCCTAGTTAGTACTTGGATGGGAGACCACCAGGAGACCCCACAGCTGTGGCAAAATCAGAAAGCTGGGAAACGGAAAATAGGAGGGGGGGGTGACCAATCATGCTGCACTGTGGCCAGGAAAATAACTTGGCTGTGCCGCAGACTGCTCTTTAGAGCCCTTCTAACAAACAGCCGTTCCGTCTCAGCTTTGCCCTGATTTCTCCCATTCATATCCCAAAGCTTCCAGACACCTCAGCACAGTCATCTGGAGCAGTGTTCCTCAGCCGCAGCAACTTTAAGATATGTGGACTTCAACTCCCAGAGTTCCCTAACCATCGTGGACTTCAATTCCCAGAATTCCCCAGCCAGCATGCTGGCTGGGGAATGCTGGGAGTTGAAGTCCACAGCTTAAAGTAGCTGAAGTCGAGAACCACTGCTCCAGAGGATATTTTTTTCTCTGCAGCAGGTGACCAGATGCAAAGCAACTTCCCAGATATAAACCGTGAATTTCAAGTATAATAAATCACAACGAAAGCCGAAGGCGAATACTGTGAAGTTTCCTTTCTTCCAAGATGGTTTCACTCTCGCAGACGGGAAATCCTTAAACTGGGAGAAGGGCTAAGCACTACGGAACCCCAAAAAGGGATAAATTCTGCATCTCCTTCCTCTTTCTCCATACTCTGCTTTTGGTAACATCTTTCCTGGTGAAGGCTTTTGCAAAACAGAGGAACTTGCTCACTTTTTCAAAAAGTATTTTATATATTTTATTTTATAACATTTATAGGCCACCCAACTCCATTACAATTCTGGACTGCTCCTACTACAGGAATCAATTCAGCTACATTTTTTGGCTTCTTCCCATGAGCTGAACTGCTACCGCTGCGTTTTATGGCAGCTGTTATTATCATCAATTGCAAATTTATCTCTGCCTTTCCCCCACCCCCTTACATTGAATCTTGCAAAAAAGTATTTCAGTATTTTGGAAAGTGCTCTGCATATTGGTAGCTTTAAAGAATAACAAAGCCTAATAAGAAATGGAAAATAAAAGTAAATATAGAAACTAAAAAACAGAAATGGAAAAAAAATAAACAAAGAAACTAAACCAACCGAATAAAAACAACAAATTACACAAAATAAAAGATACGAGTAATAATTAAAAGGCTTAAAAATGGTCTGTAGGAAGCGTTAAACCTTGAAAACCAAGACGGAGGAGAGGGATCCAAGGTTTTGCTTCATCTGACCGAATGGGAAGCATTTCGGGCTTGCAGCCCTGAAGTGCCCAACGTGCAGGTCTTTATCGCAGGGACCCCAAAGACTTGGGGGGGTGCTCTCTCCATGCCAAACCGGAAGACACGCTTGAGCCCAAAACCCAGGGCTCCTTCGAACAGGGGTGCTCCCCTTTAGTCAAGGTCCTTGCTAACTGGCAGCCTGCTTCTAGCGTTTCACGGACACCGAAAGCCGGGGCATCCCGTTCAAGGGCAGAGTGGCAAGATGTAGGGCATGCAGAATGGCACAGCCGCGTCCGTGGCCCAAACGTGGACACTCAGTGCTGGTAGACACAGTGAAGACCGTTTTTCCCTCTTCCGGGAACAGAGAAATTCCTGGAGGACAGGCGGCCTATCATGGGCCAAACAGATCCTCCGTGTTCAAAGGAAGCATACCACAATTGGGCCGGGAGAAACCACAAAGGTGTATTTGGTGCTGGTCGTTACCTTTGAAGCCCAGATGGCTTAGGGTTGGGTTATTTATGGGCCCGTCTCTTCCCGGCTGTTTCTACCTGTCCTGTCCAACCCGGCAGGAGAGGCGTGCTGTGGGTGCCGTCAGCCCAGGCGTGTTGGCTGGCAGGGCCCCCAAGAGGAGCCTTTTCTGCCGTGGCCCCACCCTCTGGAACCTCATCCCTCCTGAGATTGGCCCCCACCCTCCTGGCCTTTTGTCTGGCTTTGAAGACCTGATTTTGGCTATGTTGAGGGCTTTTTATGATTTGTGTGTGTTTTATTTTAGTATATGTATATATTTTATTTGTTCTAATGTTGTGAGCCGCTCAGAGTCATGTTCTTGAGATGGGTGGCTATATAAATCAAACGAACGAACGAACAAACAAACAAATGGTCAGGTGGGGTTGGCTCCCTGAAACAGACGTGGAACTGCACCCGCCACCCCAGTCCCTTTGTCGGCAGCATCCTTTTTTGGCGGAGACGCGAGACGTTTCTAACGGATAAAACCCAGGAAGTGGCTTTTGAAAGGCACAGGTAGTAGAGCGAGCTAAAAATGCCCTCCGGTCAAACTCAGCTCTGGGTGACTACATGACACAAGCACGTTGCTTCCTTGGTAGCAATGCGCTGCGACGGCTGCTGCCTTTCCTGTTCTGGAGGGCTCTTCCCTTTCCCAGCTCAGCCTGAAGCCAGGGGGTCCCTGGTGGTCTCTGCCCAAGGTCCAGCCCCGCGCAGCTCCTAGGGCCAGCCAAGGATGGCCACGTGCTGCCACCGGCTGAAGTCAGGCGGTTGCTAAGCACCCACAGCCTTTGGAGGCGCACGAAGAGCCAGGGCTGGGGCCGGCCGAAGGCAGCAGCGAAGGAGGCCCCCCTCCTTCCCAGGCTCCCTAACCTCCATCTTCCTACCCTCATAGCCAGATTCGTCAGGTAGGAAATAAGCAGCCGGTTTTCTCCTGCGCTTCATGCTCCACCCTTTAGCACTGACACTTAGTCAGACCTACTGGCTACGTGGGTTTACTTTCCTTCTTCCTCCTGATCCATTTTCCTTTGGTGCTATGTCTTTGTCTTCCAGCAGCCTTCTCCAAAGTGATGAGTGGGGCTAAAACGGTCCCAATCAGCACAGCCAATTAGCTCCGGGGATATTCTGGGAAGGCTGAGAAAGGCTAGAGCAATGACAGTGTCACTCCTGCACAGATGTTTTGAATGAGAGCTGATAAAAGCAAATTCAACGTGGAGGACCAGCAAGAAACATGAGCCAAGGAACACAAAGCCGCATCTGACTGCTGCTACTTCCAATTACATGAAACTCAAAGGGTTTTGCCAAACGAAGCTGGGAAGGGGGAAGATGACAAAAGTATAAATTAGGCAGAAAATGCGAGCCCCCTGCCCCCTTTTGGGCAGAGGCACTTTTGGAAAGAATAAAGGGCAACGCGGGCACGATGAGGGCCCAGCGGTGAGAGAGGGCTGTGCTGCTACAAGCTAAATTGTTTTGTCCTTGCAAGCTCCACCGGCAGGCTAATAGGTTTGAATAAAACCTTTCAATTGGGCCAGTAAACCCCTCAGTAAGCTCTTTTTAAAGCCTGCATTTAAGAGCAGGGAGGGCAAAAGGTCACCAGGGGAACTTGATTCACAGCGGCTGGCGCAACACGCGCATCCAGGCTGGCATCCACATCTGCCCCCGTCACAAACAGATGGAGGCAAAGTGACAGCTTGAAAAATAAACTTAATAAGGCAGAATGGGAGGGGGAGATTTCTCAGCCGTGCATGAAAAAGCGGAATAATCAACTCTCTGCTTCTCCCGCTTCTAGAAATAAAACCATATAAATGGCAGGCCATCCCCCCCACTAAATTCTTGAGCTGAAGAACCCCCCAAACTTTGCCTGACAATTTCCTGCTGCCAGTGCGATCACGTTGCTTTCAAGGTGTAGAAGAGCAAACAGCTTATTCTCTTGCAATCCCTTCCTCTCCAATCTCCCCGCTCTGCAAGGGGGGGAAGGGTCAGGCAAAGGAGAGACTGCCTACAGAAATTGTTTCTTTTTTTTCTCCCCCTCTTGCAGAGCGGAGAGATTGGAAAGGAAGGGATTGCAAGAGAGTAAGCTGTTTGCTTAGCGCACCTGCGGCTCCCAGCCCCGGGCTGCGGTGCAACCACATTGCTTTCAATGTGCACAAGACAGTAAGCAGGCACTCGAGCAATCCAAAGGGCAGGGAGTGGTTAGGAGGCAAACAAAAACCGAAAGTGTGAAACTGAGTAGTCTTGTTTCTTTCCAGCCGGAAAGTGATTTCCCACTTAGCGACCGCTTCGCTTAGTGGCAGAGTTGCCAGCCCCAATTTGGGTTGTTAAGCAAGGACTACCTGGAAGTAAGTAAGTAAATAAATAAATGGAACAATGGGTCTCAGCTAGCAACCGTAGCACCCTACAGTTACCTTCTCCCAGTGCGGGTTCCTCCCACAAGGCATGTGGGGACACAAAACCCATCATCCACTGTGATGGAAGATTGTTGCAGAGCTAAGTATCTGGAAAGCCATAGGCTGCTCTAAAACATACCCAAGACAGTTTACAAATCTATAACACTGCTGCCCTTTATCTGGCATTAAATTTTTGGAATTCTTTCTGCGCTGTTCAGCCAGGTATGGGAGGATGGCCTGATGGTCCCCTTTTTGGTTGCAAACCGCATCAAGCCAGAAATGGGTGGAGCCGAGGACCAGACCTGGGAGGAACCAGAGTCCCTGTACTCACCCCAAAGTGTCGGTTGGAATGACTTAGTTATAAATCTTTACAGAAAAATCTTTAGAGTTCAGAAAGCCCAAGTGTCTCTATTTCTCTTGTCCAGTTCTTTTGCCCCATCATTATTTTATCTATAGTATTTTCACTTGATGCTTCCATCTTATACATTGCTAATGGACACAAGACCTTGCCTACAGGCTCACCATCTAAAAAAGAGCAGAAAAGTTAGAAAAGGAAAACAAGAAAATCCAGGCATCTCCTAAAGTGAAGCAAAGCAAAGCCCTGATAAACATGACCGGCTAGAATAGGAAATATTTTATCCATCCAAATCCAAAAATGTGCAGATGTGGGGAGCCCTTTTTGCTACCTTAAGGGGTGTTCTCCTAGGAGGAAATCCAGGGCTGGAAATCCACCCACCACAGTGAGAATTCTCAAGGTGGTGAAAACGTTCTCATGACCCGGCCGAGCCGGGAAGTCACCAAACGCTGCAAACAGCTGCTGAAAAACCCTTTGAAACAGGTGCTTTTTGTTAAGCTCCATCTCTGGCCTCTGAGAGGGTCTCGCTCGGGGGAACCCGGGTTGCAGGGGACGGTGCAGGGCAGCCCAGCGCAACCAAGCGTGACAAACTTATTTAGCCACAGCGATGGGCGATGGGCGCCGCTGCAGAGAAAGTCTTACCTCGAGGCCATGGCTGCTTTGCACAGGCCGAAGGGGCGGAAACCCCCCAGCACGCAAACACGGGCCCCCCGTCTTGCACGCATCCCTGAAGACCTCAAAACACGCAGAGGCTTTTAATGCAGTAGGAGGTACTGCCTGTTACTCAGCACTTAACAGGAGAGTCTTCCTACTTAAATTTAACTTTATTTAAGCTCCTTTCATTTAAGCTCCAATGGAAAGGGTATCAAATCACATTCAGATTTGGACTTGGTCCTGCTCACTGGTTTTTTTTAATTGTACTGCCAGGCACACCATTCAAAAGCTCTTGGACTGGAAGAAGCTGTGGGTTTGTTTGTTTGTTTGTTTGTTTGTTTGTTTATTTATTTTTCAAATTTTTTCCCCGCCCATCTCCCATGCAAGGGACTCTGGGCGGGTTACAATAAATAAAAATTTAGAAACTATACAAAATATCTAAAAACACAAACAAAACATAATAAAATGAAATCCAGGATGGGCTTGGACCCGCAGAATAGAAAGTGGAGCTATGGGGCCAGCCATAGCTGGGTTCCTATCCAGAAGAAAGGAAGGAAGGAAGGAAGGAAGGAAGGAAGGAAGGAAGGAAGGAAGGAAGGAAGGAAGGGAGGGAGGGAGGGAGGGAGGGAGGGAGGGAGGGAGGGAGGGAGGGGGGGAGGGAGGGAGGGAGGGAGGGAGGGAGACACCGATATCTTGGTTTTGCCCAGTCCAAGAATGCTCAGGTGATCCACAGTGATGGAGGATTTAGATATGATCTGCACAACCTGTTAAACCAGAGCTTAATCATGATTCACAGAATATGCTAAGCCATAAACCATACATTATTAACTGTAACGGTTGGGTTCAAACAACACACCGAGAGAGCGACAGGGATCGTTCTCCTGCAGTTAGCAACAATTTCTTCTCCCCTTCGTAATACTTCAAACTATATTCTAAATGCATTGTTTCTGGTACTTTTAACTTGTTTCATGGATGAGGCAAATGAGAGTCAAACGTTATCCCCAAGTAGGGCTTGAGAGGTACTCCAAGACCCATGATTCCTAGCCATGTTCCAATTTAGGGGTGCCAGGCTGGGAAAGACCAGGTTCCCTCCATCCCACAAAAAAATATGCAAGGAAAGGTTTGCATGTCTGGAGAAAGGGGAGGCTTGATTTTCATCTCTGTATTTTTAATCTCTTCAAGCTATCTCAGAAAATCAATTGTTGATTGTATAAGCTGTAAAAACTGTAAAAATAAATTGCTTCGTTGAGGCAAGCAAGTGGACTAAAACCGAGCAGTTTTAATTCATTCTTTTAATTGCATTGTTGGGCATTTTGTGTTCCTTTTGTTTTACTTTCTGAGCTTTCTCCTGCCCCTGTGTTACTGTAAATGCCAATGAGATCCTTTCATTTTGGGGCAGCATTTTCTGCTTCTCTTGACCCATTCATATTAGACAGTGAGAAAAAAGACCAGCAGAGCAGCAACAGAAATTTGCAAGAACATATCTATGCACAACATTGTCTCCGTGTCCGTTTGTCACTTCGGGAGGTACTTTTCACCCCCGCTTTTCCTTTGGGCCACATTAATATCTTGTGATTGTGACCTCCCCTCTGCACACTCACCCAGAGACATGCCTTCAGCAATCAAAGCTTAATGTTAGCTTTGTTTAAAGTGCTCACACATAACTGAGCTGCAGAAATGTGGAGGCCCACTAGACAGCGTCAAAGTGAAACAGAAAAATCCAGCTCTCTGCTACCATCTAGTGGTTTTGCAGATACTGCAGCTCAGATATGGTAGTCCTACAGGGTCTCTTACCAGATAACAAAGCAATCTCAGCCATAGTGTAACAGTTCTCTGGGGTGGCTGGTCAGCCCTTCCAGTTTGGTTTTGTGCAAATCTCATACTACGGCCTGACCAAGTCAAAGCCACTGCACGCAGGCTATCCCTTCCCCAGCAATTCGGTTCTCACAACCAAATTCTTCAGCCCTTGCAGGCAGTGACAGTCAAAAGCAGGGCAGCAGAAGTGCTGTTGCAGGCATCGCTTTGTCCTGGAGCTGCTTCTGCACCCCAAGCCATTTTTCTGGAAGAGCAAGGGCTGCTTAACCACAACTGGTGTTCCCCGTCCTTTGAAACTTCCCTAATGTGTTGGCTTCAAGTCCCAGAATTCCCCAGCAGCGTGGCTATTGCTGAGAATCCTGGGAGTTGAAGCCCACACATCTGGACGGTGCCAGGGTTGGCAAGCACAACGTCATTCTGGAGTCAGATGGCATTCTGGCTCAATGAAAGCAAGCCGCAGTTCCTGACTGTAATGGCCTCCCAAGAGGGGGGTTGCCAGATCTGTAAAAGCAAACAATGATGCTTAGCACGGCATGAAAGGACACCCCCACCCTTATCTGCAGAACTGCACCTAGCTTCCTTGGTTAAAAGCTGAAGGGTAAGAGTGTAAGGCCCAGAGAGACATGGACACAAGCTACTTCCCCAAGACTACACAACTTTTGAAATCTCACTGCAGCAGGTGTTCACCTTCTTTTGCGGGGGGGTGAGGGGTAGGGGAGGAAGATCCAAAGAATGAAAGGCCATTCTAGAGGCAACAGATTTTTCTGATGCTGGCCAGAAAACCAATCCTTAATTTAATATTGGAATTCAACTATGCTTTCCTTTAATTTCAACCTCTCTTTTGGGGATCTCGGTTCTCCCTGCTTCGTGGGCAGGTACTATCAGCAGCATCTGCGGAAGGGGGTCGAGAAAGTCAGGGAGGCGGGCGTGATTGTGTGATAGAAGCCCTGCCCCTTTTAACAGGTGCTGTGTGCACATTAAAAGGGGCGGGGCTTCAATCACACCCCCATCTTGACAACCCCCCGCAAATACCCTGAGTACTAATTAGCAGCACGGCCACTGCCAAACTGATCGAGAAATGGTTATTTTTATATAATGCCTCACTGTTTTATGCCTTGATATGCATGAGTGTCTGTCTTAGATTTTTATTACGAAACTTTTAAGATGCTATTTATAAGGCACTTTTTGTTTGAAGTGAGAGCCAACCCCAAGGCCTTTTTCCCCTTTTAGATGAGGAAAAAAGGACAGGAAGCCTTTGGCACATACAAAAGATCACTGCAGGAACTGTTAAGACAATTCTTTGAAGTGAAAGCTACTAAGTCTGGAGTGGGATTTTGCAAAACTCAGCAATATTTAAATGCCTTTTGTTAACAACAAACAGAGGACAACAAAATGTCATTGCTCCACAGTTTTAATAGAACAAAAAAATATTGTGGGCTTCCGGCATTCCTCTGCAAATAAATAAAAAAATAAATAAATACAGCAGCTCATGGCCTTTTCATTTGATTGATCCCAATTCAGTAGCTACATCTCATCCGAAAGCAGAATAAAGAAGAAAACAAATATTGCCTGCTTTTCAGATAAGCAAGCAATTGGAGTCCGGACCAGTTTTTATTTATTTATTTATTTACTTAATTGATTAATTTTTTTATCCCACGTTTATTATTTTTTATAAATAACTCAAGGCGGCAAACATACCTAATATTCCTTCCTCCTCCTATTATCCCACAACAAGAACCCTGTGAGGTGAGTCGGGCTGAGAGAGAGTGACTGGCCCAGCCGGTTTCATGCCTAAGGCGGGACTAGAACTCACAGTCTCCTGGTTTGCCATTGGCTCCTTCCTAGTGCTGAGAGACAGGGACTGGCCCAAGGTCACCCAGCCGGCTTTCGTGCCTAAGGCGGGACTAGAACTCTCAGTCTCCTGGTTTGCCATTGGCTCCTTCCTAGGGCTGAGAGACAGGGACTGGCCCAAGGTCACCCAGCCGGCTTTCATGCCTAAGGCGGGACTAGAACTCTCAAGTCTCCTGGTTTGCCATTGGCTCCTTCCTAGGGCTGAGAGACAGGGACTGGCCCGAGGTCACCCAGCCGGCTTTCATGCCTAAGGCGGGACTAGAATTCTCATTCTCCTGGTTTCTAGCCCAGCACCTTAACCACTAGACCAAACTTAGAAGGGTCCATGAAGTTCTTGGAAGTTCTAGCAACCGTTACAAGCAAGGACCATTCCAGATGTGTTGGCCTCCATCCCCACCATGCCTTTTGACCAACTCATCTGGATGACACAAGCCTGAGGAAGGCCACCACGTCACATATATGAAGAAGGCCCCGGGATACAGTCCGTGTCCAATGCAAAAATAATAGTGATAAAGAATGCACGCATTGAAGAAACAGGACAGACCCAGCCCTCTACACCTTACACTTCTGAACACCCCGAAGACGACGTAACATGAGTTTAAAAGGAAAAACTACTTGATTTGTTTTAGCCATGTGTTAAATTTGTATGTCTGATCAGAATGGAAAGAATTTGGATAAGAAGAGCAGAATGCAAACTGGTTTTGTCTGAGTTCATTTCAAGTCACGCTCAAGAAACCAGGTCCAATTAAATTTATTTGGGGTTGGAAAATTTAGGAAAAAGAATAACCAGAAATGGGGCTACAAATTTGTGAGGGTTGAAGACTGGGAGGGGAGGTTAAGTATATTTTCACAGATCTATTTCACTCCTGATTTTGTCCCCCCACAAAAGCTGAGAAGTTGGGCTATTTTGTGACCAAATTTTGGCAGCCCAGTTGAGGAGCATTGGTGTGGCTGTTGAAACAGGCATTCAGCCACCGCAACGTTTCAAACAGTGACAGCAAATCCTTGACCCCTTCCCCTTGTGGGGCACTTCCTTAAAGGCTACTTAACCAACTAGAGCAGGGTTTCTCAACCAGGGTTCCGTGGCTCCCTCGGGTTCCGCAAGAGGTCACTAGGGGTTCGCTGGGAGATCACGATTTATTTAAAAAATTATTTCAAATTCGGGCAACTTCACATTAAAGAGGTAAGTTTCATTCTTTATTTTCAGTTTAAGAACACCGTTAAAACAAATATACAGGCCTACACATGAAACAAATACAATAATTTTGTAACTTCTGGTCTGTATTTGAGCCTGAGCGTGCAGGGGTTCCCCGAGGCCTGAAAAATATTTCAAGGGTTCCTCCAGGGTCAAAAGGGTGAGAAAGGCTGGATTAGCGTTTAAGCTTCAGTGGACTCCAGTCTACTTCTTCAAAGTCGACAGGGTAGAGCAAAGGGTATTTTGGATACAGCTCTAAAACCTGATGCCTTTTTAAAGCTTAGATGGCATTTGTAGATCTCGCCCCCCCCCCTTTCCCCATACACATTCCTAAAAATGAAAAGAGCACACATCTCTTAGAAAGACCCCCCCCCCAATGCATGTAGCTAACCTTGCAGGTAAGGAAGGGGACTGCCCCACCGGCCCTGTCTCTGCAGCAAGGGTCACCTTCTTCGGTTTGGTATCCATCCCACAGAAGGGCTGGCTGGCTGGCTGTATCCATCAGCAATGGGATGTCGAGAACTACTAATTTTCTGAAACTTAGACCCATTTTGATGGTTGCCTTCTGTCTGAACGGGTGGCCCTGGACAACCGTCTGCCTGGATGTGCCATTTTCTCCAAACTGGGAGCCACACTTCCTTTTGCTTTTCAGTTGGCTTCAGGTGCCACGGAAGGAATGGTAACCAGCCACGCAGGGCCAGCATTGGCAGCCGATGGGGGAGGGGGCTAAAGGGAAGCACGGGGGTTATAAGCCTTAAGCAGTCTAGGGCAGCAGTTTTCAAACTTTTTCAGGCAGTGGGCCCTGTTAGTTAAAAAACAAAAACAAAATTCCCATAACCTCGGATCAAGAGGCAAAGCTCTAGACATAGAAAATAGTCTGCGTTCGAGTGAACCTTTATTTTCTTTTTTAAGTCTCTTATGGACTTTAAACCCCATCTCGCAGTTTGAAAAACCCTGCTCTAGTGGTATTTGGGTACAGCATAAGAAACCAGGGCCTTTAAGGTAAGGGGTGCATCTCTCTCTAGAAAGGAAGAAAAAATATATAGAGTAATTTTAAAATATTACATACCCGAAAAGTGAATGAAAAAAACAACTATTCGAGATGCTCTGAGTTATATTCACTTACCAAAGGAATACCTGCAAAATAAACAGGAGGGAAGGAAGAGTTAGAATACTTTGGAAGTTCCAACATTTTCTGCATGTATCTGTACCTCAGGGGAAACACCTGTCAACAGTGCTTCCAAAATCTGGTGGCATTATTTCCTGCCATTTTGAGGTACTCAGCTGAAAGTATTTATTTCAATCCACTCATTCAAACTTTGTGGCAGGATGCTATGCCTCCTTTCCCAGTTAGAAAAGGCCACCCTTTGCTGTCCTTCCTGTGGCTTCTGCAAAATGTCATGGATGGCAGTGCGTAGAGCAGTGTTTCTCAACCTTGGCAACTTTAAGGTGTGTGGACTTCAACTCCCAGAACTCAAAGCTGGCTGGGGAGTTCTGGGAGTTGAAGTCCACACACCTTAAAGTTGCCAAGGTTGAGAAACACTGCTCTAAGCACTGCCATCCATGACATTTTGCAGAAGCCACAGGAAGGACAGCAAAGGGTTGAGAAACACTGGCATAGAGGGTAGACCATCCAATCCCATCTAATGGGGTCACAGAAGCGTCCCTTCTCTGCAGTAGCCCCTGCCCTTTGGAACATTCTTCCCCCAGAGATAAGACAGTCCCCCTCGCTCCTGGACTTCCGGAAAAAACTTAAAACCTGGTTCTGTCATTATGCCTGGGGCAGGAAGCAGAGTGTACACTCCTGGAGATGGCTAGCGCCTTAGGGTGGCCCTAGAGTGCCCTTTTCCCAGGGATTTAAGAAGACTAGGCCATCTGGATTCTATTATATTTATTACATTTGTAAATTGTTATTCTAATGCATAGCTTTCCAAACTGTGTGCCGCGACAAAACCCGGAAGTGGTGATGGTGCGCTGGCGGCGCACGCAGCAACGGCAGCGGCGCGCCATCAGCGCTTCCGGGTTTTAGTGGAAAACACAAGGCCGCAGCCGCCATGCACACCACCACCGCACACGCCCCCGCCATGCACACCCCCGCCCCCACGTGCACCCCTGCGCCCCTGCCGCCGTTGGTGTGTTGCCAACAGCAGGAGTTTGGAAAGCACTGTTCTAATGCTTATTTAAGTCTATTTATCATTGTATTTTAATTAATCATATTTATTGTAAACCGCCCAGAGTCCCCCTCAGGGGGAGATGGGTGGTGATAAATCTAATACATACATACATACATACATACTGCTGTATGGGTGCTAAAGTAGTATTTGTTGTGACAGCAACTGAGGCAGCCTGCAAGGGTTTAAAATGGGTTAGGCTTTGCACCCAGTTTCTTGGAAGGAAGCCAGAGGATGGGCAGTGACTGGCAGGAGAGGAACCAGCCACAGGGATACAAATTTCATGGTGGTTCCAGGAGGGGCGGGAGCTTGGTGAAAAGGAGAGGCCCCGATGTGCTCATCAGGCGCACTCCCTTTCATGGTAAGCAACACTATGCAAAGGGAGCTCAGAAACAGCAAGCTAAAGAAATGCAGAGAAAAAGGAAACACAGCTAACATTAATTTCCACTGCGTCATTCACTCTACAGGACCGCTCCGTCCCTTTCTGTCCTTGCAAACTATCCTTGGCTTCCACCACATCCATTCATTGCTTCATAGGTTGCCTTCTGCTCTTTAAACTTCCGAACTCTCTCTTTTTCAAACTCTTATCTCCTCCATCCAACCACAACTTTCTCCATCTTCACTCTCCTCTTGACTCATTCACTCCTTCATCTATTTGTCCAGGGGCTCTTTTTCATCCTCTGTATATGATCAAAGCATCTCAACATAGTTCCTTTGGACACATACATTTCTTTCAATCCTTATTCATTCAGCACCCTGCATTCTTGACTGCTTCTCTTCTGGTTCATCCACATATCCTTCTTAAGTACCACATTCCCACAACAGTCAACTCCCTTTTATGGAACACCTGACATGCCCAATTCTCCCTTCCGTATAACAAAGTGGGCAAAAGTTTCATTTCTTTCCACAAATATTTATTCCTTGCAACAAACCACATACTTCCCACAACCTTTCTATCAGCATTTGCACATCTTAAAATTTCTCCATCTATTTTCCCATCATTAGTAAACATTCTACCAAGTCACACACATTTATCTACTTTGTTGTTGTTGTTTATTCGTTCAGTCGCTTCCAACTCTTCGTGACTCCATGGACCAGCCCACGCCAGAGCTTCCTGTCGGCTTCCTTTCTACTTAGTCTAGTTTTATATAACTTACAAGTTCACTCTCTTTTTCCTGTTAATCACAACTACCATGATCTCTGACCACCTGAATTTTCCTCCTTACATCATTCAGTCTATCTAAAATTCACTGCCAATTATCTAGGCTCTTAGTTTTATTCGTTCAGTCGCTTCCGATTCTTCGTGACTTCATGGACCAGCCCACGCCAGAGCTTCCTGTCGGCTGTCACCATCCCCAGCTCCCCCATGGTCGAGTCCGTCACCTCCAGAATATCATCCATCCATCTTGC